>OZ024905.1:84293318-84744606 GCA_964017125.1 Flabesymbios commensalis
TAAATCACAATATCTTTATTGAAATAAGAATCTTAGCAACCGATGGATGAAATTTTATACCAGGTTACATAATATGTTTGACACTAATAGCAAAACATTAATTGGGTTCATGTGACAGCCATGGTGTGTTTTTGTAATCCTCCTCTCCTTTGCAGTTGCATAATGGGGTGCACCACAGGGCAATGACTCATCTAGCCAGCCGTCCAGCCGTCTTTTTGGACGGCCAGTTTTCCTGTTTGGGCAACTTTGGAAGGGACGGCTAAAGTTTGAAGACCTCCAAAAAGACGGCCAATATTACGTTACAATCCCCTAAAAGGATAGGCTTGAAAACCAAAGTCCACAGGGATGCGATCCGCTGCAATGTAAATATTATGGCTCAGTGAAGCAAAGCTACCCAACTCCTTTTGTATGTAAACGTGGCTATATCATGTATATAGAACTTATTATAGCTCAATAAGCCTTGATAAAGATGACTAAATACAATGTATGACATAATAAGTGGAAATAAAAATATAAAGTGTCGCTTAGTTTGTGCAAGAATCCCTTATCATATGGATGAGAAAAGGGCGTGGTCCAGAAGGGGTAATATTTGATACCCCAAAAAACGAAAAAGAAATAATAGAAATGTTGCACAGACACTCACGAATGACTTTGCGAGCAATGTCTGGGGGGCTTATGTGTCACCCTAGATGACACACATGTATGCAAGGAGGAGGATAACTTTCGCATGCAGTTACATACTACTGATAGAACTTCAATGGTATAGTAGTGCAGGCCCTGATCTTTGACACCAGGTCACTGACGTGGGATGAATTGAGTCACTCTCATATATTGTGCGAAAGGCCACAGTGTTTCAGTATGAAATTACATTGCAAAACTGCGACCATCTGGGCATGTCTGCGGGTTAATTTCCTAGACATGCCTAAAATAAGCACTTCACCACGCGATTCAGTGCTCAAATATAGGCATAACAAAATGCAATTGAATAAGTTTTGCCATTTGCTCGATCACAACACAGTTTACCACAACCTTATAGTAACAGAAGACGATGATAAAATTCTGAATCAGGTTTTTAAAGGGTAAAAACATCCGCTTTTGCACTTCGTTTCCAAACACGAAGAAGCTGATGTTATTTTAACACAACGGGTCATGTACATAGGACACAAAAGGTCAAGAATAACTTTGATTGCAGATGACACTGATGTTTTAATGAAAGGTGCTGTGCCGAAATAGTAACGTCATTACTATTTCAGCACAGTCTTTATTAGGACAATGATAATGCAATCCCTTAAAATACGGTGGTCCTGGAACCTGTATATATATTCCAGCGACCATTAGAAAATATGAAGAAATATCTTTGCAGATACTCATTCTTCGTGCCGTAATTGGATGTGATACTGCGGCATCTACTTTTAGATTTGGTATATATATAGTCAATCTGTGGCATTAAAATTTTTTCAACCTGACAGAAATTTGTAAGATAACTATTGCCTTAGCGAAGGTAAAAGATGCTTTAATGGATTGTTCCTTAATTGCCACGAGAAACACCTATGATAAAAGTTTCATGCAAATCCGTTCATTTCTCTGTAAGTAATCCTGCTGACCGACAGATAAACCAACACGACCAGGATGTGTAGTGTACATAACGCCAATGGAAGCAAACCAAATTATACTAAAACATAAACAAGGCTAGGCCCGACAGGTGTCTCACTTTGTCACTTTGATGACAATATACATTTATTTTGGCTTCTTACAGCCATTGACAGGTGCAGTTGCCCAGGGTTCAATACATATTGCTAAAGATATAGGCCTACTATTCGCTAATTTTAATAGCAATCATTTAATACACTTTTGTGAGTTAAGCTCACAGCTCTGTTACGAATAGACTACTTGTGTGTAGTGGTTTGGAGCCTCGCTGACTGGACTTAATAATGTTATTGAAATGTGTGAACTCATGTCTACCCGCCATGTGCAGTCTCGTTGACCAGTGCACAGCTATGAAGGAACAATAAGAATGTACACTGGCAGTTAGGAACTTTTAACCCCATTTGCTTAATATCCTGAGTAAGATCCTGAAGTCAAGGGTGAGTTCGAGCTCCTAATTTTCCTCATTTAAATATAGATTTAGAAGTTAAATAAGTATCTTAACATTCTAAGCAGCTTATAAGTATACGTAGATTCTGAATAAAATATTTTTTTGCAGCGTTTTCACAGCAAAACTCGCATTAATTGAGAAATGAATACCGCTCTCCATTTACTTATATTATCGCCTAAAAAACTTTATAACATAGGTGGTCTAGCCACCAGTCAGTAGTTTATTTATCACATTGTGAAAATTTATTGCATAATTTGTGGCGTAGGTTAGGCTATGTACTTTATTAAACCACTTGAGATGAATTATGTGTAGTTTTGGAAAGGGGGAGGGAATTGGTATTATTTGGCTGATTGACATTGTGGCATTGACCATGGGCCATGATGCCATGGCATCGTCAGTCACAGGATCTTGCTGACCCGGTTCAAGTCTTGTGATCCTCGCCAAATTTCATTATCAGAAATATGTTTTAAAAATCCAATTTAAATACGACCAAACTCTACATAATCTGTACTACCACCCCACAGAGTTTCATAGCTCTAGGATTTTTGAAACTTGGTCATTTCATACGTTTCGGATCATACAGTCAGTCCCAGGATCTTATCACTTTTTGTCGACCCGGTTCAAGTCTTAAGATCCTCGCCCAATTTCATTATCAGAAACATTTTTTAAAAATCCAATTTAAATACGACCAAATTCTACATGATCTCGACTACTACCCCATAGAGTTTCATAGCTGTAGGATTTTTTGTAGGCGTCAATAAATAATTTGAAAACTTGGTCATTTAATACGTTTTGTATCATACAGTCAGTCACAGGATCTTGCTGACCCGGTTCAAGTCTTAAGATCCTCGCTCAATTTCATTATCAGAAACATTTTTTAAAAATCCAATTTGAATACGACCAATTCTACATGATCTGGGCTACCACCCCACAGAGTTTCATAGCTCTAGGATTTTTGAAACTTGGTCATTTCATACGTTTCGGATCATACAGTCAGTCCCAGGATCTTATCACTTTTTGTCGACCCGGTTCAAGTCTTAAGATCCTCGCCCAATTTCATTATCAGAAACATTTTTTAAAAATCCAATTTAAATACGACCAAATTCTACATGATCTCGACTACTACCCCATAGAGTTTCATAGCTGTAGGATTTTTTGAAGCCGTCTATAAATAATTTGAAAACTTGTTCATTTAATACGTTTTGTATCATACAGTCAGTCACAGGATCTTGCTGACCCGGTTCAAATCTTAAGATCCTCGCTCAATTTCATTACCAGAAACATTTTTTAAAAATCCAATTTAAATACGACCAAATTCTACATGATCTGGGCTACCACCCCAAAGAGTTTCATAGCTCTAGGATTTTTGAAACTTGGTCATTTCATACGTTTCGGATCATATAGTCAGTCCCAGGATCTTATCACTTTTTGTCGACCCGGTTCAAGTCTTAAGATCCTCGCCCAATTTCATTATCAGAAACATTTTTTTTAAATCCAATTTAAATACGACCAAATTCTACATGATCTCGACTACTACCCCATAGAGTTTCATAGCTGTAGGATTTTTTGTAGGCGTCTATAAATAATTTGAAAACTTGGTCATTTCATACGTTTTGTATCATACAGTCAGTCACAGGATCTTGCTGACCCGGTTCAAGTCCTAAGATCCTCGCCCAATTTAATTATCAGAAATATTTTTTAAAAATCCAATTTAAATACGACCAAATTCTACATGATCTAGACTACCACCCCACAGAGTTTCATAGCTCTAGGATTTTTGAAACTTGGTCATTTCATACGTTTCGGATCATACAGTCAGTCCCAGGATCTTATCACTTTTTGTCGACCCGGTTCAAGTCTTAAGATCCTCGCCCAATTTCATTATCAGAAACATTTTTTAAAAATCCAATTTAAATACGACCCAATTCTACATGATCTCGACTACTACCCCATAGAGTTTCATAGCTGTAGGATTTTTTGTAGGCGTCAATAAATAATTTGAAAACTTGGTCATTTAATACGTTTTGTATCATACAGTCAGTCACAGGATCTTGCTGACCCGGTTCAAGTCTTAAGATCCTCGCTCAATTTCATTATCAGAAACATTTTTTAAAAATCCAATTTAAATACGACCAAATTCTACATGATCTGGGCTACCACCCCACAGAGTTTCATAGCTCTAGGATTTTTGAAACTTGGTCATTTCATACGTTTCGGATCATACAGTCAGTCCCAGGATCTTATCACTTTTTGTCGACCCGGTTCAAGTCTTAAGATCCTCGCCCAATTTCATTATCAGAAACATTTTTTAAAAATCCAATTTAAATACGACCAAATTCAACATGATCTCGACTACTACCCCATAGAGTTTCATAGCTGTAGGATTTTTTGTAGGCGTCTATAAATAATTTGAAAACTTGGTCATTTCATACGTTTTGTATCATACAGTCAGTCACAGGATCTTGCTGACCCGGTTCAAGTCCTAAGATCCTCGCCCAATTTAATTATCAGAAATATTTTTTAAAAATCCAATTTAAATACGACCAAATTCTACATGATCTAGACTACCACCCCACAGAGTTTCATAGCTCTAGGATTTTTGAAACTTGGTCATTTCATACGTTTCGGATCATACAGTCAGTCCCAGGATCTTATCACTTTTTGTCGACCCGGTTCAAGTCTTAAGATCCTCGCCCAATTTCATTATCAGAAACATTTTTTAAAAATCCAATTTAAATACGACCAAATTCTACATGATCTCGACTACTACCCCATAGAGTTTCATAGCTGTAGGATTTTTTGTAGGCGTCAATAAATAATTTGAAAACATGGTCATTTAATACGTTTTGTATCATACAGTCAGTCACAGGATCTTGCTGACCCGGTTCAAGTCCTAAGATCCTCGCCCAATTTAATTATCAGAAGTATTTTTCTTAAATCCAATTTAAATACGACCATATTCTACATGATCTAGACTACCACCCCACAGAGTTTCATAGCTCTAGGATTTTTGAAACTTGGTCATTTCATACGTTTCGGATCATACAGTCAGTCCAAGGATCTTATCACTTTTTGTCGACCCGGTTCAAGTCTTAAGATCCTCGCCCAATTTCATTATCAGAAACATTTTTTAAAAATCCAATTTAAATAAGACCAAATTCTACATGATCTCGACTACTACCCCATAGAGTTTCATAGCTGTAGGATTTTTTGTAGGCGTCCATAAATAATTTGAAAACTTGGTCATTTAATACGTTTTGTATCATACAGTCAGTCACAGGATCTTGCTGACCCGGTTCAAGTCTTAAGATCCTCTCTCAATTTCATTATCAGAAACATTTTTTAAAAATCCAATTTAAATACGACCAAATTCTACATGATCTGGGCTACCACCCCAAAGAGTTTCATAGCTCTAGGATTTTTTGTAGGCGTCTATAAATAATTTGAAAACTTGGTCATTTCATACGTTTTGTATCATACAGTCAGTCACAGGATCTTGCTGACCCGGTTCAAGTCCTAAGATCCTCGCCCAATTTAATTATCAGAAGTATTTTTTTTAAATCCAATTTAAATACGACCAAATTCTACATGATCTAGACTACCACCCCACAGAGTTTCATAGCTCTAGGATTTTTGAAACTTGGTCATTTCATACGTTTCGGATCATACAGTCAGTCCAAGG
Organism: Flabesymbios commensalis; assembly: GCA_964017125.1. Taxonomy (NCBI): domain Eukaryota; kingdom Metazoa; phylum Annelida; class Polychaeta; order Terebellida; family Flabelligeridae; genus Flabesymbios; species Flabesymbios commensalis. The sequence goes on from OZ024905.1 coordinate 84,299,096, forward strand.
ATCTTATCACTTTTTGTCGACCCGGTTCAAGTCTTAAGATCCTCGCCCAATTTCATTATCAGAAACATTTTTTAAAAATCCAATTTAAATAAGACCAAATTCTACATGATCTCGACTACTACCCCATAGAGTTTCATAGCTGTAGGATTTTTTGTAGGCGTCCATAAATAATTTGAAAACTTGGTCATTTAATACGTTTTGTATCATACAGTCAGTCACAGGATCTTGCTGACCCGGTTCAAGTCTTAAGATCCTCGCTCAATTTCATTATCAGAAACATTTTTTAAAAATCCAATTTAAATACGACCAAATTCTACATGATCTAGACTACCACCCCACAGAGTTTCATAGCTCTAGGATTTTTGAAACTTGGTCATTTCATACGTTTCGGATCATACAGTCAGTCCCAGGATCTTATCACTTTTTGTCGACCCGGTTCAAGTCTTAAGATCCTCGCCCAATTTCATTATCAGAAACATTTTTTAAAAATCCAATTTAAATACGACCAAATTCTACATGATCTCGACTACTACCCCATAGAGTTTCATAGCTGTAGGATTTTTTGTAGGCGTCAATAAATAATTTGAAAACATGGTCATTTAATACGTTTTGTATCATACAGTCAGTCACAGGATCTTGCTGACCCGGTTCAAGTCCTAAGATCCTCGCCCAATTTAATTATCAGAAGTATTTTTCTTAAATCCAATTTAAATACGACCATATTCTACATGATCTAGACTACCACCCCACAGAGTTTCATAGCTCTAGGATTTTTGAAACTTGGTCATTTCATACGTTTCGGATCATACAGTCAGTCCAAGGATCTTATCACTTTTTGTCGACCCGGTTCAAGTCTTAAGATCCTCGCCCAATTTCATTATCAGAAACATTTTTTAAAAATCCAATTTAAATAAGACCAAATTCTACATGATCTCGACTACTACCCCATAGAGTTTCATAGCTGTAGGATTTTTTGTAGGCGTCCATAAATAATTTGAAAACTTGGTCATTTAATACGTTTTGTATCATACAGTCAGTCACAGGATCTTGCTGACCCGGTTCAAGTCTTAAGATCCTCTCTCAATTTCATTATCAGAAACATTTTTTAAAAATCCAATTTAAATACGACCAAATTCTACATGATCTGGGCTACCACCCCAAGGAGTTTCATAGCTCTGGGATTTTTTGTAGGCGTCTATAAATAATTTGAAAACTTGGTCATTTCATACGTTTTGTATCATACAGTCAGTCACAGGATCTTGCTGACCCGGTTCAAGTCCTAAGATCCTCGCCCAATTTAATTATCAGAAGTATTTTTTTTAAATCCAATTTAAATACGACCAAATTCTACATGATCTAGACTACCACCCCACAGAGTTTCATAGCTCTAGGATTTTTGAAACTTGGTCATTTCATACGTTTCGGATCATACAGTCAGTCCAAGGATCTTATCACTTTTTGTCGACCCGGTTCAAGTCTTAAGATCCTCGCCCAATTTCATTATCAGAAACATTTTTTAAAAATCCAATTTAAATAAGACCAAATTCTACATGATCTCGACTACTACCCCATAGAGTTTCATAGCTGTAGGATTTTTTGTAGGCGTCCATAAATAATTTGAAAACTTGGTCATTTAATACGTTTTGTATCATACAGTCAGTCACAGGATCTTGCTGACCCGGTTCAAGTCTTAAGATCCTCGCTCAATTTCATTATCAGAAACATTTTTTAAAAATCCAATTTAAATACGACCAAATTCTACATGATCTAGACTACCACCCCACAGAGTTTCATAGCTCTAGGATTTTTGAAACTTGGTCATTTCATACGTTTCGGATCATACAGTCAGTCCCAGGATCTTATCACTTTTTGTCGACCCGGTTCAAGTCTTAAGATCCTCGCCCAATTTCATTATCAGAAACATTTTTTAAAAATCCAATTTAAATACGACCAAATTCTACATGATCTAGACTACCACCCCACAGAGTTTCATAGCTCTAGGATTTTTGAAACTTGGTCATTTCATACGTTTCGGATCATACAGTCAGTCCAAGGATCTTATCACTTTTTGTCGACCCGGTTCAAGTCTTAAGATCCTCGCCCAATTTCATTATCAGAAACATTTTTTAAAAATCCAATTTAAATAAGACCAAATTCTACATGATCTCGACTACTACCCCATAGAGTTTCATAGCTGTAGGATTTTTTGTAGGCGTCCATAAATAATTTGAAAACTTGGTCATTTAATACGTTTTGTATCATACAGTCAGTCACAGGATCTTGCTGACCCGGTTCAAGTCTTAAGATCCTCTCTCAATTTCATTATCAGAAACATTTTTTAAAAATCCAATTTAAATACGACCAAATTCTACATGATCTGGGCTACCACCCCACAGAGTTTCATAGCTCTAGGATTTTTGAAACTTGGTCATTTCATACGTTTCGGATCATACAGTCAGTCCCAGGATCTTATCACTTTTTGTCGACCCGGTTCAAGTCTTAAGATCCTCGCCCAATTTCATTATCAGAAACATTTTTTAAAAATCCAATTTAAATACGACCAAATTCTACATGATCTCGACTACTACCCCATAGAGTTTCATAGCTGTAGGATTTTTTGTAGGCGTCAATAAATAATTTGAAAACATGGTCATTTAATACGTTTTGTATCATACAGTCAGTCACAGGATCTTGCTGACCCGGTTCAAGTCCTAAGATCCTCGCCCAATTTAATTATCAGAAGTATTTTTCTTAAATCCAATTTAAATACGACCATATTCTACATGATCTAGACTACCACCCCACAGAGTTTCATAGCTCTAGGATTTTTGAAACTTGGTCATTTCATACGTTTCGGATCATACAGTCAGTCCAAGGATCTTATCACTTTTTGTCGACCCGGTTCAAGTCTTAAGATCCTCGCCCAATTTCATTATCAGAAACATTTTTTAAAAATCCAATTTAAATAAGACCAAATTCTACATGATCTCGACTACTACCCCATAGAGTTTCATAGCTGTAGGATTTTTTGTAGGCGTCCATAAATAATTTGAAAACTTGGTCATTTAATACGTTTTGTATCATACAGTCAGTCACAGGATCTTGCTGACCCGGTTCAAGTCTTAAGATCCTCTCTCAATTTCATTATCAGAAACATTTTTTAAAAATCCAATTTAAATACGACCAAATTCTACATGATCTGGGCTACCACCCCAAGGAGTTTCATAGCTCTGGGATTTTTTGTAGGCGTCTATAAATAATTTGAAAACTTGGTCATTTCATACGTTTTGTATCATACAGTCAGTCACAGGATCTTGCTGACCCGGTTCAAGTCCTAAGATCCTCGCCCAATTTAATTATCAGAAGTATTTTTTTTAAATCCAATTTAAATACGACCAAATTCTACATGATCTAGACTACCACCCCACAGAGTTTCATAGCTCTAGGATTTTTGAAACTTGGTCATTTCATACGTTTCGGATCATACAGTCAGTCCAAGGATCTTATCACTTTTTGTCGACCCGGTTCAAGTCTTAAGATCCTCGCCCAATTTCATTATCAGAAACATTTTTTAAAAATCCAATTTAAATAAGACCAAATTCTACATGATCTCGACTACTACCCCATAGAGTTTCATAGCTGTAGGATTTTTTGTAGGCGTCCATAAATAATTTGAAAACTTGGTCATTTAATACGTTTTGTATCATACAGTCAGTCACAGGATCTTGCTGACCCGGTTCAAGTCTTAAGATCCTCGCTCAATTTCATTATCAGAAACATTTTTTAAAAATCCAATTTAAATACGACCAAATTCTACATGATCTAGACTACCACCCCACAGAGTTTCATAGCTCTAGGATTTTTGAAACTTGGTCATTTCATACGTTTCGGATCATACAGTCAGTCCCAGGATCTTATCACTTTTTGTCGACCCGGTTCAAGTCTTAAGATCCTCGCCCAATTTCATTATCAGAAACATTTTTTAAAAATCCAATTTAAATACGACCAAATTCTACATGATCTAGACTACCACCCCACAGAGTTTCATAGCTCTAGGATTTTTGAAACTTGGTCATTTCATACGTTTCGGATCATACAGTCAGTCCAAGGATCTTATCACTTTTTGTCGACCCGGTTCAAGTCTTAAGATCCTCGCCCAATTTCATTATCAGAAACATTTTTTAAAAATCCAATTTAAATAAGACCAAATTCTACATGATCTCGACTACTACCCCATAGAGTTTCATAGCTGTAGGATTTTTTGTAGGCGTCCATAAATAATTTGAAAACTTGGTCATTTAATACGTTTTGTATCATACAGTCAGTCACAGGATCTTGCTGACCCGGTTCAAGTCTTAAGATCCTCTCTCAATTTCATTATCAGAAACATTTTTTAAAAATCCAATTTAAATACGACCAAATTCTACATGATCTGGGCTACCACCCCACAGAGTTTCATAGCTCTAGGATTTTTGAAACTTGGTCATTTCATACGTTTCGGATCATACAGTCAGTCCCAGGATCTTATCACTTTTTGTCGACCCGGTTCAAGTCTTAAGATCCTCGCCCAATTTTATTATCAGAAACATTTTTTAAAAATCCAATTTAAATACGACCAAATTCTACATGATCTCGACTACTACCCCATAGAGTTTCATAGCTGTAGGATTTTTTGTAGGCGTCTATAAATAATTTGAAAACTTGGTCATTTCATACGTTTTGTATCATACAGTCAGTCACAGGATCTTGCTGACCCGGTTCAAGTCCTAAGATCCTCGCCCAATTTAATTATCAGAAGTATTTTTTTTAAATCCAATTTAAATACGACCAAATTCTACATGATCTAGACTACCACCCCACAGAGTTTCATAGCTCTAGGATTTTTGAAACTTGGTCATTTCATACGTTTCGGATCATACAGTCAGTCCAAGGATCTTATCACTTTTTGTCGACCCGGTTCAAGTCTTAAGATCCTCGCCCAATTTCATTATCAGAAACATTTTTTAAAAATCCAATTTAAATAAGACCAAATTCTACATGATCTCGACTACTACCCCATAGAGTTTCATAGCTGTAGGATTTTTTGTAGGCGTCCATAAATAATTTGAAAACTTGGTCATTTAATACGTTTTGTATCATACAGTCAGTCACAGGATCTTGCTGACCCGGTTCAAGTCTTAAGATCCTCGCTCAATTTCATTATCAGAAACATTTTTTAAAAATCCAATTTAAATACGACCAAATTCTACATGATCTGGGCTACCACCCCACAGAGTTTCATAGCTCTAGGATTTTTGAAACTTGGTCATTTCATACGTTTCGGATCATACAGTCAGTCCCAGGATCTTATCACTTTTTGTCGACCCGGTTCAAGTCTTAAGATCCTCGCCCAATTTCATTATCAGAAACATTTTTTAAAAATCCAATTTAAATACGATCAAATTCTACATGATCTCGACTACTACCCCATAGAGTTTCATAGCTGTAGGATTTTTTGTAGGCGTCTATAAATAATTTGAAAACTTGGTCATTTCATACGTTTTGTATCATACAGTCAGTCACAGGATCTTGCTGACCCGGTTCAAGTCTTAAGATCCTCGCTAAATTTCATTATCAAACATTTTTTTAAAATCCAATTGAAATACGACCAAATTCGTTGCTGAAATGTCATTGCAAACGTTCTTCATTACGTTGCTGTAACGTTGCTGAAATGTCATTTGCAAACGTTCAACACAACGTTGTGGTAACGTTGGTGAAATGTCGTTTGCAAACGTTCATCACAATGTTGCCGTAACGTTGCTAGAGGTTTAATCACAAACGTGGGATTTGAACATTGTAGTGACATTGCTAGAATGTTACCTGTCAACATTACTTTCTGACGTTGTTACAACGCCTTTTGGAGTCTACAAAATGACGTTGCTGCAACGTTACACTGTAATTGGTAAATGGACATTTAGTTCATAAATCGGCCATTTCAAATTTTAATAAAATCACCTGCACATTTCCATATAGTGGGTAAAAAATGAATTTTAATGATTTCTGAAATTTAATATTTCAGTTTATGCGCCCACAAAAAATATGAGAATGATCCGTGGCGTCCCCTTTTGCATTTCAGTAAACACTTAAAATCACCTGTAGGCTACATATCCATAACGTGGGGGACTGTGATTGCAAAATATGAATATTTTTGACATAAATGTTCTCAGTCTATGCGCCCACAATAATTATGAAATTGATCCGTGGGGGACATTTTCAATTTCAGGAAAACCTTGAAAAAATCAAAGGGATATATCTGTAGCATGGGAAATGTGATTGTATGCAAATGATATTCAAGCAACGTTACTGCAAGATTGTGATGAACGTTTGCAAATGTCATTACAGCAACGTTACTACCACGTTGAAATATGACATTGCCACATTGGTTTGGGCCCTTTTCCTCCAATGTGTTTTATCATCCACATAAAAATATGCTGTGAATATGTTGCAGGGTTCGAAATAAAGGTTCAAAGGAGGTTGTCAATTGCACAGATTTTTTTTTTTTTTTTTTGGGGGGGGGGCTACATATATGTAGCTATTTCCTAGCCTGATCCCAGAAATTTCTGAAAAAATGAGTTGCCTTATAAAGTGAAAGGTCACCATTGTCACGCGGAAATTCCTTTGAATTATTGTAATGTGAAAAATACCCGACATTTTTTATTTTGAATGCTGTGTTGAGTGCAATATATCGAGTAATTCAAACACGTCACCATGTTTCATCAGTTTATTTTTTATACAAAACAGGTTATTTCGTCTACTCAGTCCCTTCGCTCTCATGTTCTCGGTTAATTAGTGGTAGTGGACGACAGTGGCGCTTGACAGCTCTCTCCCCCTCTCTTTCTCTCTTGCCTGAAATAAAATTATAAAGCAAAACTCATAAGTTATCACTTCCACCATGAAGTCCAGCTAATACGTTGTGATATTTCCAAAGCAAGACCAAACATTTTTTAACAAGAGGCCAGCCGGGATAAAAAAAATTATAGACATAACACTGATTTAACTTAAGTGATATATATTATACAAATCTCGTATCAATTCTACCTTTATGGATGCTTAGTCTTTCCATTTTGTCTTTTCTCAGGACATGTTTTAACACCTATGATAAGGCCGCATCGATGTCTGCCACACTTGACCCCTGGTGTACTTTCAAGCAAGCATCTCTGAATGGAGGAAGAATAAAAATGGACTCGAGGATGTTACATCTTATATATTATTGTTTCACAAATATGAATTGTTTCTCATTGACCTAATAGCTGAAATAACATGAAGAAACGATTGATACTCTGACAAACTGTGTTGTGTGTCATGATCATTGTCAATTGAGACCTCCCATACTAAATCTGTACATTAGGCTGTAACAAAAAAATGTATAATTATTCATAACATTATAGTATATGTATCTACTTCTAGCATGTACATAAAATATTGCTGTAAGCAAACTCACTTTTAGTTAGGCTGACTGGTAAAAAAAATTGTTCTTTTAATGATAAAAGCATGACATTTTGCATGCCAGAATATACATGTCTCAATAACTCAGTTTCCAAATCACTTGGAAAATGATCTTGGTGTCTAAATATACATTTTTAGGACCAAGTATTACAAAAAAGACAATAACAAATACGTAAATTTGACCTTTAACCTTATTGGCTGGGCGCCGGAAAATACATGTTTTAATATCGCAGTTTCTAATTAAAGTAGAAAACAAATCTTGGTGTCTAAACATACATTTTCTGGGCCAATGATTACAAAAAAAGACAATTATAAATACGCAAATTAAAATCTGACCATCGTGGCAGTCATGTTTTTTTCAAAATGGCCGTTATAGAATTTAAATGCTTTAATATCTCAGTTTCTAATTGATTTAGAAAAAAGATCTTGGTGTCTAAATATACATTTTCGGGACCAAAGATTACACAAAGCCAATTAAAAATACGCTAATTTTTTTATCTCGATGGTGGCCATTTTTCAAAATAGTCGCCAGAATATACATGTTTTAATATCTGCGTTTCTAATTAACGTAGAAAAAAGATCTTGGTGTTTATATACATTTTCAGGACCAGGGATTAGGGAGAACAATCTGAAATACGTATCTAAATGATCCGATAAATGCTTGTTTTATCGTTCTATTGATTTATTTACAAATCATTGCCACATTAATGCAGATAAGATATGCATGGCAATGCTTTTTGGTTGATACAGGCTGAGATCGGTTGTATTGAAAAATGATATTTGCTATAAAATATTATTTCCAGTCTACAGCCAGTTGACTTGGCGGGACGTTTAAAACCAATAAGGCAAATGGTTTGATGGATTGCATTTATAATCCGACAAAACTATGGGGTCTTGTCAAGTTTTAAAAAATAAAAAAATCCGAGAAAAACTCAGAATGGCCAGACGCCACCCACCCCTCTATCCAATTTTTTATTTTTTTGAAACATGTACAACAACAAAAAACAACTCAAAAACACACAAAAAAAACAAATAATTTCCCCAAAATTTTTTTTATCCGAGTTGGGGCTTGACTCACCCACCCACGAGTTTTTCTCGGATTTTTGGATTTTTTAACTTGACAAAACCCCTAAGCTTGAATTAAGTGACTAAAGGAAAACAACATTAGCAGACATTAGACTATATTCCTAAAAGGTATAGACCCTATTTTCGTCAAAATAGTAACATGACAGATCTGTTTTTGCATGGAACCAGCAGCAGACACATACGCTTGATCTTGATGCTCTGGTCAGAAAATATTCCCGACACCTACAAGATGAAAGTATGCTGGCTAAACTAAGCGAATATGATGTTATTATTCAGAAGACCAAGTACCATATTAGTGTCTTGTAAACGTGGTAAATGAACCTCTACAACCGCGCCAGACAAGTAAGAGGCTCTATTTAAATTGTCCCTCATAATGGTAGTGTCATAAACAGTTCTACAAGATTGGGCAACAATGTCTGTCAATAATTTAACACAGAACAATCTGTATATGTACCAAACTCAAAGGCAAACACCCTGGTAGCCATCGTTCTTATTGACCATAGAACGTGTTTGGCAGGTCAATATCGTCGGAATAAATCGAGTGGATTGAGGCACACACATTTGCATACTCTGAACAGTGATCATTATGTTTATAGAAAAGTTTTAGACAAGCTACAACAGTTATACACTTCACCAATCTATCCGGGGTGGCGGAGGGGGTCACTGGCTCCTTATGTTTGCTAGACCTAATAAGTCAGACTATAATTTCATACCTGACGCTATTAGTAATAATGAGTGAGAATTCATGTAAATAGTATGTGTATTCATAATGCACAAACACGCAATTATCTAAGTTAAAAACAAGCCTTACTGTCACATATATAGTAATATCTGGTCAGTTTTAATATTGTGAATTGGGGTGACTGCCAACAGGCAATGGGAGCTGAGAAGTGAAGTGGTCAAGATCAACCTTTCTTCCTATTTCAGGTCTATGTAGCCAATGAAAATATGTTTGATTACAAACAGTGTGTACGAGATAGATGTAATTAGATATAGTAAAATCTGTCAAAGCTTTTTGATCTATAATCTATTTTATTTGTAACAGCAACAGGTTAAAAGTTATTTAAATTTTCATATTAAAGAGAAGGTTTCAATGGTAACAATGTTTGATTCTAATAATTCTCACTATATAAATGAGTTTTCTACCAATATAATTGATCTGAATTATTGAGATGCCGTTTTTTAGATAATTTTATATTCAAGTTTGATAAAAGTACTTTAATATATATATATTTTTAAGTTATATATTTCAACTCTTAAGTGTATTTAAAGATATTGCAGTTACTAATTAATATTAAAATGCGTTTTTTGTTAGATGTAGAAAAAACATTTAATATATATATTAATCCCTTCCATTAATAAATTATATTTAGACACAACAATTCGATTTTAACTGAATTGTGAGTGAATATAGTTTACGTCGCTTTCTGCACATTCATGGCAATATCGCGACTGAAGGAAGCCTTATATACTACTTTTATCAAATAACTTCAAGGGCTCTTTATAGAGCATATCACCAGTAAATGTCACCTAAATATATTCGGCCGGTCATGTTGTAAACTGGCTGTCATTGAATTTATTAAAATATTTTTTTATTGGATTAAAATGTCTGAAAATGCCTTTTTTATCAGTGCCCCTAAAAATGTATATTCAAGTACAAATATTTCTTCTTTACGTGGATTAGAAGCTGTGATATTGACAGGTACAATGGTACAATTCCACAGGAGTCAGTGGAATGTTTTTTTCTTGTTGTAATAATGTTTTTAAAAATACTTTAATTAGTATCAGTAGACCTACCCCTGGAAATGTATATTTAGATAAAAAATTTCGATTTTAGGTGGATTAGAAGCTGAGATGTTGACACGTACTCAGATTTGGTTAGTCATTTTGTAAAATGGCCACCGCTGGAGTCAGTAAAATGTTTTTTTTTTGTCGGATTGATGTGTTTACAAATACTTTATGCATTATCTGTACCCCTGAAAATGTATATTTAGATAAAATATTTTGATTTTAGGTGGATAAGAAGCTTAGATATTGACATTGATATATAGATATTCAGATTTGGTCCATTTTGTAAAATGGCCACCACTGGAGTCGTCAAATATTTTTGTTGTTGGATTATTGTGTTTACAAATACTTTATTCATTATGAATACCCCTGAAAATGTATATTTAGATTAAAATATTTCGATTTTTGGTGGTTCAGAAGCTGATATATTGACACCCGTAATATGTGGCCTTCAAAAAAAACAATTAGACATAGTCTGACTTATTACCGACCACCGTCTGATAACTCTGTGGAATGTCCGCAAAATTTAGAAACCTGTCTCCGTCGTATACGAGAAGAAGGTTTCTCCAACATTCTTGTTATGGGTGATTTTAATTTACCAGACTTTGACTTGAACTTGAATGTTCCGCTTACGGATACTAATAACTACTGGTACTATTATGATATATTCCAAGAATTCTGTTTAAAACATATAGTTATGTGCTCAACCCATCAAAATGGTAACAGATTAGATTTATTATTATCTACATCACCCCATTTAATTACGGTTATAGATGTTGAACAGGACCTATTTCCATCGGATCATTACCTTATAAATTTTTCTATCAAGGCTAGTGGCCTTAAAAATAATAAACTGACTAGATCAGTTTTTGACTATAGGAATGTGGATTGGACTAAGGTGAAGGTATATTTAACTAACGCTGATCTCATCGACATAGTTAGTGACTCAGTGGGTATACCCGACATTAATCGTATTTGTGATAATTGGGTCTCTAAATTGGAAGAAACATTAAATACATTTGTACCCCGTCGCATTATTCGTGACATTAATTCTCCCCCTTGGATTGACAGTGAGGTAATAAATCTGAGCAAAAAGAAAGAGACTGCCAGCAAACGGGCTAGGAGGATTAACACCCAGAGTGCTTGGGCTAAATACCGTCGACTCAGAAACAGTCTCCGGAACATGATAGATCAAAAATACAATAAATATACTAAGGATTCGCTCGATGATATTAGGACTAATCCCAAAAGGTTTTGGAGCTTCTTAAGATCAAAGACAAAAAGTAAACATATCCCTTCTGAAATGAAATTTCAGGGTAATACTTCAGACGAACCTGAAGTTGTAGCGAATTATTTTAACAATTTCTTTTATTCAAACTTTACTCACGTCCATAATACGGATAACCTTCCTCCCATCAATAGTTTTATTAATCATAATCTATCAATTGTACTGTTATCAGTTGCTGAAGTCCGCATTATATTACAGAATATAGACACTAGCAAAGCGACAGGGCCGGATGGCATTCCAGGTGTATTTCTAAAGAATTGTGCTAAGGAACTGGCACCTTCTTTTACCAAACTGTTAAACATATCTTTGCAAGCTGGCATATTTCCTAACTCCTGGAAAATGGCTAATATATGTCCCATTTTTAAGAAAGGTGATATAACTAATTGCGAAAATTATAGGCCTATATCTTTACTTAGTATTTTAAGCAAAATTTTTGAACGTGCTATCTGCAACATAATTTATCCAGAAATCAAAGATTTAATTTCTAACAACCAGTATGGTTTTGTCCAACGACGCTCAACAGAATCTCAATTATATGTCTTTTACGACAAAATCTCAAAAAATTTAGACTCTGGTGGCCAAACTGACGTTATATATCTTGATTTTACAAAAGCCTTTTTGATTCAGTTCCGCATCATCTCTTAATACATAAACTTCAGACTTTCGGTTTTAATGGGACGCTGCTTAACTGGTTCCATAGTTATCTAAATAATCGATACCAGCGAGTATTAATTCACGGTAGCATGTCTACTAAACTACCTGTTAGATCTGGGGTACCCCAAGGGTCAATACTTGGCCCATGAATGTTTATATTATATGTGAATGACATTGCGGACAATATTTCAAATCTATCTTTTAAAACTCTATATGCTGATGATGCAAAAATTGGAAGAGAAATTAAATCAATGCAGGATTGTGTAGACCTTCAAAGCGATTTTAATATTTTTACACGTTGGAGTGATATTTGGAAGCTTTTCTTCAATGGTACCAAGTGCAAAGTCCTCACAATAGCCAGATCTTTTAAACATAATTTTCAATACCATTTAAATAACATTTATCTAGAATCTGTTAAAGAGTTTAATGATCTAGGACTACTAATCAATTCTTCCTTAACCTGGAGAAGTCATATTGCCACTAAAACTAGCAAGGCGAACAGAATGCTTGGCCTGATAAAGCGTACAGTCGGATTCAATGCTCCATATAGAGTCAATCTACACCTATATACAACTTTGGTTGAACCGTTATTTTCCTACGCATCAATTGTTTATTCCTGTAGCAAGGCAGATCTCAACCAGATTGAACGTATACAACGTAAAGCCACGAAATATATTCTTAATGATTATGTGTCGGATTACCCAACCAGACTACATAACACCAAATTACTTCCTTTGTCTTTTATAAAAGATATCAACGACTTGTGTTTTCTATATAAATGTATACATACATAATTTCATAGATATAGATATTAGACATATTCTTTCTTTTTATAACCTTTAGAACTAGGCTAGGTCAACAGGTCTTGCCTTTAAGATCTGTACGCTTTAATTCTGAATTGGCTGGGCTATTTTTCTCTAATCGGGTAGTAAAAATGTGGAATATCCTGCCGAACACAATAAAACAAATTAATTGCCGCAATAGATTTGTCAAACCTTTTAAGAAACTATTATATAATTTTTACATTGTAAAGTTGACTACGACCTATGATATTGACAACTCTTGCACGTGGGTTACCGTTTGTCGCTGTCCGCGATGTCGCCAGGCATGAAACACTTTTCTATCTTTTTCTTTTTGACACATCCCAGCAGGCACGGGAAGTTCACCTGGTGTTGAGTCGGTGTTCGGCCAGCGTCGTAGACGGTGGGCCTGCATTGATTCGGCGTTTGATGGGCGTCTCGTGTTTTGCTGGAATGCGTTTCTCATAATCCTGTGTCTGGAGGACAGTGTCATCTCAATCATCTCACCATCCTCAGGAGGTTCTCCTGGCCCAGTTTAGCTTATATGTGCACAAAAGTGGCCTAAAGCCCGATTCATTTCATTTTTTGCGTTTCTCATAATTGCTGCACGCATACTTTAATAACATTGTTATCTGATTATGGGACAGGCCTAGCATAGATATCACATATCTGATGCCATGTCCCAGCCAACAGTATTATTATGACTATGTTTTCTTATCATTGAACAAAGTAATGTATACTGTGTATTTGGCGAATCTTAATAAATAAATAAATAGATATTCAAAATATTTATGGATTAGAAGCTGACGTAAAAATTATAGACACTCATCATATATTTGTTCAGCCATTTTGCAAATTGGCTGCCATTTAGGTCATTAAAATGCTCTGTGTTGGATTAATGTGTATAAACATGATTTATTTATTATCCGTACCCCTAAAAAAAGGTAAATTTAGATGAAAATATTTTGATTTCAAGTGGATTAGGCGCGGATATATTGACACTTATATACATTTTGGCGGCCATTTTGTAAAATGGCCGCCAGTCAGCTCACAGGTCATTTTTTTAATGGCTCTATAGGTAAAAACATTCTAAAGGGTGTTCTCTTACAGCATGTAAAAAAACTATTATAACAATTCGATATAATTGTAAAGACCGAAACATGTGTAAGGCCTCTTTTCCTTACTTTCCCTTCAGGCTGCAGGCTGCCAACAGACTTGTTGAACCGATGTGGCCGAACATTTCCCGGAACGTGGAGTTGTGGCCGTCCCCTCGTTTCAAGACATTCACCTGTGATGATTAAATAATTACAATGCTATTAAATAACCTATGCACATAATACATAATAGTAAAAGATAATAATAAGCATGTTAATACTACATGACTGTTAATACTGACTCAATTAGTATGAACATCTTCTCAAGTGGTGTAATAAACCTTTCTTTTATTAGCCCATCCGAACGAGTGAGGTGGCGGCATCTGTGGACACATCATCTGTGGAGACACTGTGGGCTCTGGTGGGAGCCGAGCGCTATCTTCCTAGTACATACTAGTATCTAGCCTTCCATACTCCATGAACAGTTTTAGAAAGACATTCTCTGAGTTTTAAAAACATTATTTAGCTTCTTTGCAAGGCTTTTGAAAAATTGAATTTTATTATTTTTAGGGCTTGATTCACGTTGATGTAAGGCGATCTATAACTGCATTAAAGACATTAGAACAGAGTGTATTCTTTATCACACAGTCTGTGCTTCATTTCCGATAGTGTATTTAATACAGAAATATATATTTTAATACCGTGGTCTGGGTGCAACACTTATTTCAGAGATAACCTACTCTTGTCTTGGAAAATTATAAATCTAATAAACCAAAAAGCTTAAACAATGAATTAATTTGTTGTTTCACTTACATGGCAAAAAGGACCTGGCATACTGGGGGCCTCAGCATCAGGGAGAGAGTTTCAGCAGGTGGGGGGGGGGGGTCATGCCAAGGTAACTTCAACGTCATTTCAAGGTCAAATTGGAGAAAAATAGACAAAAATTGAATTTTTAAGTTTTTTTTATTGATATGACCTTGGCATGTCTTGTCGAGGTACCCTTGTAAATAGGTAAAGAGCAAGTGCAGACCATGTCACCTTTCATACCCAGTGATATCATAGGCAGGAATAAATATTTTTTACCCGAGAAAAAAAAAAGTTTTTTCTGAGATGACTTTTGAAAGCTCTCAGAAGGTTATCAGAGGGTTACTTTTTACAATTTAATTCCGCAAATAATGAACGATTAGCCCATGATAAGTCCACATGGAAAGGATTAACATTGAGTCTTGGTATATCTTTATATTGCGTGGTGCAGTAATTGAAAGCTGAGCGCTGACTAAACACCTAATTAATATTCTATATATATTGCGTTATAGGGCCAGTTTTGATATGGCGTGTCACACAATATAGCATATGTTATATATTTAGGCCTTGATCCTGTAAGAATATAAATTGTGTCACGCACAAAATGAAATGTTTTTGTTGTAATTAATCTGTGGGAATAAATGAAAAGCGATAATGAATTTATTGACAGCATAGAAAGTGATCAGTTTCTAGGTTTATAGTGTGAATTATGCAAAGCAGCTTGGACAACAAAATTAAAGAGTGTTTTAGTAGATGTTTATGTACTATTGTATTGTATTGCATTATTGTCGTGTGTTGTCTTAATAATCGGCCTAAATATTAACACGGAACTCAATAAATCGTTTCATCTATGCTAAATCATCCCAATTAAACAACTACAACAGTAGTTGTCATATTCCTCGGTGTTACGTTTGTCGTGCAATTGGGTATATATATATATATATATATATATATATATATATATATATATATATATATATATATATATATATATATATATATATATATTGATCAATATCCTGACGTCAGTGCTGTCACCTTGACTGTACCGTAGAGTGTTAGTTACTGAATGTTAGAGTTTACCCCTTGTTCTAATTTATTAGTTATGATATTTAGGACAACTAAACTATTTGATTTATCAGTTACTATTGACAATATTATCGAATGTTCTAATTTTCTCACGAGTCATTATTTCTATGCAGTAAAAATCTACATATTGTGGCTTTCCAAAGTTATCTATTATATTATATTATATTATATTATATTATATTATATTATATTATATTATATTATATTATATTACGTCAGGACCAGACATCTTATTGACGTCAAGATCAGACAGCTTATTGACGTCAGGATCAAACAGCTTAGCCTATTAGCGTCAGACCAGACAGCTTTTCCACGTCAATATCAGATGGCTCATTGAAGTAAAACATAAACAGTTGTACATGTAGTCAACATGTGTATGTTAAGTCATGCATCCTGCCGATGTCTATCATATTTGTTTTAGGACGCCAGAATATAACGTTACTGTTTTTTCTTGGCTATAGGCCTATGTTATTCACGCCAATTCAATTAGGAAGTAATCAGTTGCGTTACCACATTGATTACTTCAAAGTGATGAAACATTGTCTGAAAAACACCAGCAGGATAACTTAATACACATGCTGACTAGTTATTTTTTACGTCAATAAGATACAATTTCGAACAAATGCACTTGGCCAATAAATTAAAAGGTACTGACAATACCGGTATGCACTTATTCGAAGTTTATTGACCCAAATGTATGCTCCGTAATCATGTGCAGCATATAATCACGACAAAGCATACATTTTGTAACTGACAAGTGACCAAAATTCAACCTCTGCTGCACTCTCAATAAACTAATCTTACAGCAATCGGGAATATAGTATCAGTATAAATATATTTTATTTAGCTGATGTAAATTTAAAACTAAAAGGTGTTTGATTAAAACATTTATTTGAGGAGAAGTAACAAAATAATAACAAAAAAAGAACCCAATCTGCATTGGAACACACATACTGAGTCTATCATATTAATTCTTGTCCCGCTATTCCCATATATATGTAAACGTTTTGTCATAATTATACAGAAGTATTTTTTTAGTAATTTCGAGGTCAATATGGCAAGGTCTTAATCATGAAAAGACCTTGACATTGCAAATAGCCTCAATAGTCACCGAGATATGGAATGGAAACTGTTTTTGAGATCAAATTTTTACACTCAGGTTTCAGGTTGTTCATGCGAGCAGAAGTGGCCAATTATCTAAAACACTGAAATACAAGATGAATATCTGCAATATGTCCAAATTCGGCAATTCTAAGATGACAACTCTGACCTGTAATTTTATTGTAGATTAAATAAATGTCGAAGGGATGCTCAGTAATACAATTTCGAAAATCTATATATGACTCAAGGACAAGGTTAAACGAGTATGTTTACAACAAGAACAGGGTGGTCATTTCGGTAATCTAAAATGGGATCACTTTCAGTCAGTCCCAAGGGTGGTCCTATTTCCGGGTCTCCACAGTACCACTTTTAGTGGCAGCCTGTCAAAAATAAAGAGAAAATTCCAGCCCTAATCCTGAATGTGCCAGATATCAGTACAAACAATGGTTATAGCATATAGCCAGAAACAAAGTACAACAGCTCATCAAATTGACAGAATGTTATAGTACAAGCATACTTAATTTAAACTAGAGGGGAATTGTGACTTTTCAAGTAGCAATAATAATTTAGACTTTGGACTTCAAATTTCAGAAGTCACCACTAAACTTTTGCACTTTTAAATAGATTTATATATGTTTGTCAAATTACATCGCATTCAGAGTGCCAGTACACACATTGACTTGTTTCTCTGTTGACTTAAGGTTGTATCACTATCCGCAATGCTAGCCCAACATTAAAACAACATTGATTCAACATTTTGTGTTTGAATAGAATTGCAAATGCTATTTTAATTGTGGTAATTGGATAAATGTATTTTTATTATCAAATCTAGAGACTGAAGGGTTGAGTAGATCTGAGCATAGGGGCACCCTGTTCACCCTCCTGGCAATGAATGGAGAATCACCCGACGTGTACACCATTGTACAAACATTGGACCCTATTATAATCCTACTGCCGTGCAAGCCAAAAGGCAGTATTTGCTCACTTTACAAGAGTATAGTGATCCAGAAAATCCTGGATAAATCCGGAAGAACACGATGGATGACTTAGAAAGTCATAGCACACCTTCTGACTACTCTGGGAATATCGTGTCCAAATTTCCCTTTCAATACCCTCGAGCCGATCTCTTCACCTTGAGCATGTTTAATCATTTTAACCCAACAGAATTAGAATCTCCAGTCAAATTCAAACCTAACACAAGGTGCTATACATGTTCCAATTTCTAGCATATATGGTAGAAATTATATTTGTCCTTGAGGATGACATCAAATCACCAAAGTAATAGAAAATGTCATTTTTCACTCAAAATTGTACGAAAAAATAGTTTTTGACACATGTTCAAGCTGTATTTGTTAAAAATCATATAATCCCCTTTACTTGACTACGAAATTAAGCTTTTGACTTTCAGGATGACCTTTTTTCATCAAAATTTTTTCAGGAAGAGATTATTAAGTAAAAAATCACACCAAAAAAGACATATTACATGTCTTCCTATTTTGTTTCTTGAAGATCATATTTTTACATTTTTGGCCTTGGAAATGACCTTTCGACCTTGAAAATGACCTTGGATCAACGTACCATAAATTTAATTGTCACATCAAAAAGGTGACCTTGAAATGGATTTTTTGACCTTGCAGATGACCTTGAGTCATAGAAATAATACAAGAAATGGATTGCCCAAATTAAAATCACACGAAAATGATGTATTACACTTGTTCCTGGCTTCATTTGTTGAAAAATCATATTTGACCTTGAAATATTTGGCGGCCATTTTGTTTTCTCACTAGAAAAATTCAGCCCAAGGGTGCCAAAGTGACACCCTGTTGATTTCTGATGGGGACATCCCATAGTTTAAAATCAATCACAAAACATTATCCATACCGAGAAACACACTTTTGTCAAAATACACTGGACTACTAAGTCAAGGTATTATAAAGTTATCGCTTTTACAAGCAATTTTGTTTGGGTGACCTTGAAATTAGGTCAAGGTCACTGAATGTCGAGCTTGACCTTCAGATTAGTGTCATGCACATGAGGTAATAAAATTAGGGTCCTAAGTCAAGGTGTTATCAAGTTATCGTGCTTATAAGCATCTGCACCGACCACCCAAACGCCTGGCGCTGGGAATCACCATGCCACCAGCGATAAAGAATGTGAAGGTTCCTTGACCACCCGATTTCTGAATGACCAAAGTTTTTTGTTTGGATATAAAAATGTTCTTTGATGCTGACATAGCGATCTGAAAGATTGTCTCAAATAATTTGTTTGAAGCAAAATATATGCAAGTGGAACAATGTATTTATCAAAAATACATCAACAATAAATTTGACATGTGACACAAAGATCATAAATGACAGTGAAGGTTCTTTGACTGGTGATGATGATTGTCATGATCCTTTATCCAATGATTTCACCTATAATGATCATCAAGGAAATGTTAACGATGAACTACAATTTGAATAAACTTAGAAACAACAGTAGAATGTGGCGGGGGCCCTGGTGCAATGGTTGAAGCTGAGTCGGAGCTCGCGGGTTCGAACCCTACTCTGGCCGTCAAGTTTCAAAGAAACAAAATGTCTCTTACCCGCTCACGCACCGTGACCAAGAGGTAGTGTGTTCGGCCTCAGACTGCTAGGGCTCGAATTTCAAATCTTGTGTCTTGAGGGCAGTACGTGTCATCTCACCATCCTTGAGCAGCAGGTTGTCCTAGCCCAATTTAACCTGTGTGTGCACAAAGGTGGCCTGAAACCCCGTTCATTTCATTTTTCCCAGTAGGATGATAAAATTTCAAACCCATCAGCATCCAGATCATGTAACGTTAGAATTTGCTCGTATTTAAATCGGATTTTCATGTAGACCTATGATCCAAATCGTATGAAATGACTAAGTTTTAAACTTATTTATTATAGACCCCTCTATAAAAATCCTGCAGCTATGTGGGGGGGTGGTAGTCCAGAGCATGTAGAGTTTGGCCGTATTTAAATTGGATTTTTAAAAAAATGTTTCTGATAATGAAATTGGGCGAGGATCTTAAGACTTGAACCGGGTCAGCAAGATCCTGTGACTGACTGTATGATACAAAACGTATGAAATGACCAAGTTTTCAAATTATTTATAGACGCCTACAAAAAGTCCTACGGCTATGAAACTCTATGGGGTGGTAGTTCAGATGATATAGAATTTGGTCGTATTTAAATTAGATTTTTTAAAAATGTTTCTGATAATGAAATTGGGCGAGAATCCTAAGACTTAAACCGGGTCAGCAAGATCCTGTGACTGACTGTATGATACAAAACGTATGAAATAACCAAGTTGCAAAAATTCTAGAGCTGCGAAACTCTGTGGGGTGGTAGTTCAGATCATGTATATAAAATGTATGAAATAACCAAGTTTTCAAATTATTAATAGACGCCTACAAAAAATCCTGCAGCTATTAAACTCTATGTGGTGGTAGTCCAGATACTATAGAATTTAGTGGTATTTAAATTGGATTTAAAAAAAATGTTTTTGAGAATGAAATTGGGCGAGGATCTTAAGACTTGAACCGGGTCAGCATGATCATGTGACTGACTGCATGTATACATACAAAACGTATGAAATAACCAAGTTTTCAAATTATTTATAGACGCCTACAAAAAATCTTGCAGTTATGAAACTCTATGAAGTAGTAGTCGAGATCATGTAGAATTTGGTCGTATTTTAATTGGATTTTTTAAAATTATTTTGATAATGAAATTGGGCGACGAGCTTAAGACTTAAACCGGGTTGACAAAAAGTGACAAGATCCTACGAAACTCTGCGGGGTGGTAGTCCAGATCATGTCGAATATGGTCGTAATTAAATTGGATTTAAAAAAAATGTTTCTGATAATGGAATTGGGCGAGGATCTTAAGACTTAAACAGGGTCAGCAAGATCCTGTGACTGACTGTATGATACAAAACGTATGAAATAACCAAGTATCAAAAATTCTAGAGCTACGAAACTCTGTGGGGTGGTAGTCCAGATCATGTAGAATTTGGTCGTATTTAAATTGAATTAAAAAAAAAATGTTTCTGATAATGAAATTGGGCGAGGAGCTTAAGACTTGGACCGGGTCGATAAAAAGTGACAATATCCTGGGACTGAATGTATGATCCGAAACGTATGAAATGACCAAATTTCAAAAATTCTAGAGCTATGAAACTCTGTGGGGTGGTGGTCCAGATCATATAGAGGTTGGTCGTATTTAAATTGGATTTTTTTAAAAAAAGTTCTGATAATGAAATTGGGCGAGAAACCGGGTCAGCAGACTTAAACTTAAACCGGGTCAGCAAGATCCTGTGACTGACTGTATGATACAAAACGTATGAAATAACCAAGTTTTCAAATTATTTATAGATGCCTACAAAAAATCCTACAGCTATGAAACTCTATGGGGTAGTAGTCGAGATCATGTAGAATTTGGTCGTATTTAAATTGGATTTTTTTTAAATGTTTCTGATAATAAAATTGAACGAGAAGCTTAATTAAGACTTAAACCGGGTTGACAAAAAGTGACAAGATCCTACGAAACTCTATGGGGTGGTAGTCCAGATCATGTCGAATATGGTCGTAATTAAATTGGATTGAAAAAAAATGTTTCTGATAATGGAATTGGGCGAGGATCTTAAGACTTGAACCGGGTCGACAAAAAGTGACAAGATCCTGGGACAGACTGTATGATCCAAAACGTATGAAATAACCAAGTTTCAAAAATCCTAGAGCTATGCAACTCTGTGGTGTGGTAGTCCAGATCATGTAGAACTTGGTCGTATTTAAATTGGATTTTTAAACAAGAGCACACTCGACAATAGCCCGTCGCCATTATTGAACTTGAAGTCATTATTGCGGCCACAAGGTCAAATTATTGACGTAAAAGACAATTATTCAGCCATTTTGCATTTTTTCCAGCCATTATTGAACTTGTCCGAGAACTGGTTATTAGTAACATGTATAACAAATTTGAAAATGATACATGAAAAACTTTTCAAGTTATCGCGCCCACATGGTCAAATTATTGACGTAAAATGCGAAAAATCGCAATAAATCGGCCATTTTGAAATTTTTTTCAGCCATTATTGAACTTGTCCAAGAACTACTTATTAGTAACATGCATAACAAATTTGAAGAGGGTACGTAACAATTTTTTCAAGTTATCGCGCCTACAAGGTCAAATTATTGACGGTAAATGCGAAAAAATCACAATAAATCGGCCATTTGAAATTTTTTTTCAGCCATTATTGCACTTATTCAAGAACTACTTATTAGTAACATGCATAACAAATTTGAAGAGGATACGTAAAAAACTTTTCAAGTTGACGAGCCAACAAGGTCAAATTATTGACGTAAAATGCGAAAAATCGCAATAAATCGGCCATTTTGAATTTGTTTTCAGCCATTATTGAACTTGTCCAAAAACTACTTATTAGTAACATGCATAACAAATTTGAAGAGGATACGTGAAAAACTTTTCAAGTTATCGCGCTCACAAAGTCAAATTATTGACGTAAAATGCGAAAAATCGCAATAAATCAGCCATTTTTTTTTTTTTTTCAGCCATTATTAAACTAGTCCAAGAACTACTTATTAGTAACATGCATTACAAATTTGAAGAGGATACGTGAAAAACGTTTCAAGTTATCGCGCCCACAAGGTAAAATTATTGACGTAAAAGGCGAAAAATCCCAATAAGTCGGCCATTTTGAATCTTGTTTTGGCCATTATTGAACTTGTCCGAGAACTGGTCATTAGTAACATGCATAACAAATTTGGGAAGGATACATGAAAAACTTTTCAAGTTATCGCGCCCACAAGTAAATGTTAACGCCGACGCCGACGACGCCGAACTTCAATTGCAATAGCCCACCTTTTTTAATTAAAATTAAAAGGCGGGTTAAAAATGTTTCTGATAATGAAATTGGGCGAGGATCTTAAGAGTTAAGACTTGAACAGGGCCAGCAAGATCCTGTGACTGACTGCATAGAAAACGTATGAAATGACCAAGTTTTCAACTTATTCATAGACGCCTACAAAAAATCCTAGAGCTATGAAACTCTGTGGGGTGGTAGTCTAGTCCAGATCATGTAAAAAAAATTCATATTTAAATTAGATTTTTATACAATTTTCCATGAAATGAAATAGCGCGAAGAGCTTAAGAATTGAGCCGGGTTAACAATATCCTGGGCTGACTGGATGATCCAAAACGTATGAAACGACCAAGTTTTAATTAAACTTAATTATAGATGCCTATAAAAATATCCTAGTGCTATGCAACTTTGTGGGGTGGTAGTCCAGATCATGTGGAATTAGCTCGTATTTAAATTTGATTGATAAAAAATAGGTAATTGTTGAAGTAGGCCTACATCATCGACTAACTGGCTTTTACCAGGGTGTCTTTTCGGTTTATTCCGTATCATTTTGATAATAGACGCAGTCGAGGACAGTACTCAGGATCTTATGAATTTGGTGTCAACATTTTATAGCTCACACTGGGGTGTGCATTGCGGTGTTCACTGAATGCAGGTTGATCTCTCTCTAGGTCAATGAACAGCCAGCGACATGGACGTGTTTTTAAGTCTGTCATGAACGTTAACTAGTTGATGTGTGCTACTGTAATCATGGGGCATGTGAAAAATCTCCAACGACCAGATGAACATTTCAACAGCTAAGTGAAATTCTCCGTTTTTGATGTGGCAAAATATACAATATTTTGCCTATCTTTAATGTTCAACGTCTGCCCAACACTGTTTCAACGTTGTGGACATTAACAATGAACACTATGAATGAAACTTCAGTTAAGCCTAGTACTGTGGCGCAAAGCACAGTAGACTAAGACGCCGGCCCAACATTGTGCCGACACGGGATGCTACCCTGTCTATCCTCAGTGATCCACTTCTCCCATGTGGCAGGTTCCACGATAATGTGTACCACCAACCTACTGAGTGGACCTAAAAATAAAATAGTCTAAATGATAATTTTGACGTTTCAATATGTTTGTAGAATGAACAAACAACATGTTTTTGATAAATTCGATATAACTTATAAATTTTATAATGGTAGAAAAACATTTATTCGTGCAGTCTTTCAATGGGAAATAGAGAGAAATTTTGTTGTTTTAATAACAGTCACTCACAAATAATTCACGTGTCACCGATACATGAAAATCACATATAGTAACACGAAATATCATAACATCACCTTTATTTTGCTTGATATTTTTTTGTTTAATGTTGATTTAGTAAAAACCAAAATGCTAACGTGACGTTTTAAGCTGTCTTGGACGTACATCTGTACGTAATCACGTTATCATGTAGGCCCTACTTCACATAATAGGGTATAATAATAATATGATATATTTATATGGCGCACATATCCAGCTCATCATATGCCTACAGGCTACATGACGACTTAAATTATATTATCCCTGGTCATTGGACCTGTTAGGCCTAAATGATGTACCATTTCAACTCCCCGGGGAGCATACATCACTGCAAACGTTTTGCGTTATTGATTTTTTTATTATCGAATATATTTTCCATCTCTATCCCACCAGGTAATCCTACTCATCCACACCTGAGTGAAATGAAGCATGTGGGGGGCACAAATTGACACATCAATGTCCTAGGGTGTAGAGAGAAGAAACATTGACATTTCTCTGAAAATTATGCACCAAGCGAGCCTTAAACTCGCAAGGCAGGCATGCAGCGGCGAATTGCAAAGTTCTACGCTTTATCCATTGCATCACGTCCCACACATCCCCAAAACAGTATGTTCTGGGTATGGCTATTGATCAATTTGGCTACTTTTCGTTTCAACTGTTATTTTTATTTCATAATTACAAAAAATTGATAAACTTTTCGCTTAAAGAGGTTGGCCTTTTTTGCAATTAACATGCACATAGATTGTTTCAGAACAATTGTGTGTTCAAGATTCAAGTGCTCTTTAATTTCTATAGGTGGAATGTCTCAACGTGCGCTCCTCAAATAAATACAAACTACTTCAATTTAGCATGTTTATGAAGTAGAATATCACCAATAGGCCTACATCTTTTTTTGTAGCCATAACAGTGAAAACATCTATATATCATAACGTTCACAGGCAAAAACATCCACAAAACATAACGTTCACAGTGAAAACATCCAATTAACATAACGTTTACAGTGAAAAACATCCAAATAACATAACGTTAACAGTGAAAAACATCCAAATAACATAACGTTAACAGTGAGAAACATCCAATTACCATAACGTTAACAGTGAAAAACATCCAAATAACATAACGTTAACAGTGAGAAACATCCAATTACCATAACGTTAACAGTAAAAAACATCCAATTAACATAACGTTAACAGTGATAAACATCCAAATAACATAACGTTAACAGTGAAAAACATCTAATTAACATAGCGTTCACAGTGAAAAACATCCAAATAGCATAACGTTAGCAGTGAAAAACATCCAAATAACATAACGTTCACAGTGAAAAACATCCAAGAAATATAACGTTAGTGTGAGACTGTGAGGTTTGTCCAGTATCCATAAACGATAGCAACACAAACACAAATGTGTTTAATTATAGCCTTGACTGGTACAAAGCATTACATTCGCTGTAATGAGATACTTTATTTCTTTTTCTATGGAAATGGCATGTTCAGAGGTACAAACTGGGCACTTAGCAGGCTTGAATTGTCAAATTTACCAAACCAAAATGCTAACGTTACTTTCTCATTAATCACAGAGATGGTGACGTAAATTTTGACCAATACATTTTAGAAACATGCCTACCACATAGCGGTATTTTTCTGAACTAACACGTGCAGGCAATAGCCACAGATATCAAAACCATGTCACATGGGCAGCTAGTATACAAATCTGTTGCTGTACAGTGCGTAAACTGTAGTGCTATTGTTACGCAACAAATCCAAAATGACCGTCATCCGGCTGCGTGAAAAATGCAACTTTCAAACCAATTGCCGTAGAATGCCGTGTAATACCTCTTTTGGTAGGTTTCGGAGTATGAGGAATCCATTTATGAGATTATTTTAATGATAACTGGTCAAGGTCACGTGTTTTGAAAGGTCATCTATCAGTTTCAATGGGCGAAGAGTGTAGGCATTTTCACATTCTTTCCGACTGATAATGTTCCAATGTGATCGACAAATAAAAGGTAACAAATAAGTAAAAAGACTCCCCATAGGTTTAACAATGTTTAATAACATACATTCATCTTCTTAGCTCAAGTACGTAGACAAGGTCAAACTATATCATTAACCGACCATGAATTGAAACAATAATGCAACAGGAGCTGTTCATGAGTCATTGTTACAGCACGAGCCCTGGCAAAAGCACAGTGCAAGAATAAATAATAGCCGTCACATGAACTGAATCAGTGTTTTGATATTATTGTTAAACAGATTATGTAACATGTTCCCTTCCATCATACAAAATCTCATCCATCGGTTGCTAAGATTCTTATTTCAATAAAGTTATTGTGATTTAACATTACATCGCTATTCACCTTGCATGGGCCAAACAAGCTGAAGAATGCATTTCGGCGGCCATCTTCTATCTGTGAACTCTAATGACAAAAACAATGCTATAAATGGACTGCTGGTGTGCATTACTATCAGAAAAGTGGTATTACTTGATATTCTGAGTCAAATGGTTCAAAAGTTAGGTTTTATCATGCGGTAGCGCCCATATTGGCATCCATCTTGGCGGCCATCTTGGATTTCTCAGTTAGGTCAAAGATAGTCGCTTGCTATCCGCTGTGATAATTATCATGGAGGTCCTAATGATGTTATATCTACCGTAATTCTTAATACAAACCATGTAAATAGCTGCAAAAAATTGGTGTCACTTGACATTCTAGGTTCAATATATAAAATTAACGTTTTTTTCTGTGAAATGGCGGCCATTTTGAATCTGTGCACTCCGATTACAAATTAAATGCCAGAAATGGCCTGCTGATGTGCATTACTGTCAGAAAAGTGGTATTACATGATATTCTAAGACAAATAGTTCAAAAGTTAGGTTTTATCATATGTTGTGGCCGTCTTGGCGGCCATCTTGGATTTGTCTGTTAGCTCAAGGATTTTCGCTTGCTATCCGGCTGATAATCATTATAGAGGTCCTAATGATGTAAAATCCACCATAAAAAAAACTTTATCATTCCAAGCAGGGTTCGGTTAAAATATCAGCTTTGGCACCCTGACTATCTACGACGTTGGCCCAGAAGCATACCAACACTGTGTTAACGTGTTCCTGTCTGGTTATGTTGTTTTATGTATACATAAGGTTGATAAACCGAATATTATAATCCACTCAGCAATGTTTGTTGCAAAATACAGCTCAGGCCGATAGGATTAAATATATAGACATATTTGGGGACAGAATTATAACTTTAAACATTTTTACGCTTACGACGAATTCAACTACTAATTTTTCACACGAAAAACATTGATTGAAATTTGTCAATGTACAGGTCTCAATAATATTAAATCAGGTCTCATCAAAATTGTAAATTAAGAAACTTAAGTTTTGACTGTATCCAGAGATTTTTTTCATTTCTTTGACTCTGGCGATCTTGTCAGCTTCAAATGAATGAAAAATGTCAAGGAGTAAATGTCATCATGAGTGTTTGATCCAGTCATTGCTCGTTGGTGAGTCGTCGTGGGCTAATGCAGGACAGATGAGCTGGCATGTGGTATGAGTCGCTGAGAGTTTGTCTCTCCTGAGCACATCACCCAGTGATGGTCTAATGAGGGCCCAATGTCGGCAACGCCGGCCCAGCTTTCACCCAGCACAGGATGAGGATGTCAATCTCAGTGTTTGGTGAATGAGAGGTGTGAAATCACTAGCACAGTACGCAAGGTGCGATTTGTCTCATAATACATGCATTATGAGATCAATCTTACGGAAATAGAACATGCTGAATTTCGGGACGACTTAATATTGAGTCATCAAATTGTGTCTTATGCACAGTATAGGGCCTACATACGGTGAGATTCACAATATAGGGCCTACATACGATTACGGTAACATTCACAGTATAGGACCTACAGACGATTACGGTAACATTCACAGTATAGGGCCCACATACGGTGAGATTAACAGAATAGGACCTACATACGGTAACATTCACAGGGCCTACATACGGTGAGATTCACAGTATAGGGCTTACATACGGTGAAATTCACAGAATAGGGCCTACATACGTTAACATTCACAGTATAGGGCCTACATACGGTAACATTCACAGTATAGGGCCTACATACGGTAACATTCACAGTATAGGGCCTACATACGGTAACATTCACAGTATAGGCCTACATACTGTAACATTCACAGTATAGGGCCTACATACGGTGAGATTCACAGTATAGGCCTACATACTGTAACATTCACAGTATAGGCCTACATACGGTGAGATTCACAGTATAGGGCCTACATACAGTGAGATTCACAGTATAGGGCTTACATACGGTAACATTCACAGAATAGGGCCTACATACGGTAACATTCACAGAATAGGGCCTACATACGGTGAAATTCACAGAATAGGGCCTGCATACGGTAACATTCACAGTATAGGGCTTACATACGGTAACATTCACAGTATAGGGCCGACATACGGTGAGATTCACAGAATAGGCCTACATACTGTAACATTCACAGTATAGGGCCTACATACGGTGAGATTCACAGTATAGGCCTACATACTGTAACATTCACAGTATAGGGCCTACATACGGTGAGATTCACAGTATAGGGCCTACATACAGTGAGATTCACAGTATAGGGCCTACATACGGTAAGATTCACAGTATAGGGCCTACATACGGGAGGATTCACAGTATAGGGCCTACATACGGTAAGATTCACAGTATAGGGCCTACATACGGTAGCATTCACAGTATAGGGCCTACATATGGTAACATTTACAGTATAGGGCCTACATACGACTACGGTAACATTCACAGTATAGGGCCTACATACGGTAACATTCACAGTATAGGGCCTACATACGGTAACATTCACAGTATAGGGCCTACATACGGTCAGATTCACAGTATAGGGCCTACATACGGTAAGATTCACAGTATAGGGCCTACATACGGTAGCATTCACAGTATAGGGCCTACATATGGTAACATTCACAGTATAGGGCCTACATACGACTACGGTAACATTCACAGTATAGGGCCTACATACGGTAACATTCACAGTATAGGGCCTACATACGGTAACATTCACAGTATAGGGCCTACATACGGTAGCATTCACAGTATAGGGCCTACATACGGTAAGATTCACAGTATAGGGCCTACATACGGTAACATTCACAGTATAGGGCCTACATACGGTAGCATTCACAGTATAGGGCCTACATACGGTAACATTCACAGTATAGGCCTACATACGGTAACATTCACAGTATAGGGCCTACATACGGTAAGATTAACAGTATAGGGCCTACATACGGTAACATTCACAGTATAGGGCCTACATACGGTAACATTCACAGTATAGGGCCTACATACGGTAGCATTCACAGTATAGGGCCTACATACGGTAACATTAACAGTATAGGCCTACATACGGTAACATTCACAGTATAGGGCCTACATACGGTAACATTCACAGAATAGGGCCTACATACGGTAACATTCACAGTAAAGGGCTACATACGGTAACATTCACAGTATAGGGCCTACATACGGTAACATTCACAGAATAGGGCCTACATACGGTAACATTCACAGTGAAGGGCTACATACGGTAACATTCACAGTTAAGGGCCCACATGCGGTAACATTCACAGTATAGGGCCTACATACTGTAACATTCACAGTATAGGGCCTACATACAATTATGGTAACATTCACAGTATAGGGCCTACATACGGTAACATTCACAGTATAGGGCCTACATACGGTAACATTCACAGTATAGGGCCTACACACGATGAGATTCACATTGTAGGGCCTACATACGGTAACATTCACAGTCTAGGGCCTACATACGGTAACATTCACATTATAGGGCCTACATACGGTAACATTCACAGTATAGGCCTACATACGGTAAGATTTACTTGAAAACTTGTCTTTCAAGACAAATCTGACTGTACAGTACAGCTGGGCTGCTGAAGTATTATATTCAAAGTAACACAAAGCTAACAATGCATTATTAATTTCCTAAAGAGGTCTACTGGCACAGAATACTTGGTATGGTTATAATTCAATTTTAATTATATTTTGAAGGTGTTATACCGTTGATATTGATATCAGACAGTAGGCTAATATATTCTGGAAAAATAGACGCAATTAAATCTAAGATGTCGGCTGCATGGGCTGGACTCACTACTGTGTCACAAAACACGCAAAAGCAACGTGATCAATAATGATACAATTACATTCCTCGTCCCCGGTTCTATTCTACCTGGTCGAAACTGATGCTTAGTGTAAGATACAACACGCTGCTGCAACGGCTTAAGAAATATGTAGCTTAATGATTGAGCCACAAAATCAGGGCACAATATTTTAATTGCACAACTGAATCTTCTGAAAATTCGGATGAAAGTTACCCTATATAGACGTTCAGCTAATTGTCCACTCACCAATGCACAGCCCCATCATCTTGTGTTTGCTGGATATATATGTAACATACATTAATTGGTATAGTCGGGCGGTGGGAGGTTGGTTTTGGTCCTGATCCAAAGTAGAGACGTATATTTGCACTTCAATGCAAATATAAGTTTAATTAATTAATTTTTTTGTTGTGAAGTTACAATAAAGAAAAGTTCGAAGAGACAGTTGATGAGCACATACATGTCATACATACTGATCTGTTAGTGAGATGGCACATACATGTCATACATACTAATCTGTTAGTGAGATGGCACATACATGTCATGAATACTGATCTGTTAATGAGATGGCACATACATGTCATACATACTCATCTGTTAATGAGATGACACATACATGTCATACATACTGATCTGTTAGTGAGAAGGCACATTATACATGCCGTACAAACTGATCTGTTATTGAGATGGCACATACATGTCATACATACTGGTCTGAGTGAGATGGCACATACATGCCATACATACTGATCTGTTAGTGAGATGGCACATACAGGTCATACATACTGATCTGTTAGTGAGATGACACATACATGTCATACATACTGATCTTAGTGAGATGGCACATACATGTTATACATACTGATCTGTTAATGAGATGGCACACACATGTCATACATACTAATCTGTTAGTGAGATGGCACATACATGTCATACATACTGATCTGTTAATGAGATGACACATACATGTCATACATACTGATCTGTTAGTGAGATGGCACATACATGTCATACATACTTATCTTAGTGAGATGGCACATACTTGTTATACATACTGATCTGTTAATGAGATGGCACATACATGTCATACATACTGATCTGTTAGTGAGATGGCACATACATGTCATACATACTGATCTGTTAGTGAGAAGGCACATACATGTCATACATACTGATCTGTTAATAAGATGTCATACATACTGATCTGTTAATGAGATGGCACATACATGTCATACATACTGATCTTAGTGAGATGGCACATACATGTCATACATACTGATCTTAGTGAGATGGCACATACTTGTTATACATACTGATCTGTTAATGAGATGGCACATACATGTCATACATACTGATCTGTTAGTGAGATGGCACATACATGTCATACATACTGATCTGTTAGTGAGAAGGCACATACAAGTCATACATACTGATCTGTTAATGAGATGGCACATACATGTCATACATACTGATCTTAGTGAGATGGCACATACATGTCATACATACTGATCTGTTAGCAAGAAGGCACATACATGTCATACATACTGATCTGTTAGTGAGATGGCACATACATGTCATACCTACTGATCTGTTAGTGAGATGGCACATACATGTCATACCTACTGATCTTAGTGAGATGGCACATACATACCATACAAGCTGATCTGTTAATGAGAAGGCACATACATGTCATACATACTGATCTGTTAGTGAGATGGCACATACATGTCATACATACTGATCTGTTAGTGAGATGGCACATACATGTCACACATACTGATCTGTTAGTGAGATGGCACATACATGTCATACCTACTGATCTGTTAGTGAGATGGCACATACATGTCATACCTACTGATCTTCGTGAGATGGCACATACATGTCATAAATACTGATCTGTTAGTGAGATGGCACATACATGTCATACGTACTGATCTGTTAGCGAAAAGGCACATACATGTCATACATAATGATCTGTTAGTGACAAGGCACATACATGTCATACATACTGATCTGTTACTGAGATGGCACATACATGTCATACATACTGATCTGTTAATAAAATGGCACATACATGTCATACATACTGATCTGTTAGTGAGATGGCACATACATGTCACACATACTGATCTGTTAGGGAGATGGCACATACATGTCATACCTACTGATCTTAGTGATATGGCACATACATGTCATACATACTGATCTTAGTGAGATGGCACATACATGTCATACATACTGATCTGTCAGCGAGAAGGCACATACATGTCATACATACTGATCTGTTAGTGACAATGCACATACATGTCATACATACTGATCTGTTAGTGAGATAGCACATACATATCATACCTACTGATCTGTTAGTGAGATGGCACATACATGTCATACATACTGATCTGTTAGTGAGATGGCACATACATGTCATACATACTTATCTTAGTGAGATGGCACATACTTGTTATACATACTGATCTGTTAATGAGATGGCACATACATGTCATACATACTGATCTGCTAGTGAGATGGCACATACATGTCATACATACTGATCTGTTAATAAGATGTCATACACACTGATCTGTTAATGAGATGGCACATACATGTCATACATACTGATCTTAGTGAGATGGCACATACATGTTATACATACTGATCTTAGTGAGATGGCACATACTTGTTATACATACTGATCTGTTAATGAGATGGCACATACATGTCATACATACTGATCTGTTAGTGAGATGGCACATACATGTCATACATACTGATCTGTTAGTGAGAAGGCACATACAAGTCATACATACTGATCTGTTAATGAGATGGCACATACATGTCATACATACTGATCTGTTAATGAGATGGCACATACATGTCATACCTACTGATCTTAGTGAGATGGCACATACATGTCATACATACTGATCTTAGTGAGATGGCACATACATGTCATACATACTGATCTGTTAGCAAGAAGGCACATACATGTCATACATACTGATCTGTTAGTGAGATAGCACATACATATCATACCTACTGATCTGTTAGTGAGATGGCACATACATGTCATACATACTGATCTGTTAGTGAGATGGCACATACATGTCATACATACTTATCTTAGTGAGATGGCACATACTTGTTATACATACTGATCTGTTAATGAGATGGCACATACATGTCATACATACTGATCTGTTAGTGAGATGGCACATACATGTCATACATACTGATCTGTTAGTGAGAAGGCACATACATGTCATACATACTGATCTGTTAATAAGATGTCATACATACTGATCTGTTATTGAGATGGCACATACATGTCATACATACTGATCTTAGTGAGATGGCACATACATGTCATACATACTGATCTTAGTGAGATGGCACATACTTGTTATACATACTGATCTGTTAATGAGATGGCACATACATGTCATACATACTGATCTGTTAGTGAGATGGCACATACATGTCATACATACTGATCTGTTAGTGAGAAGGCACATACAAGTCATACATACTGATCTGTTAATGAGATGGCACATACATGTCATACATACTGATCTTAGTGAGATGGCACATACATGTCATACATACTGATCTGTTAGCAAGAAGGCACATACATGTCATACATACTGATCTGTTAGTGAGATGGCACATACATGTCATACCTACTGATCTGTTAGTGAGATGGCACATACATGTCATACCTACTGATCTTAGTGAGATGGCACATACATACCATACAAACTGATCTGTTAATGAGAAGGCACATACATGTCATACATATTGATCTGTTAGTGAGATGGCACATACATGTCATACATACTGATCTGTTAGTGAGATGGCACATACATGTCACACATACTGATCTGTTAGTGAGATGGCACATACATGTCATACCTACTGATCTGTTAGTGAGATGGCACATACATGTCATACCTACTGATCTTCGTGAGATGGCACATACATACCATACAAACTGATCTGTTAATGAGAAGGCACATACATGTCATACATACTGATCTGTTAGTGAGATGGCACATACATGTCACACAAACTGATCTGTTAGTGAGATGGCACATACATGTCACACATACTGATCTGTTAGTGAGATGGCACATACATGTCATACCTACTGATCTTAGTGAGATGGCACATACATGTCATACATACTGATCTGTTAGTGAGATGGCACATACATGTCATACGTACTGATCTGTTAGCGAAAAGGCACATACATGTCATACATAATGATCTGTTAGTGACAAGGCACATACATGTCATACATACTGATCTGTTACTGAGATGGCACATACATGTCATACATACTGATCTGTTAATAAAATGGCACATACATGTCATACATACTGATCTGTTAGTGAGATGGCACATACATGTCACACATACTGATCTGTTAGGGAGATGGCACATACATGTCATACCTACTGATCTTAGTGATATGGCACATACATGTCATACATACTGATCTTAGTGAGATGGCACATACATGTCATACATACTGATCTGTCAGCGAGAAGGCACATACATGTCATACATACTGATCTGTTAGTGACAATGCACATACATGTCATACATACTGATCTGTTAGTGAGATAGCACATACATATCATACCTACTGATCTGTTAGTGAGATGGCACATACATGTCATACATACTGATCTGTTAGTGAGATGGCACATACATGTCATACATACTTATCTTAGTGAGATGGCACATACTTGTTATACATACTGATCTGTTAATGAGATGGCACATACATGTCATACATACTGATCTGCTAGTGAGATGGCACATACATGTCATACATACTGATCTGTTAGTGAGAAGGCACATACATGTCATACATACTGATCTGTTAATAAGATGTCATACACACTGATCTGTTAATGAGATGGCACATACATGTCATACATACTGATCTTTGTGAGATGGCACATACATGTCATACATACTGATCTTAGTGAGATGGCACATACTTGTTATACATACTGATCTGTTAATGAGATGGCACATACATGTCATACATACTGATCTGTTAGTGAGATGGCACATACATGTCATACATACTGATCTGTTAGTGAGAAGGCACATACAAGTCATACATACTGATCTGTTAATGAGATGGCACATACATGTCATACATACTGATCTGTTAATGAGATGGCACATACATGTCATACCTACTGATCTTAGTGAGATGGCACATACATGTCATACATACTGATCTTAGTGAGATGGCACATACATGTCATACATACTGATCTGTTAGTGAGAAGGCACATACATGTCATACATACTGATCTGTTAATAAGATGTTATACACACTGATCTGTTAATGAGATGGCACATACATGTCATACATACTGATCTTAGTGAGATGGCACATACATGTTATACATACTGATCTTAGTGAGATGGCACATACTTGTTATACATACTGATCTGTTAATGAGATGGCACATACATGTCATACATACTGATCTGTTAGTGAGATGGCACATACATGTCATACATACTGATCTGTTAGTGAGAAGGCACATACAAGTCATACATACTGATCTGTTAATGAGATGGCACATACATGTCATACATACTGATCTGTTAATGAGATGGCACATACATGTCATACCTACTGATCTTAGTGAGATGGCACATACATGTCATACATACTGATCTTAGTGAGATGGCACATACATGTCATACATACTGATCTGTTAGCAAGAAGGCACATACATGTCATACATACTGATCTGTTAGTGAGATAGCACATACATATCATACCTACTGATCTGTTAGTGAGATGGCACATACATGTCATACATACTGATCTGTTAGTGAGATGGCACATACATGTCATACATACTTATCTTAGTGAGATGGCACATACTTGTTATACATACTGATCTGTTAATGAGATGGCACATACATGTCATACATACTGATCTGTTAGTGAGATGGCACATACATGTCATACATACTGATCTGTTAGTGAGAAGGCACATACATGTCATACATACTGATCTGTTAATAAGATGTCATACATACTGATCTGTTAATGAGATGGCACATACATGTCATACATACTGATCTTAGTGAGATGGCACATACATGTCATACATACTGATCTTAGTGAGATGGCACATACTTGTTATACATACTGATCTGTTAATGAGATGGCACATACATGTCATACATACTGATCTGTTAGTGAGATGGCACATACATGTCATACATACTGATCTGTTAGTGAGAAGGCACATACAAGTCATACATACTGATCTGTTAATGAGATGGCACATACATGTCATACATACTGATCTTAGTGAGATGGCACATACATGTCATACATACTGATCTGTTAGCAAGAAGGCACATACATGTCATACATACTGATCTGTTAGTGAGATGGCACATACATGTCATACCTACTGATCTGTTAGTGAGATGGCACATACATGTCATACCTACTGATCTTAGTGAGATGGCACATACATACCATACAAACTGATCTGTTAATGAGAAGGCACATACATGTCATACATATTGATCTGTTAGTGAGATGGCACATACATGTCATACATACTGATCTGTTAGTGAGATGGCACATACATGTCACACATACTGATCTGTTAGTGAGATGGCACATACATGTCATACCTACTGATCTGTTAGTGAGATGGCACATACATGTCATACCTACTGATCTTCGTGAGATGGCACATACATACCATACAAACTGATCTGTTAATGAGAAGGCACATACATGTCATACATACTGATCTGTTAGTGAGATGGCACATACATGTCACACAAACTGATCTGTTAGTGAGATGGCACATACATGTCACACATACTGATCTGTTAGTGAGATGGCACATACATGTCATACCTACTGATCTTAGTGAGATGGCACATACATGTCATACATACTGATCTGTTAGTGAGATGGCACATACATGTCATACGTACTGATCTGTTAGCGAAAAGGCACATACATGTCATACATAATGATCTGTTAGTGACAAGGCACATACATGTCATACATACTGATCTGTTACTGAGATGGCACATACATGTCATACATACTGATCTGTTAATAAAATGGCACATACATGTCATACATACTGATCTGTTAGTGAGATGGCACATACATGTCACACATACTGATCTGTTAGGGAGATGGCACATACATGTCATACCTACTGATCTTAGTGATATGGCACATACATGTCATACATACTGATCTTAGTGAGATGGCACATACATGTCATACATACTGATCTGTCAGCGAGAAGGCACATACATGTCATACATACTGATCTGTTAGTGACAATGCACATACATGTCATACATACTGATCTGTTAGTGAGATAGCACATACATATCATACCTACTGATCTGTTAGTGAGATGGCACATACATGTCATACATACTGATCTGTTAGTGAGATGGCACATACATGTCATACATACTTATCTTAGTGAGATGGCACATACTTGTTATACATACTAATCTGTTAATGAGATGGCACATACATGTCATACATACTGATCTGCTAGTGAGATGGCACATACATGTCATACATACTGATCTGCTAGTGAGATGGCACATACATGTCATACATACTGATCTGTTAGTGAGAAGGCACATACATGTCATACATACTGATCTGTTAATAAGATGTCATACACACTGATCTGTTAATGAGATGGCACATACATGTCATACATACTGATCTTTGTGAGATGGCACATACATGTCATACATACTGATCTTAGTGAGATGGCACATACATATCATACATACTGATCTGTTAATGAGATGGCACATACATGTCATACATACTGATCTGTTAGTGAGAAGGCACATTATACATGCCGTACAAACTGATCTGTTAATGAGATGGCACATACATGTCATACATACTGATCTGTTAGTGAGATGGCACATACATGCCATGCATACTGATCTGTTAGTGAGATGGCACATACATGTCATACATACTGATCTGTTAGTGAGATGACACATACATGTCATACATACTGATCTTAGTGAGATGGCACATACATGTTATACATACTGATCGGTTAATGAGATGGCACATACATGTCATACATAGTGATCTGTTAGTGAGATGGCACATACATGTCATACATACTGATCTGTGAGTGAGATGGCACATACATGCCATACATACTGATCTGTTAATGAGATGGCACATACATGTCATACATACTGATCTGTTAGTGAGATGGCACATACATGTCATACATACTTATCTTAGTGAGATGGCACATACTTGTTATACATACTGATCTGTTAATGAGATGGCACATACATGTCATACATACTTATCTGTTAGTGAGATGGCACATACATGTCATACATACTGATCTGTTAGTGAGAAGGCACATACAAGTCATACATACTGATCTGTTAATGATATGGCACATACATGTCATACATACTGATCTGTTAATGAGATGGCACATACATGTCATACCTACTGATCTTAGTGAGATGGCACATACATGTCATACATACTGATCTTAGTGAGATGGCACATACATGTCATACATACTGATCTGTTAGCAAGAAGGCACATACATGTCATACATACTGATCTGTTAGTGAGATGGCACATACATGTCATACCTACTGATCTGTTAGTGAGATGGCACATACATGTCATACCTACTGATCTTAGTGAGATGGCACATACATACCATACAAACTGATCTGTTAATGAGAAGGCACATACATGTCATACATACTGATCTGTTAGTGAGATGGCACATACATGTCATACATACTGATCTGTTAGTGAGATGGCACATACATGTCACACATACTGATCTGTTAGTGAGATGGCACATACATGTCATACCTACTGATCTGTTAGTGAGATGGCACATACATGTCATACCTACTGATCTTAGTGAGATGGCACATACATACCATACAAACTGATCTGTTAATGAGAAGGCACATACATGTCATACATACTGATCTGTTAGTGAGATGGCACATACATGTCACACAAACTGATCTGTTAGTGAGATGGCACATACATGTCATACATACTGATCTGTTAGTGAGATGGCACATACATATCATACATACTGATCTGTTAATGAGATGGCACATACATGTCATACATACTGATCTGTTAGTGAGAAGGCACATTATACATGCCGTACAAACTGATCTGTTAATGAGATGGCACATACATGTCATACATACTGATCTGTTAGTGAGATGGCACATACATGCCATGCATACTGATCTGTTAGTGAGATGGCACATACATGTCATACATACTGATCTGTTAGTGAGATGACACATACATGTCATACATACTGATCTTAGTGAGATGGCACATACATGTTATACATACTGATCGGTTAATGAGATGGCACATACATGTCATACATAGTGATCTGTTAGTGAGATGGCACATACATGTCATACATACTGATCTGTGAGTGAGATGGCACATACATGCCATACATACTGATCTGTTAATGAGATGGCACATACATGTCATACATACTGATCTGTTAGTGAGATGGCACATACATGTCATACATACTTATCTTAGTGAGATGGCACATACTTGTTATACATACTGATCTGTTAATGAGATGGCACATACATGTCATACATACTTATCTGTTAGTGAGATGGCACATACATGTCATACATACTGATCTGTTAGTGAGAAGGCACATACAAGTCATACATACTGATCTGTTAATGATATGGCACATACATGTCATACATACTGATCTGTTAATGAGATGGCACATACATGTCATACCTACTGATCTTAGTGAGATGGCACATACATGTCATGCATACTAATCTTAGTGAGATGGCACATACATGTCATACATACTGATCTGTTAGCAAGAAGGCACATACATGTCATACATAATGATCTGTTAGTGACAAGGCACATACATGTCACACATACTGATCTGTTAGTGAGATG
The DNA here is from genome assembly GCA_964017125.1 of Flabesymbios commensalis. Taxonomy (NCBI): domain Eukaryota; kingdom Metazoa; phylum Annelida; class Polychaeta; order Terebellida; family Flabelligeridae; genus Flabesymbios; species Flabesymbios commensalis. The sequence goes on from OZ024905.1 coordinate 84,339,701, forward strand.
GCACATACATGTCACACATACTGATCTGTTAGTGCGATGGCACATACATGTCATACCTACTGATCTGTTAGTGAGATGGCACATACATGTCATACCTACTGATCTTAGTGAGATGGCACATACATACCATACAAACTGATCTGTTAATGAGAAGGCACATACATGTCATACATACTGATCTGTTAGTGAGATGGCACATACATGTCACACAAACTGATCTGTTAGTGAGATGGCACATACATGTCATACATACTGATCTTAGTGAGATGGCACATACATGTCATACCTACTGATCTTAGTGAGATGGCACATACATTCCATACAAACTGATCTGTTAATGAGAAGGCACATACATGTCATACATACTGATCTGTTAGTGAGATGGCACATACATGTCATACGTACTGATCTGTTAGCGAGAAGGCACATACATGTCATACATAATGATCTGTTAGTGACAAGGCACATACATGTCATACATACTGATCTGTTAGTGAGATGGCACATACATGTCATACATACTGATCTGTTAATAAAATGGCACATACATGTCATACATACTGATCTATTAGTGAGAAGGCACATACATGTCATACATACTGATCTATTAGTGAGAAGGCACATACATGTCATACATACTGATCTGTTAGTGAGATGGCACATACGTGTCGCACATACTGATCTGTTAGTGAGATGGCACAAACATGTCATACCTACTGATCTTAGTGAGATGGCACATACATGTCATACATACTGATCTTAGTGAGATGGCACATACATGTCATACATACTGATCTGTTAGTGAGAAGGCACATACATGTCATATATACTGATCTGTTAATGAGATGGCATATACATGTCATATATTGATCTGTTAGTGAGATGGCACATACATGTCATATATTGATCTGTTAGTGAGATGGCACATACATGTCATACATACTGATCTGTTAGTGAGATGGCACATACATGCCATACAAACTGATCTGTTATTGAGATGGCACATACATGTCATACATACTGATCTGTTAGTGAGAAGGCACATACATACCATACATACTGATCTTTTAATGAGATGGCGCATATCATACATACTGATCTGTTAATGAGATGGCACATACATGTCATACATACTGATCTGTTAGTGAGATGGCACATACATGTCATACATACTGACCTGTTAGTGAGATAGCACATACATGTCATACATACTGATCTGTTAGTGAGATGGCACATACATGTTATACATACTGGTCTGAGTGAGATGGCACATACATGTCATACATACTGATCTGTTAGTGAGATGGCACATACATGTCATACCTACTGATCTGTTAGTGAGATGGCACATACATGTCATACCTACTGATCTGTTAGTGAGATGGCACATACATGTCATACCTATTGATCTGTTAATGAGATGGCGCATACATGTTATACATACTGATCTGTTAGTGAGATGGCACATACATGTTATACATACTGGTCTGTTAGCGAGAAGGCACATACATAATGATCTGTTAGTGACAAGGCACATACATGTCATACATACTGATCTGTTAGTGAGATGGCACATACATGCCATACAAACTGATCTGTTAATGAGATGGCACATACATGTCACACATACTGATCTGTTAGTGGGATGGCACATACATGTCATACCTACTGATCTGTTAGTGAGATGGCAAATACATGTCATACCTACTGATCTTAGTGAGATGGCACATACATACCATACAAACTGATCTGTTAATGAGAAGGCACATACATGTCATACATACTGATCTGTTAGTGAGATGGCACATACATGTCACACATACTGATCTGTTAGTGAGATGGCACATACATGTCACACATACTGATCTGTTAGTGAGATGGCACTTACATGTCATACCTACTGATCTGTTAGCGAGAAGGCACATACATGTCATACATAATGATCTGTTAGTGACAAGGCACATACATGTCATACATACTGATCTGTTAGTGAGATGGCACATACATGTCATACATACTGATCTGTTAATGAAATGGCACATACATGTCATACATACTGACCTTTTAGTGAGAATGCACATACATGTCATACATACTGATCTGTTAGTAAGATGGCACATACATGTCATATATTGATCTGTTAGTGAGATGGCACATACATGCCATACAAACTGATCTGTTAATGAGATGGCACATACATGTTATACATACTGATCTGTTAGTGAGAAGGCACATACATGTCATATATACTGATCTGTTAATGGGATGGCACATGCATGTCATACATACTGATCTGTTAATGAGATGGCGCATACATGTTATACATACTGATCTGTTAGTGAGAAGGCACATACATGTCATATATACTGATCTGTTAATGGGATGGCACATACATGTCATACATACTGATCTGTTAATGAGATGGCGCATACATGTTATACATACTGATCTGTTAGTGAGAAGGCACATACATGTCATATATACTGATCTGTTAGTGAGATGGCACATACATGTCATATATTGATCTGTTAGTGAGATGGCACATACATGCCATACAAACTGATCTGTTAATGAGATGGCGCATACATGTTATACATACTGATCTGTTAGTGAGATGGCACATACAAGTCATACATACTGATCTGTTAATGGGATGGCACATACATGTCATACATACTGATCTGTTAGTGAGATGGCACATACATGCCATACAAACTGATCTGTTATTGAGATAGCACATAAATGTCATACATACTGTTCTTAGTGAGAAGGCACATAAATGTCATACATACTGTTCTTAGTGAGAAGGCACATACATGTCATACAGACTGATCTGTTAGTGAGATGGCACATACATGTCATATCTACTGATCTGTTAATGAGATGGCACATACATGTCATACATACTGATCTGTTAATGAGATTGCACATACATGTCATACATACTGATCTGTTAATGAGATGGCACATACATGTCATACCTACTGATCTGTTATTGAGATGGCACATACATGTCATACATACTGATATGTTATTTAGATGGCACATACATGTCATACAAACTGATATGTTAGTGAGATGGCACATACATGTCATATATACTGATCTGTTAATGAGATGGCACATACATGTCATACATACTGATCTGTTAGTGAGCAGGCACATTATACATGCCGTACAAACTGATCTGTTAGTGAGATGGTACATACATGTCATACATACTGGTCTGAGTGAGATGGCACATACATGCCACACATACTGATCTGTTAGTGAGATGGCACATACATGTCATATATACTGATCTGCTAATGAGATGGCACATACATGTCATACATACTGATCTGTTAGTGAGCAGGCACATTATACATGCCGTACAAACTGATCTGTTAGTGAGATGGCACATGCATGTCATACATACTGGTCTGAGTGAGATGGCACATACATGCCATACATACTGATCTGTTAGTGAGATGGCACATACATGTCATACATAGTGATCTGCTAGTGAGAAGGCACATGCATGTTATACATACTGATCTGTAAGTGAGATGGCACATACATGCCATACAAACTGATCTGTTAGTGAGATGGCACATACATGTTATACATACTGATCTTAGTGAGATGGCACATACATGTCATACATACTGATCTGTTAGTGAGAAGGCACATACATACCATACAAACTGATCTGTTAATGAGATGGCACATGTCATACATACTGATCTGTTAATGAGATGGCACATACATGTCATACATACTGATCTGTTAGTGAGATGGCACATACATGTCATACATACTGATCTTAGTGAGATGGCACATACATGTCATACATACTGATCTGTTAGTGAGAAGGCACATACATACCATACAAACTGATCTGTTAATGAGATGGCACATGTCATACATACTGATCTGTTAGTGAGATGGCATATACATGTCATACATACTGATCTGTTAATGAGATGGCACATACATGCTATACATACTGATCTGTTAGTGAGATGGCACATACATGTCATAGATACTGATCTGAAATAAAATACGAAATTTAATAATTATTCGGGGTTAAATCAGCACTGATTTTATGTGACATTTATAATCAATTATTTAAAATAGTGATGTTTGAAATTTGATAGCGATTGCAATCGTGGCATACAATTGTTATAGTGATGAATGGAGATATTCGCTGCTGAATAGCATAAATTGTACTATAGTATTGCCTTTGACTTTGAGTATTCAATACATGTATTAATAATTGTATTCAATTCATGTTATGCCCGTATAATAAAACACGTTTCCATGGTATGCCCGTATAATAAAACACGTTTCCATGTCATGCCCGTATAATAAAACACGTTTTCGTGTTATGCCCGTATAATAAAACACGTTTCCGTGTTAGTCTCGTATAATGAAACACGTTTCCATGTTATGCCCGTATAGTAAAACACGTTTCCATGTTCTGCTCGTATAGGAAAACACGTTTTCAAGCAAGTTTCAAATAATGTCCCTGATACTGTTAGAATTGTTGGTGGTGAATGTTCAAATAATTATATCTGCGAAAATATATATTCAATATTTTTCGTAACTAATTTTGAAACTCAAAATTGCGTCCGCAATTCTATCTTCAGATGAAATAAAAGTACCAAAGGAGTAGTTCTTTTCATACATGTCTTAGCATTTGAAGTGAAACTGAGAAGAACAATGTTTAACAAGTGTACATATAGCGTTGATTAAGGCATAATTTGACAAAGTTAACCTAATTACGGCATAATTGCTGTGAACACGGACACCCCCAGCAAACACGAGATGTTCACCTGATGGGGTTTTAATGTTGGTCTAGCGTTGTAGACGGTGGAGCAACAATGAAACAACATCGGCCCAATGAGTCTTTGATATGTCCTGCGCTCCAATGGGAAAATATGGTCAGAATATGCTATCTAGTTATGTAACCTGTAATATATATACGATATCACTGAAAATTCTCGCTATATGGGTACAGAACTAATATTTTCTATTTATATGAACTCAGCAAATCAAATCAATTTTAGGCTTCAAAGGAATGAGAAATACACATTTTAGTTATTGATATCTTAATGCAGATCTGCACTTCACGGCTATGGCTAGCTGAATGAACCATTCCGGTCAGCATTTTTTCTCAAAAAGAAACAATTCTCGAAAACTCTTAGAAACCAAGCGCCTTCAACTTGGGCTGAAAGGGTTAAAGACGTAAAAACGTGGCCAGGACTAAATGGGTTAAACAAATAACGGTACGTAAAGGGTAGGTGTTGATTTCTCAAGTCATTGGAATCAGCGCATCCAATTAGGATACATCACCCCATGACGTCATGAGTGATCACAGATCATCAAAGAAATACCGCCAGACTCGCTATGACCAGCTCAGGTAATTACCATTGTCTTGGGCGTCCCCACCACAATAATATAATGTGATTACATTATAAAAACTATAAACATATGCAGCCGGGTGTGTGTATGGCGGACTGGAGTAATTACTACTCTGGCCAACGAGTCGACTCTTTGGCTAGACGCTTAGCACTCAGGCATCACGATGCCAGGGTTGGTGGCTCGATCCCCGGGCTCGGCAGTTTCAACACTGTTACACATACTGATGGTAGCTAGTTCAGCAATGCTCCGTTGCCACACACACCAAATATAGTACATAGTTGACAATGATAGTCATTGCTAACTATAAGTTGGTCATTTCACAGAAATATACATATACATGTAGCCTACATACAGTAACATACCTAATATTAAAAATATACACTTCAATGTTGCTCCAGCGTCGTCGTAAACAGACGGTGAACCAACATTGGTTGATTGCCTTGTGTTTGTTTGGATAATGATGCCTAAACATGAAATGAAGTTAGTTGGAATTGCAGTATATATAATGTTATTAAACATATAAATTTTCAAAAATGGAACCTCTGGAGTCAGAACGTGTGTATCGAATGGAATAAACGACATATGGACTCTTGGCAATCATACCGTATTAATGCCCCTGGTAGCGATGATACACGTACTGCCCAGATGTAGCACGGAAACTTGATCCGACGTTGATTTGTTGGCCCAACATGAAATCAAATTTAGGTCAATGTACCGTGGCGAATAAGTATTTCTCACGGGGCGGGGGCCCTAGGGTAGTGGTTAGCACCGCTGCCTTTCACGCCGGGGTCCGGGGTTCGGTTCCCGGTCTCGGCGGTTTGAAAGAAACAAAATTGTTTCTTCCCCATCCACGTGTGAAAATTATTATTGTGGGGAGCCTCCGTGACCGAGAGGTAGCGTGCTCGGCCTCAGACCGCCAGGGCTCGAATTTCGAATCCTGTGTCTGGAGGACAGTGTCATCTCACCATCCTCAGGAGGTTCTCCTGGCCCAGTTTAGCCTATATGTGCACAAAGGTGGCCTAAAGCCCGATTCATTTCATTTTATAAGTATTTCACATAAATGATCGATCTAAAGTGCTGCAAGAATCTTCTTCACATAGGATGTCCAGCAAACAACACTGTCACAATATTGGTTTGACGCTGGGTCAGCGTCCTAGCCAGTGGACCGACAGTGAGCCATCTCTCTGCTTATACCATCATCTGCAATCAAAGCTCGTCTTTGCTGGATACATGTTTATAGCATCATCTCCAATCCATGTTTTGTCGATTTTGGGCGTAATTGTAAAATCAATCAAGCGGTCATGGTTCAATAGTAAACTATTAATTCGGGGCATACTGTATTACTGAGCGGCCATTTTTGGCATTATTAAACCTTTGATCGTTAAGATTTTTGTTCAAATTTTCACCCACTTGAAAAGTTATGCCTCGCTCACGCGATGCACAGTGAGTGAAAATTATTCAGACTTGTACATTTCAAGGCCACATTTTTTTAAATATAACAGTTATGAGAAATATTCCACATTCAAAAGATTTTTTTGTTCTTAGCAAGTAGAAATGTTCCATAGAATATTTACTAATATATCATGGGCTGGAGAATTTAGTTTTTTTCACAGTTTCAAAATGTGTTGCCCTGATCCCCCCTTTTATTGTTGAAATTATGCAGGTGGATTAAAAGAAGTTGCCCCTATCATTATTTAAACCTTCAAAGAAGGTTAAACCGCTTTTCCTTAACCCTCTCCCCGCTTAGTTATTTTATTTAATTTTTCACCCACTCGATGTTGTGTCTCGCTACCCCGACCCACAACTTCAAGTGGCTGAAAACCACTCATATTTGTTCAATTTGAAACCAAATATTTGCCAATATTAGTTTTTAAACACTCATTTTGTTCTCGATATCTGTGATTAAACATGCTAATAAAGTGAATTAAAATCGCGCTTCGCAATGAAAGGGCTAAAATGATTTCAAATACAGTGTACGTATTGTAAATGTCTGTATTGTACATGTCTGTATTGTACAGGTCTGTTTGTACAGGTCGGTATTGTACAGGTCCGTATTGCATAGGTCCATATTGTACAGTGTGCGTATTGTACAGGTCTGTATTGTACAGATCTGTATTGTACAGGTCTGTATTGTACAGGTATGTACTGTACAGGTCTGTATTGTACAGGTAAGTATAGTACAGGTCTGTATTGTACATGTCTGTATTGTACAGGTCAGTATTGTACGGGTTGTATTATACAGGTCTGTATTGTCCATGTATGTATTGTACAGGTATGCATTGTGCAGGTATGTATTGTACAGGTCTGTATTGTACAGGTCTGTATTGTACAGGTCTGTATTGTACATGTCTGTATTGTACAGGTCTGTATTTTACAGGTTTGTATTGCACAGGTCTGTATTGTACAGGTCAATATTGTACAGGCCTATATTGTACAGGTCTGCATTTCACAGTGTACGTATTGTGTAGTGTACGTATTGTAGAGGTCTGTATTGTACATGTCTGTATTGTGTAGGTCTGTATTGTACATGTCTGTATTGTACAGGTCTCTATTGTGCATGTCTGTATTGTACAGGTCTGTATTGTACAGTGTACATATTGTACAGGTCTGTGCTGTACATATATGTATTGTACAGTGTATGTATTGTAAAGGTCTGTGTTGTACAGGTCTGTTTTGTACATGTCTGTAGTGTACAGGTCTCTATTGTACAGGTCTCTATTGTACAGGTCTCTATCGTACAGTGTACGTAGTGTACAGGTCTGTGTTGTACATGTCTGTATTGTACAATGTACCTATTGTACACATCTGTGTTGTACAGGTCTGTATTGTACAGATCTGTATTGTGCAGGTCTGTGTTGTACATGTTTGATGGGAATTTTTTTAGCAAGTAAACACCGCTCCCTCGATCATAGAATATCCTGTTGTTATATATTATAATCATAGCCACAGAACTATCCCAGCAAGCACGGCACGCTGTCCAAATGCTTGTACAGGTCTGTATTGTACAGGTCTGTATTGTACAGGTCTATATTGTAAAGGTCTGTATTGTACAGGTCTGTATTGTACAGTGCTGTATTGTACAGGTCTGTATTGTACAGGTCTACATAGTACAGGTCTGTATTATACAGGTCTGCATTGTACAGGTCTGTATTGTACAGGTCTGTATTGTACAGGTCTGTATTGTACAGATCTGTATTATACATGCCTGTATTGTACATGTCTATTGTACAGGTCTGTATTGTACAGGTCTGTCCAAATGCTTGTACAGGTCTGTATTGTACAGGTCTGTATTGTACAGGTCTGTATTGTAAAAATCTGTATTGTACAGGTCTGTATTGTGCAGGTCTGTGTTGTACAGTCTGATGGGATTTTTTTAGCAAGTAAACACCGCTACCTTGATCATAGAATAACCTGCTATATTATATTATAATCATAGCCATAGAACTATCCCAGCGAACACGGCAAGCTGTCCCAATGCTGGCTTAATGCTGAGATGGCGTCGTAGACAGTGGCCTAGGATTCATTCAACATTGGGTCGACGTCTTGCGTCCGCTGGTATAGGCCTACATGTTTAACGTTTTTTGACGCAATGGATCAGATCACGGTGATGGCCACTGTTTCTATTTTTTTCGTACCCATTAAGCAGGCACCATCAAGTTGTTGGCGGTCGATTGCTATATTCATTTTACCCGGCGTTGAGACAAGAGACGAGCATGCGATCATGTAAGTGAAATGTTAACGATTCTAATGAGCTAATTTAGTCCAGGCAAAGTAAGCTATTTCTTCATCCAATTTGGAACAAATGCAACAGTATTTTTTTCTTCACAAAGCATTTGGGGTACTGGGATGATTGCTAGTAGTAGTACTTTTCGCCCCCATTCGGGGAGGGTCATTAGGGATCTGTTTCGTCTGTTGGATGCTGTTACGGCATTGTACGGAAGCACTAGTCTACAGCAATCATCCAAGGGCAGCTGCAGCCTCCTCGTATCTGGCTATAATCTTCGGGCGGATTGCCAGTGGCGTACCCTGGTTCCTCCGCTCAACAGCGGAGCCAATGCAGCACCCGCATCAGTGCTGGCGCTGATGTAGGCTGTGGTAGCCTTAAATAACCGGCAATAGCGTGTTTGACATTAGGTCTCCCACGTGGGATGAATAGAGTTACCCAGAGGGAGTGATCCTTCCTATTGTTACTCTGGGGACTATCCGACCCGAGAATAGCGGAGCTGCGCAAAATGCCACAGAGTTTCATCATTAAATTGTACAGCGAAACTCAAGTCTCCGGCCGTCTGGGCATGTCTGGGGGTATATCCCCTAGACATGCCCAGAACCCCTTATCGGGCGAGCGAAGGAAAACGCTCTCAATAACCCACCATGCCCTATCACCCCCACCCTCACATCATCTGTACATCATTCATCTCATCAATTGACTACAACGTTTTTATCGTATTACAATGTCACTTAAAAGACCTTTTGTGCCGAAAAGTGACGTAAAGCAAAGATTTACTACTACTTCACAAAGCATTTCCTTGAGGTCCCCAGAACACCATAAAAAAGTCCCAAAAGATCAGCTGATGGGAAACAGGTCAAATTTGCATAAATCCAAGATGGCCGCCAAATATCTATACGCGATCATATTTTTGCTTTCAGATGAGGTATTTGAGTAATTTCAAGTTATAGAGTTTTGAGACACGAGGATATCAATAAACAATAATATAATTTGATTTGATGAATATTTATTATTCTTTTTTTTAAATGGCCGCCAAATATCTATACGCAATGATATTTTTCTTCTAGATAATATATTTGAGCGATCTTAAGTTACAGATTAGGTTTTTGGCAACAATGATTTATATGAGCAATTTTATAGTTTAATTGGATGACATTGCAACTACTTTTGAGAACAATGTTTGCTGGTAAAGAAACATACATTAAATTGGCATCAATTGGTCAGAGTATTAAGCAAGCAATACGTCCAAGAACCATACTTGCTCCACTTCAGATAGGACTGTGGGTGTAAATGCATCACCATTTTGCTTCACGATACCTGATAGATACTCTTCACGAACACGGTTTTTCATCTTCTTATGCTGAAGTGAAACGATTTGAACAAAATGCAGCAGTAACACCAGAAACAGATATAAATGCTTACACGGATGATCGCCACATTCAGTATGTAGCTGACAATGTAGATCACAAAGTTACAACAATAGATGGTACAGGTACATTCCATGGAATGAGGATTATTGCTGCAGTCACTCCAAAGATACATATCATCAACAAAAGAATTCCCAAACGTAATGTGACGGCTGCAGATATTACAGCAGTATGTCGTATAAACATTGAATACTTTAAGATTCCACCAAAAGTCCCACCTCTCACCTATCTACAACTTGAACCTGTGACAGCGTATGATCCAACATCATGTCAATTGGATGTGCTGTGGAAGGCATCTCTACTCCTTCAATCCCCCAGGCCAGCATGGTCAGGCATGATGCAATCATGGTGAATATCCTGGACAGTCATCTGTCACATTCCTTCCAATGATAGACCTTGATCCTAATGATCCATCCTGTATCTACTCCACATTGAAATTTGTTTCTCCCCAAGCTGGAAAATACAATGTAACACCCGTTCTCACATTTGACCATCCCTTATACAGGGAAGTTCTAACACTAATTCGATCACAGCCAACAGACAATGCTCTCAAAGACGTGGTATTAAGACTAGGTGGGTTTCACATGGAGATGAGCTTCCTGGGTAGTATCGGCAACCTGGTGGCAGGCTCAGGGCTACAAGAGGTACTTCAGGTCGTGTATGCTAGCAACACTGTCAACTATATGCTGTCTGGTAAGGCTGTTCCAGAGCTTTACGTGGACATGTGCTAGTAGACGCTGCTCTCCACACTATTCTTTTGGCAGATACATACAATGTGCCGCTGCAACTTGAGGACGACTTAAATAAACCTGAAGAAGAAACAACCAGCAAAGGGTCTCGTGATGATGTAAATTCTGTGGAGATGCAAGTTGCGGGTGATACTGTTGTAACAGATTTGACAGAGGCGAAATTGCTATATGGCAGAATAGTAGCATCCGATTCTACAGTGTCAGTCGAAGAGTCGTGTTCATCAGATGTCTTCAAGAAACTTCAATCTACCTTGAGCGAAAAGAAAAACTCAATAACCAGAAGGACGGAGTTGCTCTTGGTGTAATATTTAGAATTGGTGGACATACTTAGAAAATTTCTCAAAGCTGAACGGACAGGCAGCTGGAGATTACATCTTGAATCAGTGCGTGAGATGTTACCATTCTTTGCAGCATCAGGACACACACTATATGCAAAATATGCCCATGTTTATGTACAAACCATGCTTGAACTACCAAGATCGCATCCTGATCTCTACCAAAAATTTGAAGCAGGATTTCATGTTGTAAGGCGCAGTGACCGATATTGGGCTGGACTCTCCACAGACCTTATAATTGAGCAATTACTGATGCGTAGTGTGAATACTCATGGTGGCTTAACAAGAGGAAGGGGAATGACAGAGATCCAACGCTTGGTATGGGTTCTTCCCATGCTAGCATGTGCGAATGTTAATGAAGCCATGCAAAAACTGACCGGTGTTTCATATCAAACTAGCGAGCAACACAGAGATGTATCAACGGCCAGGCAAGCCAGAGATGCCTGTGACACCCATGCGCTAATTAATTACTTCATAGATAGAAATCAATTTGCTCAGAATGACTCTCTTTTCAACATTGCCAATGGAATGACCGCCCAGCAAGGAGTCAATGTTGAGATATCACGAATAATTGGAAAACGCATTTTAGCATCAATGATTGGAAAAACGGTGGAGGAATTCCACTTTCGCAAAGCTGATCAAGCAGTGACACTAGGATTAAGATCAACTGTCAAGGTTAAGGGTGATCCGGTTAAGGTAGATCCACAGTTGATATTCCTGAGACTAGTAGCTATCAGAGAACGTGGTGGAGATCTACCTTCACTCTTCAAATATGAAATTTGTAGTCACCCCCTTCTCTTTTTGAATCGGTTTCACTTCCTCTGCAGGCAAATTAGGCAGTTCTTGCTGATGCTTTATGGAAAGCTGTAAAAGATGAACAACGGCACCCGAGTGGAAATGTTTAGTATATACTTGATGGTGGGGCTTTGCTCCATCGTATTCCATGGCCCAGGGGTTCCACATATGACAGTGTGTGTTTTCTATATGTCAGATAAGTACCACAGAGATATGGTAGGTATGCTATAGCTTTTGATGGATACAAAGACATGCCATAAACTAAGGATGCTACACACCTGAGAAGAACTGGGGCATGTAGTCCTACAAGTGTCATTGTAAATTTCACTGGTGGAATGATTTTGCAATCAAAAAAAGAGGAACTCCTCCAGAATAAAATTAACAAGCAACGATTTATACATTATCTCGCTGACAAACTTGAGCGTGCTGGGTGTAGCACTGATCATGCCAAGCAAGATGCAGATGTGCTTATCGTTCAAGCAGATGTTGGATCGGCCAGAGCCAAAGAAACTGTTATTATTGGAGATTACACCGATTTACTAATACTCCTATTATACCATGCTGAAATCAACACACATGATCTGTTTCTCGCATCAGAGCCTAAGCAGGGTTCATCTAAGAATAAAATATGGTGCATACAACAGTCTAAAGAGTTGATTGGTATTGATGTGTGTAATAACTTTCTTTTCATCCACGCGATATTGGGATGCGACACTACAGTGTTTCATCTAGCTATTTCTAACATGGCGCAGCGCCATGTTGCCTTTTGTGAGCGCCATGTTGCCTTTTGTGAGCGCCATGTTGCCCTTTATGAGCGCCATGTTGCCCTTTGTGTGCACCATGTCGCCCTTCATGTGCGCCACGCTGACCTTGTAATATTCAGACAGTGAAATGCCTCTGTGAATTATTATTATGTAATATTAACTATTATACTCAACCCACCCAGGACAGTTGCGACAGTGGCAAACACCCCAGTAACGGATGTTGTGCGCTCACACCTATGACGCAATACCTGATAACGGCCTGTGTACACTGTGGTAATAACTGGCGATGCTTACATAGTTAACTGAAACTGTCTGTACCCTTTATTGGGGGGGTGGGTGGGTGATGGAAATGTCTATCCGCGTCAACTGGGTGCCCGGCGTGCATGGTAAGGTGCCCCCCATGATAGGTGGTGCCATGCCCCTTCTGAATCCTAGATGAAACACTGCACTACATCCCGTCTATACGTGTGTACTATCAAATAATGGATTGGAAAGGGATGGCTAGGGACATAAAGCCGGAAGAGTGGGGATGTCATATCGATAACCAAAAATGCATTCCTATCCAGATGGACCAGCCAGCCGCACCATCAAAGCTGCTTGATGTTATATGTTGCAGTTGCAAGAAAGACTGTTCCTCAAGGAGGTGCACATGTCGACAATATGGTCTGCCTTGCACTGCTGTTTGCAATGATTGCCATGGCACTAGCTGCTCTAACTCACAACGCCCAGATTTCACTGATGATTTGGATGACCACTGTGAATAGCAGTGCTATGTATTAAACATTTAAAAAGTTCCCTGAAAAGGAAATATTTTGTAAAATTATCCTATTTTGTGGTCATTTTGCAAAAAAAATACATATATATTCATCCAAACAATTGTTAATGTCGTTTATTGAAATCCTTGTGTCTGAAAACCCTAGTCTAGAACTTAAGATCATTCGAATAGCTCATCTGACAGCAAAAATATGATCGCGTATAGATATTTGGCGGCCATCTTAGATTTATGCAAATTTGACTGTTTCCCATCTGCGGATCTTTTGGGACTTTTTTTCTGGAGTTCTGGGGACCTTAAGGAAATGCTTTGTGCAAAAAAATATTCTGTTGCAATTTGTCAAAAAAAAAATCTAGTTTGCCTGGACTAATTATCGACCAGATTAATTGAGGCAAAGTCTTAGATCGTGAAATGTGGGTGAATATTGTTTTACGTCATTTCTGCACAATCTTGGCAATATCGCGACAGAAAGAAGCCTGAAGTCGGGACTATGTCCTACTCTTTTCGAATAATTTCAAGGTTTCTTTAAAGTGCACACTACCATAGACAGCGCTATACACTCCAGGCCTTTGAATAGTTTGGACACTGTATGTGAACAACCTCGATAACAAACATCCGATCCAGCAAAGATTCGAACACAGTACGGCTAAGTTTCGAGCCACAATCGTGTCGTGTCGTCCAGATCTTAGATGACCGTCCAACTTAATGTCTCCACGTTTTTGAGTGGGCGCAATCTGTTGCTAAAACACTCCGTTTCAAGTACTGTTTTATTCATGCTGTTGCTACCCGTGCACTAAACTTTGCAGTCAAATCATCACGAATGAATGAATGAATGAATAAATGAATGAATGAATAAATGAATGAATGAATGAATGAATGAATGAATGAATGAATGAATGAATGAATGAATAATTGAATGAATGAATAATAATAATAATGATAATAATTGTGTTTATTGCCATAATATTCCAACAATCAACATAAAGAAATAACCGTAAAAATAATGGTGACAACGGGAAAAAAGCAGATTTGCCTATATACTCTTTAAACTTAAACTTCATATATTAAACACTCATTCATGGAGTATGCGCGTGCAGTGCAGACATATATAACAAATAGTAATGGGCCCGAAATCGAGCCCTGGGGAACACCTGTTTTTATTTCGCACATTTCAGATTTTAAATTATTCAATTCTACATACTGTTTTCTGTTGCTTAAGTAATTTTTTAACAATTTCAAGGCACAGCCTTTAATATCGTAATGTTTTAGTTTTTGGGTGAGAATAGTGTGGTCGAGAGTATCAAAGGCTTTGGAAAGGTCTAAATAAAAAAAATGGTACCTTACCGTTATCAAGATTATAGGAAATGTGGTCTATCAGCTCAAGGGCTGCATATTCAGTCGAGTGATTCTCACGGAAGCCAAATTGACTTTTATAAAGTAAGTTGTGCTCCTCTAGATATTGTTTTTATTGGATAAGCATTACTTTTTCAAATATTTTCGATAAACTAGAAAGAAGAGATATTGGGCGATAATTTTCAGCTAATAAGGAATCACCTTTTTTTTATATGGGAATGACTTTGGCAATTTTGAGTCTATCTGAAAATATTCCAGTGCTTAATGTCTGATTAGCAATCTTTGTTTATGGTGAAATCAAATCATGTTTAACAAGTTTTAAAAGTTTGGTGTTAATACCATCAGGTCCACTACTATTCTCAGCTAATATATCATTGAATATTTTACCAATGACAGATTCAGAAACTAAAGAAAACTTAAAGCGAGAATTGGTTGAATTGTCTAGAAAATCTGAGTACGACACATTGGAGTTGTAATTAGCAGTAATTTGTTGAGATAATATATGACCTATGTTTGCGAAAAAATTGTTTAAATGGTCTGCTTATTTTTTCTTATCTTTAATTATATCTCCATTTATATTTAGACTATCAAACGAAGCACTGGTATTATTTTTCTTGTTTAATATATCATTGATGTTCCCCAAGTTTTCTCAATATTAAGCTTATATTGATTAAAACTGTTATCATAGTACACTTTCTTCGCTCCGCTTTAATATCCTGTTAAACGTATGTAAATTAGTTTTTAATGTATTGTAAACCTCGGTCCCTACGCGACAATGTTTAAAAGATCGATAAAGCTTATCTCTATAAGTTAGGGACTTAATTATACTTTTGGTTATCCATGGACTCTTTTTGTGTGTTTTTTTTATCAAATTTGACTTGTTTTATTGGGATGTGTAGAGCTTTAGCTTTTAAAAGAACTTGATCGAGATTATTATAGCTTATGTTAGGGTCCGACATGAGGACGGGTTGCACTAGATATTAAACTTAAAATGAGTTAGCTTTATGATTTCTTCTTTAAATTTAGCTAGAGCTGTAGGAGAATTGTCTGCTGAGTAAATAGTGTTTATCGTTATGTTAGACTTAACATTAGGAAGCGAAATAAAACAAGGGAAATGGTCCGACATCCCACTGGCAAGAATGGATGCAGAGCTCTGACAGGTTTTGATAAAAAGTTTACAAAAAATGTTATCAATGCGAGTTCCTCTCATTGTACAGAGTCTAGTGGGAAGTGTTATTTGTGCATAGAAACTATGAGATGTGAGCAAATCAAAAAACTCTCGAACTATATGTTACGGTTAATTTGCAATAGATCTATAATGTAATCTCCTGCAAGAATAATTTCACTATTCCGTTTGTCTAAGTGTGACGGTATAGGAGTAAATTCATTAATAAAACTTTAACCATTTTTTGTGTTCCTTGGAGGTCTATATACATTACCAATTATTACAGGTTTTTTATAAGCCCTTCACACTTACTTCTATAAATAATCCGTCCCAAGGAGTACTATTATTATAGAAAGGTAAAATACTGTATTTCTAATTGTCATTCAGATGTATAGCTAAACCACTAAGGGAGCTGCATACTCTACCTAAGGTAATCAATGAATATCCTTCTATTTGTAAATGTGACAGGTCATTTACCCACGACTCTTGGTTTAATATAGCTGCTATGTTTCAGGTGCCATGATGATGATGATGATGCATCATGATGATGATGATGATGATCAGGGATGGGGTCAAATACACAAGGTCAAATACAAATACGAGGTCCTAAAAAATATCAAATACAAATATGTGAACTTGAAAATATTCAAATATAAATACAAATACAAATACACTTGTTCAAATACAAATACAAATACAAATACAGATACAAAACATAAGTTTAACGTCTTGTGTTTGCTGGGGTGTATGACATCCCTCCCATAGCTTAGTGAGTTCAACGTGCAGACCATTTCAGTCACACATATTATAATAACGTCATTAAATACCTAACATTCCTTATCAAATCAATAAAGTCAATTTGGCATCGTGATATACTGTCAATTAGATATAAATATTAAAATTGTAAGTAGATGGTGTGAAGTTAGCGTATATTAATTAAAAATACTTGTTTTCCTGTTGTCATTTGCAGAATGAGTCTCTGAACTGTGCAATGTCACTGACTCCCTTACCCTTCATCCATCGTCATCAAATCGAGCAGACCACTGTGACAACACCCTGTTATGTAATCACAGGGCATGGACATCTTGCTTTTTTTTATTTCTGGGCCAGTGTTGTAGACCGTGGACCAGCAATATCGCAATATTTGGTCAGTACCTCTTACTGGGCAAGTGCGGTGATCACTATAAACACAATGATTAGCACGACACGTTATGGCCCTCCCGAATAACACAATATGTTGTGCCAATGCTGGTTTAAAACTGGACGCGCTTCACTGCACTGCAGGATATGTCACTGGGCCTTGTGGTCAATTAGCATGATTAGCAGGTGTGATAAGAAGCTGATACTTCCATTGTCTTTTGAAGTGCGGAAGGCTCATATCTTCACAATTATTGATAAGAAAATAAATACCTGTTGACATTGATAAATCGCACAGAAAATAAATTTAATTAAGGTGGTATGTAGCCAAACGCTGAAAAATCCTTATTACTTTATATCCACTAAGAATAAACATAGATTAGCAAATAAAAACCGCTACATAAATAGACCGGACTCACATAAAATGATTAAATAGATGTAAAACAATTATTCAAAAATTATTCATTTTTTATACAATTATTTGTATATGTTTCACAGTGTATGCGCTGTGAGTTATTTAATAACTTCACAGTTTTATTTTGAGTATAATTTCAACTCATGTGATATTTTTTGTCATATATAAAAGCAAATAACTTAGCAGCGAGGGGAGGGTTAAATTTACTCTGATTACCCTGATTACTGGGGTGCTGGGTGAAGTGACCACACGGCTCACACCCTACGAATAACATTTTACACGCATTTTTATAAAAAGCTGAATATGACATCGCTTAGGAACTAGAAAGTAACGAGGGGATTAGACAATAATCTCAGGTGCCGTATGACGCATTGAAGGCTACGGCCCAAAAAACGGTGATAATTAATTCAGTTCATTGGAGCTGTCACTTGCATTGCTGCTTAGCTATAATCCCTGCTGAATGCATTCCTTCTTTCATAGTATCACCCATATTCAATCTTTTTTTTGCACTTCTTGCAAATGGAAGTTCGATTAAAAAAAAAATCGTTATTATATTAATAATTTATTAAGCCTACCAATAATATATTGTGTATACATATTATTAAACATAATTTTGGTACGCTTAGCTAATACTTAATTATAATTTTGGATAAAAAACAACAAATAATTATTTATAATTTTTATATTCAATATTAAATAAAATTACAATCACTCAGAACAAGTATTTATGCGCGGTAAGAGTTATTTTTAGGTTGTTTTTGGTCACACCCCGTTACACACAGGGCTTCTGATAAAGTGTAAATAATAAAATAGAGTTTATGCATGCATTCACACATCACCTTCGGCAAAAGACGTTAAGACAATTGAATGCGAATTGAACATTGGTATAGGCCTATATATGCAATACAGCTCTATATTGAGGAATATAATATATATATATTGTAATAAAGATAACAACTGGCATTTGGGTTTTGTATTATTTTGTACAGAAACCGGTTATTACTACACCCGTTATTTGTCACAATGTTTTAATTATTGCGAGGAGGACAAATTCATTGATTTAAAAATCTTGCGAAAATTAATATTTTAATAAAAAAAAACCGATACAACTGCTATCTACGGACACTATCAAAATTTAAAAAAAAATGTTTATCTTAGCCGACAGTAAGTGAACGTGAATACAAATAACTCCAGGATAGAATACATAATCAATGTGTATATTTACTGATCAAACATGTCGGTGATTGGAACCGTTTTTTCTAATTTCTAGTAGTGTGTTTGTATTAAAATACCACAGTCCATTGCCACCGCCAAACTAGCACTAGATGCTACGCCAACGCTGATTTAACGTTGGTACCTTCTGCGCTGACCAAACATTAAACCAACGTACGTTTGAGGAAAGGCGTATGTCAGTTGAGAAGGTCAGCACCTGTCGCGTAGCCTATAGCTGTTGCCTGTTGCCGTAATTGGCATTGCGTAAGAGGGTGTGGTGACAGTAATACTTGTGATAACGATGGATGAAGGGAGTCGTTGATTTCACGGCTGAGTAATCAACATTAAAATGTGATTATTGTCTAGCCCTAAGCGCATCATGGGTTCCGCGAATTATTAACAGTCAACAAAATAACTTCTACGGCAAACAATATCTGAGATCTTTCGACGATATATCAAAATTAAACTACACGGATTCCCTCGTCTTTGAGAAATTAAACAGCCTACCATCATTCTATAAAAATATTATTATTAGTTTTTGCAAAGTGAACCAAACTGAGAAACCTGTATCACGAGATGAAATACTAAACACGTATATATGGGGAAATAAATGGATCTCATACGAAACAGCTTCTAAAAAACATGTAATATACTTTAAATCCTGGATAGAGAGCGGCATAATATATGTTAAAGACATAAAAGTAACACAGGGATCCATAGACGAAAGATATATTTATAATAAATTAAGAACCAAAAACAATTATTTAGCTGAGATTTTTACCTTAAAAAAAGCATTACAAACATACTTAAGTACTATACTGGAAAATATACCTATTGAAAGATTAGAAAACGCCATTCAAAATCAAGAAAATGATCAAATAATTCCGCTTTTAAGATGCTCGTCCTAATATAAAACTGTACAAAAATGCTGGCGAGATGTCCCCAAAAGTGAAATTAATTGGAAACGATTATTTGACGACCAGAGTTTAGAATTTTCCACCATTTATCAAAAAAAGATTTTAGACATCAAAGAAAACAAACTAGCAGAATTTAATTACAAGGTTTTACACAATATACTACCATGTGGTGTAAATCTATATATGTGGCGTATTATTGATACTGAAAAGTGCGATATTTGCAATATTGATGAAGATATTTCACATTTACTTTACAACTGTGAGATAGCAAATTCTATATGGCGAATATTATCGAAAATTTTACAGCGCAACATTAGTACTACTGATGTCATTATAAGTGAACATTGTGAACCACATATTGTTGATGTGATAACAATTATTTGTTACGGAATTTTTAAATATTGGATTTTATCAAAAGATACCAAAACCAAGAGAAATGTTAACACTTTCCTTGCGTCTTTACGCGCTTATTTTAAAGGGACTAGCCCAGGCTAAAATCATAAAAAAATCGGTGATTTTATTTCGGGTTCTTAATATGACCATATGATGTAAACATGTACATAGAC
This sequence comes from Flabesymbios commensalis, assembly GCA_964017125.1. Taxonomy (NCBI): domain Eukaryota; kingdom Metazoa; phylum Annelida; class Polychaeta; order Terebellida; family Flabelligeridae; genus Flabesymbios; species Flabesymbios commensalis. The sequence goes on from OZ024905.1 coordinate 84,360,441, forward strand.
TAGAACTGCAAATTTTTATAATTTTTGTGCCGCGCGTTTACCAGTTAGACTAGATATAGAGACGAAATTCTCGCATTTCCTATTTTTGACATGGTTGTCAATAATTAGAAATCGGGAATTTCGTCTCTATATCTAGCCTAACTGGTAAACGCGCGGCACAAAAATTATAAAAATTTGCAGTTCTAGTCTATGTACATGTTTACATCATATGGTCATATTAAGAACCCGAAATAAAATCACCGATTTTTTAATGATTTTAGCCTGGGCCAGTCCCTTTAACTATAGATGTATGTATGACTTACACTGGCAAAAATTATACTTGAATAAAGATACTGTTAATATTTTAAAATGTATTAGAGACACTGCATTTTAATAAATTGTTATAGACCTTTTATTATTGTATTATATATGTACATGACCTGCATATCGGTACGCTTATGTGTGATCTATTTGTGGACATGCATTTTAACATGTGCATGCATACTGATGGATAAGTTATACAACCATTATACTGTTCCTTTTTAGAGATACATATATATTAAGAACATTACATTTGAAATAAAGTTATATATTACTAATACTCCATTATTATATTGTTACACATGTCCAGGTATACATATCTACGCATATGTATGAACGTTTGACAGGAATGCATCTTAAATGTGTGAAAATCAATTTATATCACCATTTTTTTGTTTCGCTTCAGTGTAACCATTATTGTGTTTACATGTATCATGTGTATGTGAATAGGTCTATATATATTACAATCAACATAATCAAATCATATAACCATTAATATTCCGTATCATTTTAGTGATAGATGTATATAAGTATACACCGACTTTTGCCTATATATTATTTTGTGAGAGTAGAAGCTCTCTATTTAATGTATGTGCATCCTAATGCGTAGGTTTGTACATACAAATAGACATACCGTGAATCAAGTTATATTTATAACCACTATTTTGTTTCCTTCTACATGTTGTTCTGTTTGTACGTAAACATAGATTTTGATATATTTTGTAAAATTAGAAGCTACTTCTAATCGCATTTTTTCACTCATTTTTTTCATATATTTTTGCTGTAGGTTTAATCGCATACTATAACTACTACATGAGAAATGACCAATAATAATCACATTTTATTTTTTCCCGTAATGTGCAGCCTTTCATGCTATTTCCAGATACCTCACTTAACTGATCCTCCACTTTCAATCTCCCTCGTGTAATTATATATATATATATTTTCGTACGGAAGTGTGATAAATGAGGTTTCTGTTGGACACATTAAATATATTCCTACTCACATCCATCATGTTCATGCTGTAGTATAGCTATGCTCCTTTTTATACACATGGATGTAACTAGGAATATATTTGAGCTGTGATGCCCTCTTCTTTGTGACCTCACCAAAAACAAGGAATGTGTCTTTGTTCATAATATTGGTGAGGTCACAAAAGCGATGTACTGGGCCGGTGTTGGTTCTTTGTTCTCCTACACTGGACGGACACCGGCTCAATGCTTCCTGTGTTTTTTTAATGTATAATTATGCCTTTTAACTATCATTATTATGTATGTTTTTTTACCTATATTACATGTTTTGTAATAATCACTGTATCGAATAGTTTTATCAATAATAAAAAAAAAAAAAAAAAAAAAAAACATTGAAATGTGATATTTAACTGTTATGCCTAGTTACGAAAAAAAATAAATATATATATATACAAATAGTATTTATTTATTTATATTATTATTTTTAATTCTAGTAGATTGTAATTAGTTAGATTGTTTTTTGTCAACTTGAATTGTTATAATGACAGGGCCTAGTATTATCACCTGTGTAGCGTGATTACACCTTTGCTATCCCAATAGACATATTGTTATGCAAAATAATATAGTAAGACAAAGTATAACAACTATATCACCAATTCCTGTATTAGTTTCGCATATTAAACGGAATAATTAGATGATATGTTTATACGCGACAAAGTATACATTTATATTCAGTTAAGGGACAGTAACTTACACAGAGACGAAAGGGCTGTTATGACAAAATCCTACCCAGCAACACGTTATCGCTGTATAAGCATGATATAAAACGACGAACATCAGTTCAATGCAGTTTCAATGCATCGGGAGCTGGACAAGAAGTAAATTAGCAATTAGACTTCGCTTTTATCTTTGAAAATTAAACCTATGACATATACCACTTCGACATACATCAAATACAGGGATTCAATACAAATACAAATACAGGCCTCTTCAAAAAGTCAAATACAATTACAAATACAAATACGCTAAATTCAAATACAAATACGCAAATACAAATACAAATACGTATTTGGCCCCATCCCTGATGATGATGATGCATCATGATGATGATGATGATGATGCATCATGATGATGATGATGATGATGCATCATGATGATGATGATGCATCATGATGATGATGATGCATCATGATGATGCATGATGATGATGCATGATGATGATGCATGATGATGATGCATGATGATGATGCATGATGCATGATGCATGATGATGACGACGACGACGACGAGGACGAGGACGAGGACGACGACGACGATGACGATGACGATGATGATGATGATGATGATGATGATGATGATGATGATGATGATGATGATGATGATGATGATGATGATGATGATGATGATGATGACTTTTGTAGTGGCTGATACAGATAAAGTGGCTGTGATCACTTCGTAAGTGGCCAAGATCACTTTTGTTGCGGCTGAGACAACTTTGAACACTTATTCAATGGCCAAGATCATTTTAGTAGTGGCTGGGATAACGCTTAAAGTGGTTGTGAACACTTCTTCAGTGACCAAGATCACTTTTGTAGTGGCCATGATTACTTTTGTAGTGGCTGAAATAATTATGAAAGAGGCTGTTATTATTTCTTCAATGATCAAGATCACTTCTGTACTAGATGAGATAACTTTTAAAGTGGTTGTGATCACTTTTCAGCGGCCAAGATCACTTTTATAGTAGCTGATTTAATATTTAAAGAGGCTGCGATGACTTTTCAATGGTCATGATTACTTTTGTTTTGGCTAAGATAATTTTTAAAGATGCTGTGTTTACTTCTTTAGTGGCCAAGATCACTTTTGTAGTGGGTGGGGCAGCTTTTAAAGTGGCTGTGATCACTTTTCAGTAGGTGAGATAACTTTGTCAGTGGCTGACATTAGTTTGTTAGTGTCCAATGTCACCTTTGTAGTGGCTGGGATAATTTTTAAAAGTTGTTGGGATTCTTTCTTCAGTGACCGATATCAGTTTTGTAGTGGATGAGATAACTTCCTCGGTGGCAAAGATAACTGTTGTAGTGACCGATATCACTTTTTCAGTGACTCACATCAATATGCTAGTAACCAAGATAAGCTTTGTAGTGGCAGAGATATTTGGTAAAGACATTGTGATAACTTCTTCAGTGGCCAAGATCATTTTAGTAGTGGCTGAGATAACTTTTGAAGTGGCTGTGATCACTTCTTCAGCTGCCAAGATCACTTTTATAGTATCCGATATCTTTTGTCAATGGTTGACACCAGGTTGTTAGTGACATCAGATTACGCATAATATTTATTTGAAATTTGAGAGCCTATTACCAGGGCCGTATCCAGACTAAGACAAATGAGGGTTGCGTGCGACCTTCCGGTAATAGGGAGGTCTGACACGCCCCTAGGAAATTTAAAAAAATGAACCCACTGTATACGGTCCTCCCATTACAGCCTTTTAGATGTGATAAGCTTGACTATCTTTAATCAGTAAAAGTAAAAGTCTGAGCGGCAGCGGCGCCAGAGAATGGCGGCCACCAACAGACATTCATATACAAATCAACATGTATGTGAATGTTGTTTACAGTCTCCTTTTTGAACAGTGATACCTATGAGCCAACAGTCAGAAGGCCTGCAGTGGTCTTCCCTCAGAAGTATCACATTTCACCATATTTGTCACCATTGTCATCACAGCACATATCCATTTTGCACATTTGTTCTGACAGGAAATTGCTCCCCATTCCCAAATTCACAAGTCATTCACTTAAATTATCAATAATTCTACTACTTTCAGGTGACATTAGCCTTAATCCTGGACCCGCAGCGAAAAATATCAAAATATCTACAATAAATGTTCGATCAATTAAATGCAAAACAGCACCTTTTATAGAATTTGTAACATCTAAGAAGCTTGACGTTGTTGTCGTTACAGAAACTTGGCTAAAGAAAAATGATACCAAGGCAGCCATCGCAGAAATTGCCCCGCCTGGGTATCATTTTCACCACCAGCCTAGATCAAACAAGAAGGTGGGTGGTGGGGTTGGTGTTCTGGTATCTGACAAATTTAAAACAAAAGTTCAAAAAATTCCAAGCTATAATACATTTGAAGCACTATCCGCCGAATTTCCAGTTCATCATTTTCAGGCCTTTTTATCTGTCTTTACAGACTCCAAGAAAATATGCAAACATTTTTTAATGAATTTGAAGATTTGCTAGAAAACACATTTAGATATTTATATTTTAGGTGACTTTAATCTACATCTTCATGTATCTGATTCTAACACCCAACGTTTTAACGAAATTTTGAAGTGTTTTAATTTGAAACAACATGTAAATTTTTCAACGCACGTCCACGGCCATTGGCTTGACCTCCTCATCACTAAATCATCGTGCGATCATGTTAAATCTGTTTTTCCTGCTGACGGTATCTCAGATCACTTTTCCGTAGTATCAGAAATCAACCTTTCAGCACCCGTAAGTCCTAGAAAAACAATCACTTTCAGGAAAACAACAAATATTTGCATGACTTTTTTCAGGGCTGATATCTTGGACTCTCCACTTATAAAAAACCCTAAGAATGAACTCCATGATTTGTGTGACCAGTACACATCAGTTTTGACCTCACTTCTTGATAAACATGCTCCTCTTCAAACTAAAAAAATTGTTGAGAAGGCTCGAACGCCATGGATGACGTCTAAACTACTAGATTGTGAAAGATCATGCCGTCAGCTGGAAAGGCGTTGGAGGAGATCACGCTCTGGTTATGACAGATCAAAATACCGCAACTATCGAAATTTATGCAATCGTCTTATGACAGAGGCCAAATCTCTTCTATTTTTTAAATCTCATAGATGAAAATTCTGAAAACCCTCGCCGCCTTTGGGACACCATTAACAAAATTTTACATAGAACGCCAGCTGCAGCACTGCCGGAATAAAATAATGTAAAGTCTCTTTGTGAGCATTTCGCAAAATATTTTTGTGACAAAATCAGAACGATCCGATCAGAGGACGAGGTCAGGAAGATCATTATGAAGTCTGCATCAAAATCATGTGACCTTGATCCGATTCCAACGAACATCCTTAAAGCCTTGTTGGATATTTTAATCAAACCCATAACAAATATAATTAATTTATCTCTAGAATCTGGAACTTTCCCACTGTCATTCAAAGAGGCTCATGTCACACCTTTACTAAAGAAATCAAAACTCCCTGTTAATAACCTAAAAAATTATAGACCAGTCTCCAATCTAAGTTTCATTTCTAAAATTATTGAAAAAGTTGTTTCCAACCGTTTACAAGCTCACATAAACTCCCAACAAATTGAACAATCCAATGCAGTCTGCGTACCGGAAATTCCATTCCACTGAGACAGCCCTGTTAAGAGTTCACAATGACATCTCAGTTTCTCTTGACAAGGGCCATGTCACAGCTTTGACTTTACTTGATTTGTCTGCGGCGTTCGATACTATCGACCACAACACTCTAACAAATAGACTAGCTGAGTGGTATGGTGTCTCTGGAATGGCTTTGGCTTGGTTTAAATCCTACCTTTGTGGCAGGCGTCAAAAAATTATAATTGACAAATCTTTTTCTGACTCTAGTTTGCTTGAGCATGGAGTGCCGCAGGGTTCTGTACTTGGCCCTCTGCTTTTCAGTTTGTACACCGCTCCTCTAAGCACCATTACTTCAAGTTATGGATTGAGTCATCACTTATACGCCGATGACACACAAATTTACATCTCCTTAACAGGTGACACAGCTACTGAGTCATTAAAAATGCTTCAGAGCTGTATTACCGGGGTATCTGCTTGGATGGCTTAATCCAAACTAAAACTCAATCCTAGCAAGACTGAGTTTCTTCTTATTGGGTCGAAATCGCAGAGGGAGAAGTTTATTAACCTTTTCCCCCTTGCGGTGTTGGACAATGAGATGAATCCAGCAGATTCCGCAAGGAATTTGGGTGTCTTTTTTTGACAGTGGTTTGAATTTTCGTCAGCACATTTCACAGGTGTCCAGTTCCTGTTTTTATCACATTGGAGATCTTAAACGCATCAGAAAAAGTCTACCTCTAGATTTAGCAAAACAAATTGCAGTGGCACTGGTGACAAGCAAACTGGACTACTGTAACTCCCTATTACACGAAATTCCAGCTAAAGATCTACAGAAATTACAGCGTGTTCAGAACTGTTTAGCAAGGGTTGTGACAAAGGCTCCTCGTTTCAGTCGCTCTATTCCTCAATTAAAATCATTACATTGGCTTCCAATCAAGTTTAAATTCAAAATATGTACTTTTGTATTTCGTTTTCTCAATGATGGTCAGCCTTCTTATTTATCTAGCCTTCTTTTTTCTGCAGACTCCGTAAAACATCCGCGATCAAACAACACAAATAAGCTCAAAGTACCACGTATCAGAACTAAGTTCGGTGCACGTGCCTTTTCTGTTTCTGGTCCTACTCTCTGGAATTTACTGCCTGCAAACCTTCGTGTAGCTAAAAATATTTCCTCTTTCAGAAAACTGTTAAAAACGCATTTCTTCGATCTGGCTTTTCCGCCCTAGCTCCTCTGCGTCCCGGCTCCCTGATGACGACCATGCTTATTTCCCTCGACTCTTCTTTGGAATTTGATAAGGATGAATTGCGCCTCTGAGCTCGGCCCTCCGGGGAGTTAGGCGCTATAGAAGTTTTCATTTCATTCATTCATAATAGCAAGATTCACAATCTCACCATAATTATAAAAGTCCGAGCGGCAGCGGCGTCAGAATATAGCGGCCACCAACAGACATACAGATTGATATAATTACAACGGTTCACAATGTTGCCAGAAATATAAATGGAGCTAGAGATTATAAACGGTAATTTGTAGTAATCAGCATAATTAAATATAGGCCTATAACAGCCAGCTTTCCTCTAATAAACAGAAAGTCAGAATTTTGTCCGAAATCTCGCCATGACGACAAATTTACATTTCCAGTTGGTAATATTTTATATGAGAATATGATATCGGTATAAGAGGTTAAAACATAGTCTATATGACTTATCACGGCATGTTACGGCGGTCTCGACAAACCAGACGTTGAACCAACGCTGGCGTGAGGTTGGGCCAGCAAGTCATTCAAATATGACTTATCAATATTACACACCCTCTGGAAATTATTACCCCTGACCCATATGAACCAAAATGAATCATCAAAAAAACTTTATATCACCTTTCCACTCATGGTAAAATTTCCTCCTGTTTGCTTGTGCGGCAACACCATAGATGTCATCAGCAGTACTTCGTACACAAAATTGATTGATTTAATTCAAGTAGCTCCCGTAGGAGCGCTAAAAAATTGCACGTGTGGACCATATTTCAGGTCCCCAGTGCGGGGTATTGGGAGTAGTTTTCAACTAGCAATAACCACGCCTCGGTTAAACCTCATCGGCTATGGTAGGCCTCTACTGCCACTGCGAAAGCTAACGAAATATTGGTGAGCGCGAGACCTACATTCACATACGGCAATCAAATTATGGTTTAGAATGCTGAAATTTTATGAAGCTATGATTTGGAATAGCCCAAATATATTACTAAATACATATTTTATTTCTTCACATAATTAAAATTGTTATTTCTAAGGGTATTACAAATTGTATCTCATATCACATAGAGAGATATCGTGCTATAATTACCAAAGATTTCCTTAATTGGCATAAGTTAACTGCCAGAGACATAGACAGTGCGAATATATTGTGAGGTCTGGCTATATGGATTATATATATATATATTTACCTTGCCACTGTCAGTGTCGGTGTCTAAGACGCTGATAGAGACAGAGGCAACGGTTCTGTTATTAGACTGTCAGTGTCACTGACTGGGTGGGTGATATTACCAGGAGTTAGGATAATTCTGACTCTGAGCGTGTCAAATTATGCTGTAAAAGCATTTTAATCATTCCTATCAAGAGATGATTCGTATTATTATAAACCACGTTGACCATGACCGTATCAGTTAAACTAATATTATATTTACGAGACGTGTTTGTGTGAGTGGGTTTGGGGGCAGGGGTTGTGTTGTGACTGTCAAAGACAGTAGCGGCAGGCCTGGGGCCGTATTCTCGAACGAGTTGCGACGTTATTTTATCGCAACAGCTGAGAAACAAACAAGTTCATGACAGGTCGAGGTCGTGACAATATTATGCGCCCCCTATCGAATGGATCAAAGGTGTACTAACTACAAATTTTAAGACATCTTTGCGGCGGAACAAATGCCGCAACATCCCTCTGATCAGGCAACAGTTTAGCGCGTATGATTGATTTGATTTATTGAAATGCGAATCTATGTTTAATTATTTAAATATAGACTACAGGGCAGTTTGCATAGCTAAGTGTCTATTATTCAATGCATAATAGCCGTATGTGCTTGGATACTTTTTATTCTGGGTGACTCACCAGGTGGTACTGCTGTCGGGGTATTATGTCGTCTCACCACCCCAAATGCCGCTCCCATTGAAATACATGTAAACTTCCTCAATTCCATGGGCCAATTTCACCTTTTTTGGACAATATCCACATATAGTGTCGCATATCACTGATCTGATCTGATCTGTCCTTTTTCAAAAACAGGTTTGTCAAAACAGCTCAAAATTAGCTCTAATTCTTACCCTCTGTTACAGACCAGACACACATCCTTTTAACCCACTCTACCCCTGTGAGATTATCATGAAACAATTATATCCGATATCCTGCATGACGGAAACAAAGTGTGCTTATTAAATATTCACAAAATTATAGCATTTTTATACATTTTTTTAATTCAACAGAGGTTAGAACATAAGCATTAAAAATATTTTGTGTTATGATTCCATTATTAGTAGACACCTGACCGGATTTCGCCTTATTTAGGGTGGTGAGACCATGTTAAAGTCTCGCCACTTAAGGTCTCACACAAGTAATTACAGCCTATAGACTATGTATTATCGCCACAGGCCTAAATCTGTACGTCAGATCCACTAGCAATTTTTTCCATGTAAAGTTGATATATTGTGAATTAAAAAAAATATATAAAAAATGGGGGTTAGCCGCCTTCATTTTTTTTATTCACAGCCGATCTTATATAGGGCATGTATCCAGCCGGAGGCTGTTCAGAGCGCTGAACATAGGCTAATAGCCTATCATTCAAATTCCAACTCAGTCTGCTGGGAGGTATACAGCTGAGCTGCAATTCCTGGGGGGACGACTCCCTATAAAGCTAGTGTCCAGTCCGGAAAGATGAGATTTGCAAACCACCCCTGAGCACTGCAAGTGAAATTGGGAAATGGGGGTCAGTTCGTTATTCCGACAGGTCTATATTCCGACTGGTCGATATTCCGACAGGTCTATCTTCCGACAATTCTATATTCCGACAGGTCGATATATTCCGACAGGTCGATATATTCCGACAGGTCGATATTCCGACAGGTCTATATTCCGACAGGTCTATTTTCCGACAGGTCTATATTCCGAAAAGTCGATATTCCGACAGGTTGATATTCCGACAGGTCCTTGAGGTAGCCTAATGAGGATTAACCTTTTTATAGTAATTATATCTACACTCAGACTTAACTTCAACGAAACTAACGGGATAGAGGCTTATATTACTATAATTATTATAATTATTTTATAACGAGATTCATGATGTAACGTTTTTGGAAATGCAATAATCCCGTGGAAACACGTGTAGGCAACATATAAACTACAGGTGGTCAACACTCTTACTACGTGTGATATCCAGAATACAATTTATTATAATTTATTATAATTGCACTTAAAGTTAAGTTAAAAGTGCAATGATAATAAACAAAAACAAAGCATCAAATAATTTCCTAAATAAAAACTATCATCAATTTTGCGTTACCAGGTTACTATTGCAAAGACGTTAGGGGCGACCATTAACATAGCAGGGGCTGGAGTTATTGTTCAGATTGTTTTTTTATTTCTATCAAATACATTTTTTTTCAGTCTGGCTACGACTAAAAACACTTTTTTCCTAAAAATCTGGATGTATTGTTTTCCTGTGCCACGGTTTTGCTGGTGCTATCAGCCGGCTGCCTACATGGGTACTAATCCACGGGTTACTCCCAGAGCAAATTAAGTTATTAATTATTTCTAACAGTTACACTCTTTCGGAGAGGATTTTTTCAAAAAGTGTGATTCAATTACTTGTTTAAACACAATTTGAAAGGTAATTATTTATTTCCAGGCTAGCCACAGATATTTTTTATTTCAGCTCTAATAAATTATTTATTTCCAGAAAAACTCTAGGCCTCTCCTGCAATTTTAATGGTCACCCTCTTACAATATGCAAGTATTCGTTGCATTTTATTAAGACTTTATACAAGACTTCGTTGCAAATATCCTCAAGACTGTACTCTCACTGTTACAGACTGCAGGGATTGATATATAGTATAAATAGTAGCAAATAAGACACTCTGGAAAGCGAAGAAAGCTATAAAATAAATACAAGTATACTTTTAAATAATCTAATAATATATGTACGGAACATCAAAGCCTGTCGAATGGAAAATTCCTGTTATATATACTATCTGTTAATAACAAATAGTTATTTTGTATTAGCATCGGTGGATAAACATTAACCATCATTGCTGGACGGAAAACCTATTTAAGATTAATTATTCTCTATGTTGTTAGAAATATTACGTGATAGCCAAATATAAGGTAACAAATGAAGACCAGAATATGCACGAATCTCAGATTAGGCCTAATAGAGGGTATACTGAATGAAATTGTCAGGGTTAGGTATGAAGTGCCGATATAGCCTAATATACTTTGAATAAACTCTATTTATTTTATCATGGACTATTATTTTATGAAGGGAAAACCGTGGGGATAAACCCCGGAGAAAAACTCCTTCTGCGATGCGACTTTTAGCTAAAAACTAATTATTTGGTGTATTATAATTCTGCCGGTATATCACAATATATAACGTTATCCAATCATTATTTCCTCCCATCTCATGCATTAATAGGCGGTTCAGGAGAAAAGGAGTGTTCGTATAATTGTGGCATCTGTATCTGTATATTACGTGGCAGTACGCACTATTGTGCTATCGCACCACGGGAGTAACTTAGCAAGGCCTGTTATCATTCATGATATCATTCAAAGCCTTATGTGCATGCCAAGTACTCCACATACTAATTGATCGATGAACGATCGATGAACATACTAATCTATCACATATCAAGAACGAGTAAAAGTCTGAGCGGCAGCGGCGCCAGAGAATGGCGGCCACCAACAGACATTCACATAAAAATAAACATAATTGCAAGATTCACAATCTCACCATAAATATAAAAGTCCGAGCGGCAGCGGCGTCAGAATATAGCGGCCACCAACAGACATACAGGTTGATATAATTACAACGGTTCACAATGTTGCCAGAAATATAAATGGAGCTAGAGGTTATAAACGGTAATTTGTAGTAATCAGCATGATTACATATAGGCCTATAACAGCCAGCTTTCCTCTAATAAACAGAAAGTCGGAATTTTGTCCGAAATCTCGCCATGACGACAAATTTACATTTCCAGTTGGTAATATTTTATATGAGAATATGATATCGGTATAAGAGATTAACACATTAAAATATGACTTATCAAGGCATGTTACGGCGGTCTCGACAAACCAGACGTTGAACCAACGCTTGCGTAAGGTTGGGCCAGCAAGTCATTCAAATATGACTTATCAATATTACACACCCTCTGGAAATTATTACCCCTGACCCATATGAACCAAAATGAATCATCAAAAAACTTTATATCACCTTTCCATTCATTGTGAAATTTCCTCCTGACTATTAATATTAATTGTTTGCTCGTGCGGCAACACCATGTCATCAGCAGTACTTCGTACACAAAATTGATTGATTTAATTCAAATAGCTCCCGTAGGAGCGTTCAAAAATTGCACGTGTGGACCATATCTCAGGTCCCCAGTGCGGGGTATTGGGAGTAGTTTTCAACTAGCAATAACCACGCCTCGGATAAACCTCATCGGCTACGGTACTGCCACTGCGCAAAGCTAACGAAACATTGGGGAGCGCGAGACCTACATTCACATACGGCAATCAAATTATGGTTTAGAATGCTGAATTTTTATGAAGCAATGATTTGTAGTAGCCCAAATATATTACTAAATATATAATTTATTTCTTCACATAATTAAAATTGTTATTTCTAAGGGTATTACAAATTGTATTTCATATCACATAGAGAGATATCGTGCTATAATTACCAAAGATTTCCTTAATTGGCATAAGTTAACTGCCAGAGACGTAGACAGTGCGTATATATTATGCGCCCCCTATCGAATGGATCAATGGTGTACTAACTACAAAAGACATCTTCGCGGCGGAACAAATGCCGCAACATCCCTCTGATCAGGCAACAGTTTAGCGCGTATGATTGATTTGATTTATTGAAATGCGAATCTATGTTTAATTATTTAAATATAGACTACAGGGCAGTTTGCATAGCTAAGTGTCTATTATTCAATACATAATAGCCGTATGTGCTTGGATACTTTTTATTTTGGGTGACTCACCAGGTGGTACTGCTGTCAGGGTATTATGTGGATTTCGCCTTATTCCAAGTAAATATGGAGGACGCCAGATGTACTATTATATAACAAATTTTAAAAAAATTTGTTTAATTTTTTCCAAACAAGGATGGAAGAGCAAGTTGTTCTGATAAATATATTTCTCAAATTTCTCGAATATATCGAATGATGTTGCTTTGGGAGCTCTTTTATTAAGCACTTGATATTGTGAAAATCAGCCCGTTTTCCGTAATTTTGCACTGCAAGAAACGTGGTTAGATGAAGTTGTAGTTTTTACTCTTATGTAATCACAATAGGTAGTCATGGTGACCATTTATTATTTAGAATTATGAAGAAAAATAATATATCAATTGAGATAAATGGGTAATGACATTAAAAAAGATTAAACTTCCCGTATTTTCTATTTATTTGTACCCATACAGCAAGTCAAAGTAGCAAAAGAAAGCATGTTATCTACGAATTACCAACCAAAACACGCCCTCCTGGGCCTATCTTCCAGTAGTCACATCGATCCATCAATTATGTCTTTCACTCAAAATTTTACAACTTAATTTGTTACATCGACTATCAGAATACAATTAAACACAGTTTAAATACTCTTTCTTTCTATTCAACAGCAGAAACATTATAATATATAATCCTAACCCCGCTTCAATGCCCTATACACATATATACAAATTTAAAAAAAATTGTTTAATTTTTTCCAAACAAGGATGGAAGAGCAAGTTGTTCTGATCAATATAATTCTCAAATTTTTCGAATACATCGAATGATGTTGCTTTGGGAGCTCTTTTATTAAGCACTGATATTGTGAAAATCAGCCCGTTTTCCGTAAAACATCGTCGTCGTCATCGTCATCGTATCGTCGTCGACAACAAAACAAACTAGTAGGCCTAAACATGGTCAATGGAAACAACTTAATAAAACATAATTATTGGCTTTATATATATTTGACCTATGTTTTCCTAACCCAGATGTGTATATCCTTAAAACTGCGTGGTATTTAGATTTATACATTGCACATTGCATATATATTTTTAGATGAAATATATTGCAGACTTTTTTGAAAATGTGTGTATATATCCTGGGTTGAAATATGAAACATTGAACTTTGCTCTGCAATTAAGGCTTAGTCTATATTTTTTCTTTTGCGTGTTTTTACATAATTTGTGTGTGCTGAATTATAATCTGTCTGACAAAATTCTATATTTGGCATTCTTCACCTTTAAATAAGCAAAACAAAAAATGACCACCAAAACCAAATCTTTCCTATATTTTTGTTACACATTATTGCACGATTTCTGGTTTCTGCATGATTGAGGGTTGATAAATTTATGTCTCATGTTTTTCGATAAAAATGACATCTATTTGACCTTCAAATGCAAAATGGTTAACACCAGCACACAAATAAAAGCGTTTTTTATGCACCTGAACTATAATATCATAAACAACATTTGTTTAATGGAAATCTAAAAAATAGACTAATATACGGCAGATTAGATTCAAAACTGTACTTAGGTATAGTATATTCTAACATGCTTTGATGTGCTTAGTATTTAGAATGACATCATTTTTTTAATGGTAAATATGCAAAATGACGTCCATCTTGGATTTTACGATAAGCTATAAGTCAGACAATGAACAAAAAACACCAGAAATGCTTGTTTCGGCCCCCAGGTCACACAAAATCAATAAATAAAATAAAAGCCACAAATCAAAAAACAGGTTTAATTTACATTTTGACAGCCATTTTGTTTCTTCTTAATATGAAGGTAAATTTCGCGACCATTTTGGATTTTTTCTTTCAAATTTACTCGTCAGTAACGTTTAGTCCTAATCCACTATGTTATCACAAATACATCATATTGTCAACATGTTTAGCAGTATACTTATAGTAACAGTAAATACACAAAAAACGGCAGATGTCTTGGATCTAAAGATCAGATAAAGGTCATTTCTTTCCAAAGACACAAGAAAATAATTCCGAGAAAAAATCTTGCAGAAACCATAAATTGTGGGGTTTATGTGCGACAAAATATGGGGATTTCTTAACATTTTGGTGGCTATTTTGTGTTTTGCTAATTTGAAGGTGAAAGTCTCCAAATATAGAACGTTATCGGACAGATTCGCATTCAGCACACGCAAATTATGTAAAAACAATACAAAAGTATACAGTAAAATCCTGAGAAACGTTTCATGTTTCAGATTTCACCCAGGCTAAATAGACTTATTTTCATAAAAGGCTGCAATATTCTTCCATTAAGAAATATGTGTGTCATTTTTAAATATAAATAACACACATTTTTAAGCACACACATATCAGGGTTCAGAAAACCTAAACCAGATATAGATCAAATAACTATCATTTATTATGTTGTTTAACGACCATGTTGACTAGTTTGTTTTGCTGCTCATTATGATTATTTTCTAATAAAAAAACATGTTTGAGCGTATGTGGACAGACGATTATTTACTCTACTGCAATAGGTGATTTATTATTAGGACGGGAATTTAATTATCTGTTATATGGTATATCGGATGTGCAGATTGATTAATCAGAACATTAACGACAGACGCTTACGTAACCCTACCCCCTAATTCCAGGTTTGGGGGTACCCCCATAAAAGCGGTCAAAATAGAAAGTTTTACTGGTAACATCTCATTTCATGTTTTGGACATATAAAAGCTTAAATAAAGTTGGTGTGGGTGAGTAGAGGGGGTGCATGGTGACAGATTCTAGCTCATGGACTAATAGGTATTTTGAACATTTTGTAATAGTTGACCTCTAAATGACCTCTAGCGGGCAGAAAAAATGTTATTTAAATTTTTTTCAAATTTGCTGATATTTCCTAAGTAATTTCGGCCATTTTGATGTGTTACACAACTAGTAAGACATGTGTTTTATTAAATAAGAAAAAAAATAAATGAGATCTAGAGGTCATAATAATAAATAATAAAATAAACATTCATATAGCGCCATATATCTGTAGCACTATCATAGGCGCCTGACATGTGATAAATTGTCCAGTCACTAGCGTTTATTTAAAAGTAAAAAGTTTGTATTAAAAACGGGTATGTATAGATTTAAAAACCGCTTAAAAGTGTATCTTCGCTGAGGCAATTCACAGATATTGGTAAATTAACAGAAAGCCGCTGTGAACAGGTAAGTTTTGATGTATGACTTGAATTTACTGAGGGTATTGTTTTCGCGCAACTTCTTTGGAAATTTGTTCCATTCTACAGCAGCAGCAAAAGAAAAGGCTCTCTCTCCAAATGTTTTTGTGTGGGTTTTCGGAACAACCAAATACCCTTCTCCTTCAGATCGGAGATTGCGCGCTGGTATGTAATAATGTCATGACCTCTAGGGGTCGAAAAATGACCTTAAGGTGACCTAAAAAAACGAAACCCTATTGTTTTGAAATCAGCATAAAATTCTGAGCAAGAAAAACGTAAGTGGCAAGAATTAACATCTACATCATAATGTCATCCACATCATAATGTCATCTACATCATAATGTCAGCCACATCATAATGTCATCCACCTCATAATGTTATCCACATCATAATGTCATTCACATCATAATGTCATCCACCACATCATAATGTCATTTACGTCATAATGTCATCCCCATCATAATGTCATCCCCATCATAATGTCATGCACATCATAATGTCATCCACCACGTCATAATGTCATCCACATCATAATGTTATCCACATCACAATGTCATGCACATCATAATGTCATCCACCACGTCATAATGTCATCCACATCATAATGTCATCCATATCATAATATCATCCACATCATAATGTCATCCACATCATAATGTCATCCACATCATAATGTCATCCACCACGTCAACTTGCCATCCATATCATAATGTCATCCATATCATAATATCATCCACATCATAATGTCATCCACATCATAATGTCATCCACCACGTCAACTTCTCATCCACATCATATTGTCATCCATATCATAATGTCATCCATATCATAATGTCATCCACATCATAATATCATCCACATCATAATGTCATCCACATCATAATGTCATCCACATCATAATGTCATCCACCACATCATAATGTCATCCACATCATAATGTCATCCACATCATAATGTCATCCACATCATAATGTCATCCACATCATAATGTCATCCACCACATCATAATGTCATCTACGTCATAATGTCATCCCCATCATAATGTCATCCCCATCATAATGTCATGCACATCATAATGTCATCCACCACGTCATAATGTCATCCACATCATAATGTCATCCACATCATAATGTCATCCACATCATAATGTCATCCACCACGTCATAATGTCATCCACATCATAATGTCATCCACATCATAATGTCATCCACATCACAATGTCATCCACCACGTCAACTTGTCATCCACATCATATTGTCATCCATATCATAATGTCATCCACATCATAATGTCATCCACATCATAATGACATCCACATCGTAATGTCATCCACGTCATAATGTCATCCACTACGTCATAATGGCATCCACATCATAATGTCATCCACGTCATAATGTCATCCACCACATCATAATGTCATCCACATGATAATGTCATCCACATCATAATGTCATCCACATCATAATGTCATCCACATCATAATGTCATCCACGTCATAATGTCATCCCCCACGTCATAATGGCATCCACATCACAATGTCATCCACGTCATAATGTCATCCACCACATCATAATGTCATCCACATCATAATGTCATCCCCATCATAATGTGATCCACATCATAATGTCATCCACGTCATAATGTCATCCCCCACGTCATAATGGCATCCACATCACAATGTCATCCACGTCATAATGTCATCCACGGCATAATGTCATCCCCCACGTCATAATGGCATCCACATCATAATGTCATCCACGTCATAATGTCATTCACCACATCATAATGTCATCCACATCATAATGTCATCCACATCATAATGTCATCCACATCATAATGTCATCCACCACGTCAACTTCTCATCCACATCATATTGTCATCCATAT
This sequence comes from Flabesymbios commensalis, assembly GCA_964017125.1. Classification (NCBI taxonomy): domain Eukaryota; kingdom Metazoa; phylum Annelida; class Polychaeta; order Terebellida; family Flabelligeridae; genus Flabesymbios; species Flabesymbios commensalis. Next base: position 84,378,388 of record OZ024905.1, read on the forward strand.
CATAATGTCATCCATATCATAATGTCATCCACATCATAATGTCATCCACATCATAGTGTCATCCACATCATAATGTCATCCACATCATAATGTCATCCACCACATCATAAAAAAATCATTCTTATTTCTTCGCGTTTTGCCATTGAACCCTCGGATCCATGAAATACACTCCCAAATAGCCGAAGGAGTGATTTGAACCAAAAAATTCAAAATTCGAAAAAGTTTAAATTCTAAAATTCCTTAATATGTCATTGTGCTGGAAAATTTATCATTTTTTTCACCATAAATTCTCAAAAAACTCAAATAAACCACCCCAGATGCACCGACCTGTGATCAGAATCGATATTCAGAGAAAAACAAATTGTGCAAAAAAGTGCCTCTTCTGACCACCGCCGGGCTGTGAAAAAATGGTAATTTTTCAAACATGACACCTCCAGAAAAAAACATTCTTATTTCTTCACGTTTTGCCATTGAACCCTGGGATCCATGAAATACACTCCCAAATAGCCGTAGGAGTGATTCAAAACAAAAAATTCAAAATTCAAAAAAGTTTGAATTTTAAAATTCCTTAATATGTCATTGTGCTGAAAAATTTAACATTTTTCTCATCATAAATTCTCAAAAAAATCAAATAAACCACCCCAGATGCACCGACTTGTGATCACAATCGATATTCGGAGAAAAAAAAATTGTGCAAAAAAGTGCCTTTTCTGACCACCGCGGGGCTGAGAAAAAATGGTAATTTTTCACACATGACACCTCCAGAAAAAATCATTCTTATTTCTTCGCATTTTGCCAATGAACCCTGGGATCCATAAAATACACTCCCAAATAGCCGTAGGAGTGATTTGAACCAAAAAAGTCAAAATTCGAAAAAGTTTAAATTCTAAAATTCCTTAATATGTCATTGTGCTGGAAAATTTACCATTTTTTTCACCATAAATTCTCAAAAAACTCAAATAAACCACCCCAGATGCACCAACCTGTGATCAGAATCGATATTCAGAGAAAGACAAATTGTGCAAAAAAGTGCCTTTTCTGACCACCGCGGGGCTGTGAAAAAATGGTAATTTTTCACACATGACACCTCCAGAAAAAAACATTCTTATTTCTTCGCGTTTTGCCATTCAACCCTGGAAGCCATGAAAAACACTCCCAAATAGCTATAGGAGTTATTCAAAACAAAAAATTCAAAATTCAAAAAAGTTTGAATTCTAAAATTCCTTAATATGTCATTGTGCTGGAAAATTTATCATTTTTTTCACCATAAATTCTCAAAAAACTCAAATAAACCACCGCAGATGCACCGACCTGTGATCACAAATCGATATTCGGAGAAAAAAAAATTGTGCAAAAAAGTGCCTTTTCTGACAACCGCGGGGCTGTGAAAAAATGGTAATTTTTAACTCATGACACTTCCAGAAAAAAATTATTCTTATTTCTTCGCATTTTGCCATTAAACCCTGGGATCCATGAAATACACTCCCAAATAGCCGTAGGAGTGATTTGAACCAAAAAAGTCAAAATTCGAAAAAGTTTAAATTCTAAAATTCCTTAATATGTCATTGTGCTGGATAATTTACCATTTTTTTCACCATAAATTCTCAAAAAACTCAAATAAACCACCCCAGATGCACCGACCTGTGATCAGAATCGATATTCAGAGAAAGACAAATTGTGCAAAAAAGTGCCTTTTCTGACCACCGCGGGGCTGTGAAAAAATGGTAATTTTCCACACATGACACCTCTAGAAAAAAATCATTCTATTTCTTCGCATTTTGCCAATGAACCCTGGGAGCCATGAAATACACTCCCAAATAGCCATAGGAGTGATTTAAAACAAAAAATACAAAATTCAAAAAAGTTTGAATTCTAAAATTCCTTAATATGTCATTGTGCTGAAAAATTTATCATTTGTCTCATCATAAATTCTCAAAAAAATCAAATAAACCACCCCAGATGCACCGACTTGTGATCACAATCGATATTCGGAGAAAAAAAAATTGTGCAAAAAAGTGCCTTTTCTGACCACAGCGGGGCTGAGAAAAAAAGGTAATTTTTCACACATGACACCTCTAGAAAAAATCATTCTTATTTCTTCGCATTTTGCCAATGAACCCTGGGATCCATGAAATACACTCCCAAATAGCCGTAGGAGTGATTTGAACCAAAAAAGTCAAAATTCGAAAAAGTTTAAATTCTAAAATTCCTTAATATGTCATTGTGCTGGAAAATTTACCATTTTTTTCACCATAAATTCTCAAAAAACTCAAATAAACCACCCCAGATGCACCAACCTGTGATCAGAATCGATATTCAGAGAAAGACAAATTGTGCAAAAAAGTGCCTTTTCTGACCACCGCGGGGCTGTGAAAAAATGGTAATTTTTCACACATGACACCTCCAGAAAAAAACATTCTTATTTCTTCGCGTTTTGCCATTCAACCCTGGAAGCCATGAAAAACACTCCCAAATAGCCATAGGAGTGATTCAAAACAAAAAATTCAAAATTCAAAAAAGTTTGAATTCTAAAATTCCTTAATATGTCATTGTGCTGGAAAATTTATCATTTTTTTTCACCATAAATTCTCAAAAAACTCAAATAAACCACCGCAGATGCACCGACCTGTGATCACAAATCGATATTCGGAGAAAAAAAAATTGTGCAAAAAAGTGCCTTTTCTGACAACCGCGGGGCTGTGAAAAAATGGTAATTTTTAACACATGACACTTCCAGAAAAAAATCATTCTTATTTCTTCGCATTTTGCCATTAAACCCTGGGATCCATGAAATACACTCCCAAATAGCCGTAGGAGTGATTTGAACCCAAAAAGTCAAAATTCGAAAAAGTTTAAATTCTAAAATTCCTTAATATGTCATTGTGCTGGATAATTTACCATTTTTTTCACCATAAATTCTCAAAAAACTCAAATAAACCACCCCAGATGCACCGACCTGTGATCAGAATCGATATTCAGAGAAAGACAAATTGTGCAAAAAAGTGCCTTTTCTGACCACCGCGGGGCTGTGAAAAAATGGTAATTTTCCACACATGACACCTCTAGAAAAAAATCATTCTTATTTCTTCGCATTTTGCCAATGAACCCTGGGAGCCATGAAATACACTCCCGAATAGCCATAGGAGTGATTTAAAACAAAAAATACAAAATTCAAAAAAGTTTGAATTCTAAAATTCCTTAATATGTCATTGTGCTGAAAAATTTATCATTTTTCTTATCATAAATTCTCAAAAAACTCAAATAAACCACCCCAGATGCACCGACTTGTGATCACAATCGATATTCGGAGAAAAAAAAATTGTGCAAAAAAGTGCCTTTTTTGACCACCGCGGGGCTGAGAAAAAATGGTAATTTTTCACACATGACACCTCCAGAAAAAATCATTCTTATTTCTTCGCATTTTGCCAATGAACCCTGGGATCCATGAAATACACTCCCAAATAGCCGTAGGAGTGATTTGAACCAGAAAAGTCAAAATTCGAAAAAGTTTTAATTCTAAAATTCATTAATATGTCATTGTGCTGAAAAATTTATCATTTTTTTCATCATAAATTCTCAAAAAACTCAAATAAACCACCCCAGATGCACCGACTTGTGATCACAATCGATATTCGGAGAAAAAAAATTGTGCAAAAAAGTGCCTTTTCTGACCACCGCGGGGCTGAGAAAAAATGGTAATTTTTCACACATGACACTTCCAGAAAAAAATCATTCTTATTTCTTCGCATTTTGCCATTGAACCCTGGGATCCACGAAATACACTCCCAAATAGCCGTAGGAGTGACTTGAGCCAAAAAATTTAAAATTCAAAAAAGTTTGAATTCTAAAATTCCTTAATATGTCATTGTGCTGGAAAATTTATCATTTTTTTCACCATAAATTCTCAAAAAACTCAAATAAACCACCCCAGATGCACCGACCTGTGATCACAATCAATATTCGAAGAAAAACAAATTGTGCAAAAAAGTGCCTTTTCTGACCACCGCAGGGCTGTGAAAAAATGGTAATTTTTCAAACATGACACCTCTAGAAAAAATCATTCTTATTTCTTCGCGTTTTGCCATTTAACCCTGGAAGCCATGAAAAACACTCCCAAATAGCCATAGGAGTGATTCAAAACAAAAAATTCAAAATTCAAAAAAGTTTGAATTCTAAAATTCCTTAATATGTCATTGTGCTGGAAAATTTATCATTTTTCCCACCATAAATTCTCAAAAAACTCAAATAAACCACCCCAGATGCACCGACCTGTGATCAGAATCGATATTCGGAGAAAAAAAAATTGTGCAAAAAAGTGCCTTTTCTGACCACCGCGGGGCTGTGAAAAAATGGTAATTTTTCACACATGACACCTCTAGAAAAAAATCATCCTTATTTCTTCGCATTTTGCCAATGAACCCTGGGAGCCATGAAATACACTCCCAAATAGCCATAGGAGTGATTTAAACCAAAAAATTTAAAATTCAAAAAAGTTTAAATTCTAAAAATACCTTAATATGTCATTGAGCCGGAAAATTTATCATTTTTTTTACTATAAATTCTCAAAAAACTCAAATAAACCACCCCAGATGTACCGACCTGTGATCACAATCGATATTCGGAGAAAAAAAAATTGTGCAAAAAAGTGCCTTTTCTGACCACCGCGGGGCTGAGAAAAAATGGTAATTTTTCACACATGACACCTCCAGAAAAAAATCATTCTTATTTCTTCGCATTTTGCCATTGAACCCTGGGATACATAAAATACACTCCCAAATACCCGTAGGAGTGATTTGAACCAAAAAATTCAAAATTCGAAAAAGTTTAAATTCTAAAATTCCTTAATATGTCATTGTGCTGGAAAATTTATCATTTTTTTCACCATAAATTCTCAGAAAACTCAAATAAACCACCCCAGATGCACCGACCTGTGATCAGAATCGATATTCAGAGAAAAACAAATTGTGCAAAAAAGTGCCTTTTCTGACCACCGCGGGGCTGTGAAAAAATGGTAATTTTTCACACATGACACCTCCAGAAAAATCATTCTTATTTCTTCGCGTTTTGCCATTAAACCCTGGGATCCATGAAATACACTCCCAAATAGCCGTAGGAGTGATTCAAAACGAAAAATTCAAAATTCAAAAAAGTTTGAATTCTCAATTTCCTTGATATGTCATTGTGCTGGAAAATTTATCATTTTTTTCACCATACATTCTCAAAAAACTCAAATAAACCACCGCAGATGCACCGACCTGTGATCACAAATCGATATTCGGTGAAAAAAAAATTGTGCAAAAAAGTGCCTTTTCTGACAACCGCGGGGCTGTGAAAAAATGGTAATTTTTAACACATGACACTTCCAGAAAAAAATCATTCTTATTTCTTCGCATTTTGCCATTAAACCCTGGGATCCATGAAATACACTCCCAAATAGCTGTAGGAGTGATTTGAACCAAAAAAGTCAAAATTCGAAAAAGTTAAAATTCTAAAATTCCTTAATATGTCATTGTGCTGGATAATTTACCATTTTTTTCACCATAAATTCCCAAAAAACTCAAATAAACCACCCCAGATGCACCGACCTGTGATCAGAATCGATATTCAGAGAAAGACAAATTGTGCAAAAAAGTGCCTTTTCTGACCACCACTGTGAAAAAATGGTAATTTTCCACACATGACACCTCTAGAAAAAAATCATTCTTATTTCTTCGCATTTTGCCAATGAACCCTGGGAGCCATGAAATACACTCCCGAATAGCCATAGGAGTGATTTAAAACAAAAAATACAAAATTCAAAAAAGTTTGAATTCTAAAATTCCTTAATATGTCATTGTGCTGAAAAATTTATCATTTTTCTTATCATAAACTCTCAAAAAACTCAAATAAACCACCCCAGATGCACCGACTTGTGATCACAATCGATATTCGGAGAAAAAAAATTGTGCAAAAAAGTGCCTTTTTTGACCACCGCGGAGCTGAGAAAAAATGGTAATTTTTCACACATGACACCTCCAGAAAAAATCATTCTTATTTCTTCGCATTTTGCCAATGAACCCTGGGATCCATGAAATACACTCCCAAATAGCCATAGGAGTGATTTAAACCAAAAAATTTAAAATTCAAAAAAGTTTAAATTCTAAAAATACCTTAATATGTCATTGAGCCGGAAAATTTATCATTTTTTTTACTATAAATTCTCAAAAAACTCAAATAAACCACCCCAGATGTACCGACCTGTGATCACAATCGATATTCGGAGAAAAAAAAATTGTGCAAAAAAGTGCCTTTTCTGACCACCGCGGGGCTGAGAAAAAATGGTAATTTTTCACACATGACACCTCCAGAAAAAAATCATTCTTATTTCTTCGCATTTTGCCATTGAACCCTGGGATACATAAAATACACTCCCAAATACCCGTAGGAGTGATTTGAACCAAAAAATTCAAAATTCGAAAAAGTTTAAATTCTAAAATTCCTTAATATGTCATTGTGCTGGAAAATTTATCATTTTTTTCACCATAAATTCTCAGAAAACTCAAATAAACCACCCCAGATGCACCGACCTGTGATCAGAATCGATATTCAGAGAAAAACAAATTGTGCAAAAAAGTGCCTTTTCTGACCACCGCGGGGCTGTGAAAAAATGGTAATTTTTCACACATGACACCTCCAGAAAAATCATTCTTATTTCTTCGCGTTTTGCCATTAAACCCTGGGATCCATGAAATACACTCCCAAATAGCCGTAGGAGTGATTCAAAACAAAAAATTCAAAATTCAAAAAAGTTTGAATTCTCAATTTCCTTGATATGTCATTGTGCTGGAAAATTTATCATTTTTTTCACCATACATTCTCAAAAAACTCAAATAAACCACCGCAGATGCACCGACCTGTGATCACAAATCGATATTTGGTGAAAAAAAAATTGTGCAAAAAAGTGCCTTTTCTGACAACCGCGGGGCTGTGAAAAAATGGTAATTTTTAACACATGACACTTCCAGAAAAAAATCATTCTTATTTCTTCGCATTTTGCCATTAAACCCTGGGATCCATGAAATACACTCCCAAATAGCTGTAGGAGTGATTTGAACCAAAAAAGTCAAAATTCGAAAAAGTTAAAATTCTAAAATTCCTTAATATGTCATTGTGCTGGATAATTTACCATTTTTTTCACCATAAATTCCCAAAAAACTCAAATAAACCACCCCAGATGCACCGACCTGTGATCAGAATCGATATTCAGAGAAAGACAAATTGTGCAAAAAAGTGCCTTTTCTGACCACCACTGTGAAAAAATGGTAATTTTCCACACATGACACCTCTAGAAAAAAATCATTCTTATTTCTTCGCATTTTGCCAATGAACCCTGGGAGCCATGAAATACACTCCCGAATAGCCATAGGAGTGATTTAAAACAAAAAATACAAAATTCAAAAAAGTTTGAATTCTAAAATTCCTTAATATGTCATTGTGCTGAAAAATTTATCATTTTTCTTATCATAAACTCTCAAAAAACTCAAATAAACCACCCCAGATGCACCGACTTGTGATCACAATCGATATTCGGAGAAAAAAAATTGTGCAAAAAAGTGCCTTTTTTGACCACCGCGGAGCTGAGAAAAAATGGTAATTTTTCACACATGACACCTCCAGAAAAAATCATTCTTATTTCTTCGCATTTTGCCAATGAACCCTGGGATCCATGAAATACACTCCCAAAAAGCCGTAGGAGTGATTTGAACCAAAAAAGTCAAAATTCGAAAAAGTTTGAATTCTAAAATTCCTTAATATGTCATTGTGCTGAAAAATTTATCATTTTTCTCATCATAAATTCTCAAAAAACTCAAATAAACCACCCCAGATGCACCGACTTGTGATCACAATCGATATTCGGAGAAAAAAAAATTGTGCAAAAAAGTGCCTTTTCTGACCACCGCGGGGCTGAGAAAAAATGGTAATTTTTCACACATGACACTTCCAGAAAAAAATCATTTTTATTTCTTCGCATTTTGCCATTGAACCCTGGGATCCACGAAATACACTCCCAAATAGCCGTAGGAGTGACTTGAGCCAAAAAATTTAAAATTCAAAAAAGTTTGAATTCTAAAATTCCTTAATATGTCATTGTGCTGGAAAATTTATCATTTTTTTCACCATAAATTCTCAAAAAACTCAAATAAACCACCCCAGATGCACCGACCTGTGATCACAATCAATATTCGAAGAAAAACAAATTGTGCAAAAAAGTGCTTTTTCTGACCACCGCAGGGCTGTGAAAAAATGGTAATTTTTCAAACATGACACCTCTAGAAAAAAATCATTCTTATTTCTTCGCGTTTTGCCATTTAACCCTGGAAGCCATGAAAAACACTCCCAAATAGCCATAGGAGTGATTCAAAACAAAAAATTCAAAATTCAAAAAAGTTTGAATTTTAAAATTCCTTAATATGTCATTGTGCTGGAAAATTTATCATTTTTCCCACCATAAATTCTCAAAAAACTCAAATAAACCACCCCAGATGCACCGACCTGTGATCAGAATCGATATTCGTAGAAAAAAAAATTGTGCAAAAAAGTGCCTTTTCTGACCACCGCGGGGCTGTGAAAAAATGGTAATTTTTCACACATGACACCTCTAGAAAAAAATCATCCTTATTTCTTCGCATTTTGCCAATGAACCCTGGGAGCCATGAAATACACTCCCAAATAGCCATAGGAGTGATTTAAACCAAAAAATTTAAAATTCAAAAAAGTTTAAATTCTCAAAATACCTTAATATGTCATTGAGCCGGAAAATTTATCATTTTTTTTACTATAAATTCTGAAAAAACTCAAATAAACCACCCCAGATGCACCGACCTGTGATCACAATCGATATTCGGAGAAAAAAAAATTGTGCAAAAAAGTGCCTTTTTTGACCACCGCGGGGCTGAGAAAAAATGGTAATTTTTCACACATGACACCTCCAGAGAAAATCATTCTTATTTCTTCGCATTTTGCCAATGAACCCTGGGATCCATGAAATACACTCCCAAAAAGCCGTAGGAGTGATTTGAACCAAAAAAGTCAAAATTCGAAAAAGTTTGAATTCTAAAATTCCTTAATATGTCATTGTGCTGAAAAATTTATCATTTTTCTCATCATAAATTCTCAAAAAACTCAAATAAACCACCCCAGATGCACCGACTTGTGATCACAATCGATATTCGGAGAAAAAAAAATTGTGCAAAAAAGTGCCTTTTCTGACCACCGCGGGGCTGAGAAAAAATGGTAATTTTTCACACATGACACTTCCAGAAAAAAAATCATTTTTATTTCTTCGCATTTTGCCATTGAACCCTGGGATCCACGAAATACACTCCCAAATAGCCGTAGGAGTGACTTGAGCCAAAAAATTTAAAATTCAAAAAAGTTTGAATTCTAAAATTCCTTAATATGTCATTGTGCTGGAAAATTTATCATTTTTTTCACCATAAATTCTCAAAAAACTCAAATAAACCACCCCAGATGCACCGACCTGTGATCACAATCAATATTCGAAGAAAAACAAATTGTGCAAAAAAGTGCCTTTTCTGACCACCGCAGGGCTGTGAAAAAATGGTAATTTTTCAAACATGACACCTCTAGAAAAAAATCATTCTTATTTCTTCGCGTTTTGCCATTTAACCCTGGAAGCCATGAAAAACACTCCCAAATAGCCATAGGAGTGATTCAAAACAAAAAATTCAAAATTCAAAAAAGTTTGAATTTTAAAATTCCTTAATATGTCATTGTGCTGGAAAATTTATCATTTTTCCCACCATAAATTCTCAAAAAACTCAAATAAACCACCCCAGATGCACCGACCTGTGATCAGAATCGATATTCGGAGAAAAAAAAATTGTGCAAAAAAGTGCCTTTTCTGACCACCGCGGGGCTGTGAAAAAATGGTAATTTTTCACACATGACACCTCTAGAAAAAAATCATCCTTATTTCTTCGCATTTTGCCAATGAACCCTGGGAGCCATGAAATACACTCCCAAATAGCCATAGGAGTGATTTAAACCAAAAAATTTAAAATTCAAAAAAGTTTAAATTCTCAAAATACCTTAATATGTCATTGAGCCGGAAAATTTATCATTTTTTTTACTATAAATTCTGAAAAAACTCAAATAAACCACCCCAGATGTACCGACCTGTGATCACAATCGATATTCTGAGGAAAAAAATTGTGCAAAAAAGTGCCTTTTCTGACCACCGCGGGGCTGAGAAAAAATGGTAATTTCTCACACATGACACCTCCAGAAAAAAATCATTCTTATTTCTTCGCATTTTGCCATTGAACCCTGGGATACATAAAATACACTCCCAAATAGCCATAGGAGTGATTCAAAACAAAAAATTCAAAATTCAAAAAAGTTTGAATTTTAAAATTCCTTAATATGTCATTGTGCTGGAAAATTTATCATTTTTCCCACCATAAATTCTCAAAAAACTCAAATAAACCACCCCAGATGCACCGACCTGTGATCAGAATCGATATTCGGAGAAAAAAAAATTGTGCAAAAAAGTGCCTTTTCTGACCACCGCGGGGCTGTGAAAAAATGGTAATTTTTCACACATGACACCTCTAGAAAAAAATCATCCTTATTTCTTCGCATTTTGCCAATGAACCCTGGGAGCCATGAAATACACTCCCAAATAGCCATAGGAGTGATTTAAACCAAAAAATTTAAAATTCAAAAAAGTTTAAATTCTCAAAATACCTTAATATGTCATTGAGCCGGAAAATTTATCATTTTTTTTACTATAAATTCTGAAAAAACTCAAATAAACCACCCCAGATGTACCGACCTGTGATCACAATCGATATTCTGAGGAAAAAAATTGTGCAAAAAAGTGCCTTTTCTGACCACCGCGGGGCTGAGAAAAAATGGTAATTTCTCACACATGACACCTCCAGAAAAAAATCATTCTTATTTCTTCGCATTTTGCCATTGAACCCTGGGATACATAAAATACACTCCCAAATAGCCATAGGAGTGATTCAAAACAAAAAATTCAAAATTCAAAAAAGTTTGAATTTTAAAATTCCTTAATATGTCATTGTGCTGGAAAATTTATCATTTTTCCCACCATAAATTCTCAAAAAACTCAAATAAACCACCCCAGATGCACCGACCTGTGATCAGAATCGATATTCGGAGAAAAAAAAATTGTGCAAAAAAGTGCCTTTTCTGACCACCGCGGGGCTGTGAAAAAATGGTAATTTTTCACACATGACACCTCTAGAAAAAAATCATCCTTATTTCTTCGCATTTTGCCAATGAACCCTGGGAGCCATGAAATACACTCCCAAATAGCCATAGGAGTGATTTAAACCAAAAAATTTAAAATTCAAAAAAGTTTAAATTCTCAAAATACCTTAATATGTCATTGAGCCGGAAAATTTATCATTTTTTTTACTATAAATTCTGAAAAAACTCAAATAAACCACCCCAGATGTACCGACCTGTGATCACAATCGATATTCTGAGGAAAAAAATTGTGCAAAAAAGTGCCTTTTCTGACCACCGCGGGGCTGAGAAAAAATGGTAATTTCTCACACATGACACCTCCAGAAAAAAATCATTCTTATTTCTTCGCATTTTGCCATTGAACCCTGGGATACATAAAATACACTCCCAAATAGCCGTAGGAGTGATTTGAACCAAAAAATTCAAAATCCGAAAAAGTTTAAATTCTAAAATTCCTTAATATGTCATTGTGCTGGAAAATTTATCATTTTTTTCACCATAAATTCTCAGAAAACTCAAATAAACCACCCCAGATGCACCGACCTGTGATCAGAATCGATATTCAGAGAAAAACAAATTGTGCAAAAAAGTGCCTTTTCTGACCACCGCGGGGCTGTGAAAAAATGGTAATTTTTCACACATGACACCTCCAGAAAAATCATTCTTATTTCTTCCCGTTTTGCCATTAAACCCTGGGATCCATGAAATACACTCCCAAATAGCCGTAGGAGTGATTCAAAACAAAAAATTCAAAATTCAAAAAAATTTTAATTCTTAATTTCCTTGATATGTCATTGTGCTGGAAAATTTATCATTTTTTTCACCATACATTCTCAAAAAACTCAAATAAACCACCGCAGATGCACCGACATGTGATCACAAATCGGTATTCGGAGAAAAAAAAATTGTGCAAAAAAGTGCCTTTTCTGACCACCGCGGGGCTGTGAAAAAATGGTAATTTTTAACACATGACACTTCCAGAAAAAAATCATTCTTATTTCTTCGCATTTTGCCATTAAACCCTGGGATCCATGAAATACACTCCCAAATAGCCGTAGGAGTGATTTGAACCAAAAAAGTCCAAATTCGAAAAAGTTAAAATTCTAAAATTCCTTAATATGTCATTGTGCTGGATAATTTACCATTTTTTTCACCATAAATTCTCAAAAAACTCAAAGAAACCACCCCAGATGCACCGACCTGTGATCAGAATCGATATTCAGAGAAAGACAAATTGTGCAAAAAAGTGCCTTTTCTGACCATCGCGGGGCTGTGAAAAAATGGTAATTTTCCACACATGACACCTCTAGAAAAAAATCATTCTTATTTCTTCGCATTTTGCCAATGAACCCTGGGAGCCATGAAATACACTCCCAAATAGCCATAGGAGTGATTTAAAATAAAAAATACAAAATTCAAAAAAGTTTGAATTCTAAAATTCCTTAATATGTCATTGTGCTGAAAAATTTATCATTTTTCTCATCATAAATTCTCAAAAAAATCAAATAAACCACCCCAGATGCACCGACTTGTGATCACAATCAATATTCGGAGAAAAAAAAATTGTGCAAAAAAGTGCCTTTTCTGACCACCGCGGGGCTGAGAAAAAATGGTAATTTTTCACACATGACACCTCCAGAAAAAATCATTTTTATTTCTTCGCATTTTGCCAATGAACCCTGGGATCCATGAAATACACTCCCAAATAGCCGTAGGAGTGATTTGAACAAAAAAAGTCAAAATTCGAAAAAGTTTAAATTCTAAAATTCCTTAATATGTCATTGTGCTGGAAAATTTATCATTTTTCTCATCATAAATTCTCAAAAAAATCAAATAAACCACCCCAGATGCACCGACTTGTGATCACAATCAATATTCGGAGAAAGACAAATTGTGCAAAAAAGTGCCTTTTCTGACCACCGCGGGGCTGTGAAAAAATGGTAATTTTTCACACATGACACCTCCAGAAAAAAATCATTCTTATTTCTTCGCGTTTTGCCATTCAACCCTGGAAGCCATGAAAAACACTTCCAAATAGCCATAGGAGTGATTCAAAACAAAAAATTCAAAATTCAAAAAAGTTTGAATTCCAAAATTCCTTAATATGTCATTGTGCTGGACAATTTATCATTTTTTTCACCATAAATTCTCAAAAAACTCAAATAAACCACCGCAGATGCACCAACCTGTGATCACAAATCGATATTCGGAGAAAAAAAAATTGTGCAAAAAAGTGCCTTTTCTGACAACCGCGGGGCTGTGAAAAAATGGTAATTTTTCACACATGACACTTCCAGAAAAAAATCATTCTTATTTCTTCGCATTTGCCATTAAACCCTGGGATCCATGAAATACACTCCCAAATAGCCGTAGGAGTGATTTGAACCAAAAAAGTCAAAATTCGAAAAAGTTTAAATTCTAAAATTCCTTAATATGTCATTGTGCTGGAAGATTTAACATTTTTTTCACCATAAATTCTCAAAAAACTCAAATAAACCACCCCAGATGCACCGACCTGTGATCAGAATCGATATTCAGAGAAAGACAAATTGTGCAAAAAAGTGCCTTTTCTGACCACCGCGGGGCTGTGAAAAAATGGTAATTTTCCACACATGACACCTCTAGAAAAAAATCATTCTTATTTCTTCGCATTTTGCCAATGAACCCTGGGAGCCATGAAATACACTCCCGAATAGCCATAAGAGTGATATAAAACAAAAAATACAAAATTCAAAAAAGTTTGAATTCTAAAATTCCTTAATATGTCATTGTGCTGAAAAATTTATCATTTTTATCATCATAAATTCTCAAAAAACTCAAATAAACCACCCAAGATGCACCGACTTGTGATCACAATCGATATTCGGAGAAAAAAAAATTGTGCAAAAAAGTGCCTTTTTTGACCACCGCGGGGCTGAGAAAAAATGGTAATTTTTCACACATGACACCTCCAGAAAAAATCATTCTTATTTCTTCGCATTTTGCCAATGAACCCTGGGATCCATGAAATACACTCCCAAATAGCCGTAGGAGTGATTTGAACCAAAAAAGTCAAAATTCGAAAAAGTTTGAATTCTAAAATTCCTTAATATGTCATTGTGCTGAAAAATTTATCATTTTTCTCATCATAAATTCTCAAAAAACTCAAATAAACCACCCCAGATGCACCGACTTGTGATCACAATCGATATTCGGAGAAAAAAAAATTGTGCAAAAAAGTGCCTTTTCTGACCACCGCGGGGCTGAGAAAAAATGGTAATTTTTCACACATGACACTTCCAGAAAAAAATCATTCCTATTTCTTCGCATTTTGCCATTGAACCCTGGGATCCACGAAATACACTTCCAAATAGCCGTAGGAGTGACTTGAGCCAAAAAATTTAAAATTCAAAAAAGTTTGAATTTTAAAATTCCTTAATATGTCATTGTGCTGGAAAATTTATCATTTTTTTCACCATAAATTCTCAAAAAACTCAAATAAACCACCCCAGATGCACCGACCTGTAATCACAATCAATATTCGAAGAAAAACAAATTGTGCAAAAAAGTGCCTTTTCTGACCACCGCGGGGCTGTGAAAAAATGGTAATTTTTCAAACATGACACCTCTAGAAAAAAATCATTCTTATTTCTTCGCGTTTTGCCATTTAACCCTGGAAGCCATGAAAAACACTCCCAAATAGCCATAGGAGTGATTCAAAACACAAAATTCAAAATTCAAAAAAGTTTGAATTTTAAAATTCCTTAATATGTCATTGTGCTGGAAAATTTATCATTTTTCTCACGATAAATTCTCAAAAAACTCAAATAAACCACCCCAGATGCACCGACCTGTGATCAGAATCGATATTCGGAGAAAAAAAAATTGTGCAAAAAAGTGCCTTTTCTGACCACCGCGGGGCTGTGAAAAAATGGTAATTTTTCACACATGACACCTCTAGAAAAAAATCATCCTTATTTCTTCGCATTTTGCCAATGAACCCTGGGAGCCATGAAATACACTCCCAAATAGCCATAGGAGTGATTTAAACCAAAAAATTTAAAATTCAAAAAAGTTTAAATTCTAAAAATACCTTAATATGTCATTGAGCCGGAAAATTTATCATTTTTTTTACTATAAATTCTCAAAAAACTCAAATAAACCACCCCAGATGTACCGACCTGTGATCACAATCGATATTCGGAGAAAAAAAAATTGTGCAAAAAAGTGCCTTTTCTGACCACCGCGGGGCTGAGAAAAAATGGTAATTTTTCACATATGACACCTCCAGAAAAAAATCATTCTTATTTCTTCGCGTTTTGCCATTGAACCCTGGGATACATAAAATACACTCCCAAATAGCCGTAGGAGTGATTCGAACCAAAAAATTCTAAATTCGAAAAAGTTTAAATTCTAAAATTCCTTAATATGTCATTGTGCTGGAAAATTTATCATTTTTTTCACCATAAATTCTCAAAAAACTCAAATAAACCACCGCAGATGCACCGACCTGTGATCACAAATCGATATTCGGAGAAAAAAAAATTGTGCAAAAAAGTGCCTTTTCTGACAACCGCGGGGCTGTGAAAAAATGGTAATTTTTCACACATGACACTTCCAGAAAAAAATCATTCTTATTTCTTCGCATTTGCCATTAAACCCTGGGATCCATGAAATACACTCCCAAATAGCCGTAGGAGTGATTTGAACCAAAAAAGTCAAAATTCGAAAAAGTTTAAATTCTAAAATTCCTTAATATGTCATTGTGCTGGAAGATTTAACATTTTTTTCACCATAAATTCTCAAAAAACTCAAATAAACCACCCCAGATGCACCGACCTGTGATCAGAATCGATATTCAGAGAAAGACAAATTGTGCAAAAAAGTGCCTTTTCTGACCACCGCGGGGCTGTGAAAAAATGGTAATTTTCCACACATGACACCTCTAGAAAAAAATCATTCTTATTTCTTCGCATTTTGCCAATGAACCCTGGGAGCCATGAAATACACTCCCGAATAGCCATAAGAGTGATATAAAACAAAAAATACAAAATTCAAAAAAGTTTGAATTCTAAAATTCCTTAATATGTCATTGTGCTGAAAAATTTATCATTTTTATCAGCATAAATTCTCAAAAAACTCAAATAAACCACCCAAGATGCACCGACTTGTGATCACAATCGATATTCGGAGAAAAAAAAATTGTGCAAAAAAGTGCCTTTTTTGACCACCGCGGGGGCTGAGAAAAAATGGTAATTTTTCACACATGACACCTCCAGAAAAAATCATTCTTATTTCTTCGCATTTTGCCAATGAACCCTGGGATCCATAAAATACACTCCCAAATAGCCGTAGGAGTGATTTGAACCAAAAAAGTCAAAATTCGAAAAAGTTTGAATTCTAAAATTCCTTAATATGTCATTGTGCTGAAAAATTTATCATTTTTCTCATCATAAATTGTCAAAAAACTCAAATAAACCACCCCAGATGCACCGACTTGTGATCACAATCGATATTCGGAGAAAAAAAAATTGTGCAAAAAAGTGCCTTTTCTGACCACCGCGGGGCTGAGAAAAAATGGTAATTTTTCACACATGACACTTCCAGAAAAAAATCATTCCTATTTCTTCGCATTTTGCCATTGAACCCTGGGATCCACGAAATACACTTCCAAATAGCCGTAGGAGTGACTTGAGCCAAAAAATTTAAAATTCAAAAAAGTTTGAATTTTAAAATTCCTTAATATGTCATTGTGCTGGAAAATTTATCATTTTTTTCACCATAAATTCTCAAAAAACTCAAATAAACCACCCCAGATGCACCGACCTGTAATCACAATCAATATTCGAAGAAAAACAAATTGTGCAAAAAAGTGCCTTTTCTGACCACCGCGGGGCTGTGAAAAAATGGTAATTTTTCAAACATGACACCTCTAGAAAAAAATCATTCTTATTTCTTCGCGTTTTGCCATTTAACCCCGGAAGCCATGAAAAACACTCCCAAATAGCCATAGGAGTGATTCAAAACACAAAATTCAAAATTCAAAAAAGTTTGAATTTTAAAATTCCTTAATATGTCATTGTGCTGGAAAATTTATCATTTTTCTCACCATAAATTCTCAAAAAACTCAAATAAACCACCCCAGATGCACCGACCTGTGATCAGAATCGATATTCGGAGAAAAAAAAATTGTGCAAAAAAGTGCCTTTTCTGACCACCGCGGGGCTGTGAAAAAATGGTAATTTTTCACACATGACACCTCTAGAAAAAAATCATCCTTATTTCTTCGCATTTTGCCAATGAACCCTGGGAGCCATGAAATACACTCCCAAATAGCCATGGGTGTGATTTAAACCAAAAAATTTAAAATTCAAAAAAGTTTAAATTCTAAAAATACCTTAATATGTCATTGAGCCGGAAAATTTATCATTTTTTTTACTATAAATTCTCAAAAAACTCAAATAAACCACCCCAGATGTACCGACCTGTGATCACAATCGATATTCGGAGAAAAAAAAATTGTGCAAAAAAGTGCCTTTTCTGACCACCGCGGGGCTGAGAAAAAATGGTAATTTTTCACATATGACACCTCCAGAAAAAAATCATTCTTATTTCTTCGCGTTTTGCCATTGAACCCTGGGATACATAAAATACACTCCCAAATAGCCGTAGGAGTGATTCGAACCAAAAAATTCTAAATTCGAAAAAGTTTAAATTCTAAAATTCCTTAATATGTCATTGTGCTGGAAAATTTATCATTTTTTTCACCATAAATTCTCAAAAAACTCAAATAAACCACCGCAGATGCACCGACCTGTGATCACAAATCGATATTCGGAGAAAAAAAAATTGTGCAAAAAAGTGCCTTTTCTGACAACCGCGGGGCTGTGAAAAAATGGTAATTTTTCACACATGACACTTCCAGAAAAAAATCATTCTTATTTCTTCGCATTTGCCATTAAACCCTGGGATCCATGAAATACACTCCCAAATAGCCGTAGGAGTGATTTGAACCAAAAAAGTCAAAATTCGAAAAAGTTTAAATTCTAAAATTCCTTAATATGTCATTGTGCTGGAAAATTTACCATTTTTTTCACCATAAATTCTCAAAAAACTCAAATAAACCACCCCAGATGCACCGACCTGTGATCAGAATCGATATTCAGAGAAAGACAAATTGTGCAAAAAAGTGCCTTTTCTGACCACCGCGGGGCTGTGAAAAAATGGTAATTTTCCACACATGACACCTCTAGAAAAAAATCATTCTTATTTCTTCGCATTTTGCCAATGAACCCTGGGAGCCATGAAATACACTCCCGAATAGCCATAAGAGTGATATAAAACAAAAAATACAAAATTCAAAAAAGTTTGAATTCTAAAATTCCTTAATATGTCATTGTGCTGAAAAATTTATCATTTTTCTCATCATAAATTCTCAAAAAACTCAAATAAACCACCCAAGATGCACCGACTTGTGATCACAATCGATATTCGGAGAAAAAAAAATTGTGCAAAAAAGTGCCTTTTTTGACCACCGCGGGGCTGAGAAAAAATGGTAATTTTTCACACATGACACCTCCAGAAAAATCATTCTTATTTCTTCGCATTTTGCAAATGAACCCTGGGATCCATGAAATACACTCCCAAATAGCCGTAGGAGTGATTTGAACAAAAAAAGTCAAAATTCGAAAAAGTTTGAATTCTAAAATTCCTTAATATGTCATTGTGCTGAAAAATTTATCATTTTTCTCATCATAAATTCTCAAAAAACTCAAATAAACCACCCCAGATGCACCGACTTGTGATCACAATCGATATTCGGAGAAAAAAAAAATTGTGCAAAAAAGTGCCTTTTCTGACCACCGCGGGGCTGAGAAAAAATGGTAATTTTTCACACATGACACTTCCAGAAAAAAATCATTCCTATTTCTTCGCATTTTGCCATTGAACCCTGGGATCCACGAAATACACTTCCAAATAGCCGTAGGAGTGACTTGAGCCAAAAAATTTAAAATTCAAAAAAGTTTGAATTTTAAAATTCCTTAATATGTCATTGTGCTGGAAAATTTATCATTTTTTTCACCATAAATTCCCAAAAAACTCAAATAAACCACCCCAGATGCACCGACCTGTGATCAGAATCGATATTCGGAGAAAAAAAAAATTGTGCAAAAAAGTGCCTTTTCTGACCACCGCGGGGCTGTGAAAAAATGGTAATTTTTCATACATGAAACAATCATCCCAATTTTCTCACGTTTCTCATTGAACCCTGGGAGCCATGAAATACACTCCCAAATAGCCATAGGAGCAATTTAAAACAAAAAATTCAAAATTCAAAAAAGTTTGAATTCTAAAAATACCTAAATATGTCATTGTGCCGGAAAATTCATCATTTTTTTTACTATAAATTCTCTAAAAACTCAAATAAACCACCCCTGATGCACCGACCTGTGATCAGAATCAATATTCGGAGAAAAAAAAATTGTGCAAAAAAGTGCCTTTTCTGACCACCGCGGGGCTGTGAAAAAATGGTAATTTTTCACACATGACACCTCCAGAAACAATAATTCTTATTTCTTTGTCTTTTGCCATTTAACCCCGGAAGCCATGAAGAATACTCCCAAATAGCCATAGGAGTGATTCAAAACAAAAAAATTCAAAATTCAAAAAAGTTTAAATTCTAAAAATACCTTAATATGTCATTGTGCCGGAAAATTTATCATTTTTTTTACTATAAATTCTCAAAAAACTCAAATAAACCACCCCAGATGTACCGACCTGTGATCACAATCGATATTCGGAGAAAAAAAAATTGTGCAAAAAAGTGCCTTTTCTGACCACCGCGGAGCTGTGAAAAAATGGTAATTTCTCACACATCACACTTCCAGAAAAAAATCACTCTCATTTCTTCGCGTTTTGCCATTGAACCCTGGGATCCATGAAATACACTCCCAAAACGCCGTAGGAGTGATTTGAACCAAAAAATTCAAAATTCGAAAAAGTTTAAATTCTAAAATTCCTTAATATGTCATTGTGCTGGAAAATTTATCATTTTTTTCACCATAAATTCTCAAGAAACTCAAATAACCACCCCAGATGCACCGACCTGTGATCAGAATCGATATTCAGAGAAAAAATAATTTTGCAAAAAAGTGCCTTTTCTGACCACTGCGAGTTGTGAAAAAATAGTAATTTATCATACATGAAACAATCATCCCAATTTTCCCACGTTTTTCATTGAACCCTGGGAGCCATGAAATACACTCCCAAATAGCCATAGGAGTAATTTAAAACAAAAAATTCGAAATTCAAAAAAGTTTGAATTCTAAAAATACCTAAATATCTCATTGTGCCGAAAAATTTATCTTTTTTTTTACTATAAATTCTCTAAAAACTCAAATAAACCACCCCAGAGTACCGACCTGTGATCACAATCGATATTCGGAGAAAAAAAAATTGTGCAAAAAAGTGCCTTTTCTGACCACCGCGGGGCTGTGAAAAAATGGTAATTTTTCACACATCATACTTCCAGAAAAAAATCACCCTTATTTCTTCGCGTTTTGCCATTGAACCCTGGGATCCATGAAATACACTCCCAAATAGCCGTAGGAGTGATTTGAACCAAAAAACACAAAAAATTTAAAAAAGTTTGAATTATAAAATTCCTTAATATGTCATTGCGCTGGGAAATTTATCATTTTTTTTACCATAAATTCTCAAAAAACTCAAATAAACCACCCCAGATGCACCGACCTGTGATCAAAATCGATATTTGGAGAAAAAAAATTGTGCAAAAAAGTGTCTTTTCTGACCACTGCGTGGCTGTAAAAAAATGGTAAAAAATGGCCGGACGGACATCCGAGGCGACGCCAATACCCTAGCACCCACTTCGTCGGGCGGGGGATAAAAAAGTGGGATATAATAGATGCCCAGGTATTTTTTTGGCGCCCACAAATTCAACTGTGTTTTGTGGCGATTCAACATGTCTGCATCTCTTGCCCGGCAGTCACAGAGTCAGAGTCAATATTACCGATTACATAATGTGCCTCATTTGCATAATTAATGCAATATGCAGAATTTATGCAATTTTTTCCGCCTATTTTTGGTGATTACCTGTGTGAAGTTTCATGTCAATATCTTTGACAATGCTCTCCTGACAGAAAGTCAAATAATGTTCAGAAACCCCAAAATGATTAAATTTTATCCATTAAAAAAGTGGGATATAATAGATGCCCAGGTATTTTTTTGGCGCCCACAAATTCAACTGTGTTTTGTGGCGATTCAACATGTCTGCCGCTCTTGCCCGGCAGTCCCAGAGTCAGAGTCAATATTACCGATTACATAATGTGCCTCATTTGCATAATTAATGCAATATGCAGAATTTATGCAATTTTTTTCCACCTATTTTTGGTGATTACCTGTGTGAAGTTTCATGTCAATATCTTTGACAATGCTCTCGTGACAGAAAGTCAAATAATGTTCAGAAACCCCAAAATGATTAAATTTTATCCATTAATTAGGACCTGGGTACTGACTTGATTACCTTAATTATTGACTTGATTATGCAGCCAATATTAAACATTATGACCATGAAAGGGTTAAAGAAAGTATACTCACATGAGTGATGTCACAAACTCGCACATAATGATTGAGTGCCACAAGGTCAAATGAGTAAACTTTATTATCAACGCTGCGTGCGATCTGAGCATCTCCACATCCAAAATCGACTACTTGGTAACTGACAGGTCTGTAACATACACCCCTGAGCATTAAATAAATCACATAGACAAATGGGTATTAATTAACATGAGATTTAATTTCAAATTCAATGAATATACCATATGCCCGCACATAAACGTGCATGCACTTATACTTGAAGATGCACTTAGTTTTCGAAAACACGTGCATGCACTTATATTCGAGCATAAAAAATATTTTAAGAAAAATACATGCACTTATAATTATTCGAGCATGAAATGACCTTAAAAATAAACAAATGATAAATATTTTTAAAATGCAAATTTGTAATATTATTTGTTTTATAACGACATTTATAGAACGTATAACCTTATTAATACACCATCTTAGCATCGAGATGTGCATTATATAACCTAATTTCAAGAAAACAACAAAATATTGGCATTTATTATATAAATATAAGTCTAGATCCCAGGCCAAAAAATCTTCACTGTTTCAACAGCCAGCCATCATTCCATATAGCGCATGTTTGCATTGTGGCGTCCACACCTCCGTCTAGAAAGGCTCAAGACATGATCATTGTTATTAAAACATAACGTTCTCATTGAATTAAATTAAAGACTTGTCCAGCCATGGAGACACCCCCCACTGACATGACGCCTCCCCACTCTCCCACCCTTTGTGAACTGCTGGCGCCCACTTGTGCATTATATTATCTTCGCGGATTAGCACTCCACAATAATCTGTTTAGAGGAGTGCAAAGTTTATTTCCGGCGTCTTTTCAATAATCGGCTAAATGGGGGCGGGTGTTAGGGGGGTGATTCTTATAATGTGATTTAATTGACTACTTTCTTCTTGTCGTTTAAGGTGTCAGATTTGGTGACACAATTCATATTTGGAGGGGTGCACTTAGTTTTCGAAAACAAGTGCATGCACTTATATTCGAACATAAAACAATTTTAAAACATCACTAAAACATGCGATTTTCACTTATAAGTGCATGCACGTTTATGCGCGGGGATACGGTAAAACTGCATCTGTATCATTAATACAGTAGAACCTGCTAAGAGTAGCCACCCTTGCAACACAGGAAACGTGACCTTTTAACACAATTGGAGGAATAACGAAGTGGCCTCCCATAGGAGGTTGGCTGCTCATAAGAGTGGCTGAGCTACATAAGAAGTAGCTTTATTCAAAGTTTCTGTATGTGTATAATAGGCACTGAAATACTCAATTATAAGTAATGTATATTGTGATACATGTAAACAATTTTTCTGAGTACCGTATTTCGCGGGGTATAGTACACACCTGTGTATAGTACGCAGGTACCAATATTTGTACCGAAAAACACAGATAGTACGCACTGGTGGATAGTACGCACCAGGGTGGGGAGTATCTACACAGTGTGTCTGGGGTGTGAGTGTGGTATGTCTTTATTACTCAAGGCATTCAGAATATGGTTAAACTCAGCTGGTGACATAAGGATATAATTGATTCGCTAATAAAGATTATATAAAATAAATGAAAGGATTTGATGAAAAGAAATATTATAAACACCATAAAAATATAAAATTGGGAAGAACTATCTGAGTATTAAATTAATTTTTGTTTTAGTGTTGATTTGACCACAAATGATCACGATATAACATATTAGCGCCACCTGGTGATAGCAGGTATAGTCAGGTAAATGACGGGAAAAGCGCCATCTGGTGAATAGGCTTACAGTCTAGTCTTTAATGGGATGCTTACCGCTTATGACGGCCGAAACGGCGATATAATCTAGCTAATTTTTTATTAAGATACAACGATTAAAAAAACATTTTTGTATAACAACGTACAAGTTTTTATTTAGAGTAACAATAATGAAATTATATTGGTGACAGCACTGTCAAGGTGATTTATTACAAGCATACAATTTTAAATGTCTATCATGTATATGTATTGATTTAGGAATGTGGCAATTATATCAAGAGCATAATTATTATTTATTATTATATTATTCTTTTTGCCGTGAAACCTATCGGTATTAGCGTTCTAATATTATTTAAACTTCTACCAGGATACATTTCGTCTGTATTTTAGAATACCATTGACTTGAATATATATTGCAGTGAAATATGTAGGCCAATAATAATACAAAAAAAACAGTGTATAAGATAGGCACGTCACAGCGACATCTGGTGAATGGAATAGAAGCTTCACAGTGGTCACACAATCAAAGCAATACACATGAGCATGATGATGAAGTAGGCCTAGCGATGTCTGACGAGTAGATTATTATTTAAATAACATTAATAAATGACTTTATCGGATATTTAAAAGACAAATAAATGCTAGATTGTTATTTCACTAGACATCTTAAGTGTATTAGAAACAAATGGTTTCATTATAGCTGCTGAAGTAATTTGCTGAAGTAATTTTTGGGCGAAAATACAAGGAGTTAGGAGATCGCAGTTCACTCGGGAGACGTGAGACTGCCTATTTATCAAAATTTTGAGTGACAAATCTCAGCAAAATCAATAAATTGTACGCATCGGTGGATAATACGCACCATGCCAAAAACGGGTTCAAAAAAAGAAAAAAGTAGCGTACTATACGCCGCCATATACGGTACCTGGACTTATATCTAAAATGAGGGGTCATCCTGAATTGACAATAAAAGTTATTATTGTGTGTAGGTCTATAAATTCAAGTTGAATTCACCAAATGGATTGGGAGAAATAGCATTTGGCAGGAGATGTAATTGCATTAAAATCTACAATATGGCATGTGTGCTGGTCCTTGATATATGAATGATGACATTGTTTATCTGATCTCTATGTAGGCTACTGCTTACCCTTATCCTATGTACTGCATCATGACCTAGTCTATCTATTGTTCATGTCTTGCATGTCCTTGATGACTTTGTTTTACCTGTCCTGGACATACTTGATGACCTTGTCTTACCTGTCCTTGATGTACCGGATGATCTTGCCTCACCTGTCCTTGATGTACCGGATTATCTAGTCTTACCTGTCATTGATGTACTGGATGACCTTGTCTTACCTGTCCTTGATGTACTGGATGATCTTGTCTTACCTGTCTTGATATACTGGATGACCTTGTCTTACCTGTCCTTGGTGTACTGGATGATCTTGTCTCACCTGTCGTTGATGTACAGGATGACCTTTTCTTAAGCGGTTTTCATGATATTCCGCAATATTAGGCCTGTCGAGATGAATAATGGCCGATAGGCGGCCATTTTTAATTTTATCGACTTGAAATTTTTCAAGATGCATCCTCTCCTGAAACCTCACAATTTGTTTTATAGTAATGGTGTATTTATCTTGAGCGGTTTTCATGATATTCCGCAAAATCTTTCAGTCGGATTTACCGATGTTATAAATTAGGTCAAAGTGCTGGGTCAAGGTCAAGGTCAAGGTCCAAAAACCTGAAAAGGCACAACTAGGGACCTTAGAGAACATGTATGTGCAATATGACTGTCATCGGCCCAGTACTTTTCGAGATCTGCTCCGGAAACGAAGTGCGCGTCAAAACGTCTAAATAGGTCATAGTTCTGAACCAAAAGTAGGTCAAAGTTCAAATACCCCAAAAGGCACAACTAGACCCCCTAGGGGTGTTGTGTGTAAAATTTGAAGACAATCGGACAAGTACTTTCAGAGATATGCTCCGGAAACGAATTGTTTACGGACGGCCCAACGGCCCAACGCCGTCACATCATCATTTTCTCCTCTGCAACCTTGTGTATTGAATTCAGATTAAAAATATTTTAACCTGTCCATTAGCCACCTGGAAGTAACCCACATACCAAAAATTGTTATCCTAGCTTATTTTCTTACAAAGTTATAGGCAAAAGAAGAGGCCAAAAAAAACGGAGGTAGAATCCATAGCTCCCTTCGTCTCACCTACGGTGACGGCGGGAGCTAAAAACAAAATAGCGGACAACGGCTCTCACACTGGTTGAACACTGGTTCAATATTGGGAAAATATAAGCGTCTCGACGAGATTAATCCATTAAAACTTGAGACAGTGAAACAATATCATTTTGAGAACAAAGCACAACATTTTAATTTAAATCTGGCAATGAGAAACATTGATAGAAGGGATGCCTATTTTTTTCTACTCAGAATGCTAGGTCGGACAATATGTCAGATGCATCAGCTTAAAACGTCGAACAATTGTGAAGTGCATCTGTGTTGTCCGATGCATTTCGCGGACAGTGGTTAAGCATGTCAAAGGGTTAATCTTATGTAGCTCATTATGTATACCAATGGTTTACCTGTTTAATCACAGAATCTGCTGGGCTTGCAAATAAATCAGTAATTAGGGCATCTGTTTTCTGGTCACTGCCCCAATGCTCATTATCAAACAGTGCCATCACCTCAGCTGGCAGATCCAAAACCTAAAACAAATAGATACTATTTAATAGCTGGGGATATACTGGGGATACATTGCCACCTTATTGGCATAATTGTCAGCACAGTATCAAACCTGTTTTTAGTAGAGAAAATATATAATATCATAAATAAGGGTAATGGTGAGAGGTATTCACATACTAAAAGCGACACAATCAGGCTAAAGTCAGTAAAAAATCAGTATTTTTATTTTTGCTCCTTGCTATGTCCATAATATGTCAACATGTCCATAGACTAGAATTCTTTTAGATTTTGTGTTGCACATTTGCCAGTTAACATGGTCAAGTGAGAAATAAGGACTGCATGTCCAAAATAAGAAATACAGGAATAACTGATAAATGGGGCTTTCAGCACACTTGCTACATTGCCACAGCTAGGTACATCACAAAAATTATTTTGATGTTTTTTTCGTGTTTTTTTCAGCATTTATGTGAATTTGTGAGACACTGCAATAAAAGACATATTTTTCTCTGTTTGTTTGTTCTCTTTGCTCACTATTACTGGTAGCATGAAGCCATCAAATGTTGTAGAATTAAAAGCATTATTTTCTGGAGGCCATCATTAAGGCTGTTTGGACAGAACAATGTGGGAATCTCTGAGAATTGAGATACCTGGGGAAGGCTACACTAGTTTGCCCTTGGTAAACATGGTAAAACCTGGGTGAAATTTTGTTTGCCGGCCCTACTCATGGGGTGCACCAAGGGTAAAAATGGAGGTTTCTTAGCAATAAGGATGACAATACATCGAATTTTTTCTTGTTCCATGACCCCCTTGTGGACTTAAAAAAAAAGTTAAAGAGGCTATGCCCAAATTTCTGATTGTAATATATGCATATGTGGTATATTTGCTACTGTTACTGTATTGCGGGGCACTCATTGGGTGCCCTGATGTATCTAAAAAAGTTCTAAAACTTTCAAGAATGTTCATCTCAGTGGTTTTATTCAGCTGCTTCAAAAAGGAAAAACATCTGTGTGATGTTTTGAATTCTGTATGCCTTACGCAATTTGCAACATTGAGGTCATAATTTTGGACGTTTTTCTAATTTACCTCAGACTTTGATCTAGCCTCATATGCTAGAAAATAGATTAATATTTAGACTTGCCGATGATGTTGACAGCTAAGCTCAACCTTGTTCTCTCTTTTCACCCTGAGCATATGTTTATACCCACCCCCATTTGTCAAGCCATCCGTGTCCGAATCACATCTGGCGGTGGTGTATCAATGCTGGCAACATGATATACAGTGCAACCTGTACACACCGGACCCTGTGCAAACCGGAATCCTGTCTATACCTTAATATTTATTTGGTCCCGAATTAATTACACTCAAAACAATACTAATTAACCCTCTCCAAACCGGAACCCGTCTACTCTGAATACCGGACTCATTATTTTCCCCAAATGCATAAATTGTATTGTATTTCACCTGTCTAAACCGGAATCAATTTTTTTTAAATAATTTGTTAAAATCGCATGCGGTGCACTAAGGGTTAAACAGGTGGCGGCAAGGTGACGTAACATCCTGTTTGTTATTTGGTTTGGAGAAGGTGCGAAGTTAGTGTTGGTAACACCCTCTCTGCGTTGGAGAACCTGTTATATAGCGCCTTTACTTTGAGATTCCTAAGATATTTTAACAACAAAATGGATTAATATAATAATTAGTTAACATAATATTATAACAAAATCTTTGACTAATAAAATATTTAAAGTTCGTATTAATTCATAAACATATCAGTGCATTCAACATAAATAATTCTCACGAAAATTAAACTGTGTTTTTGGAATAATTTATTATGTTAGTGATACTTAATGACCCAATAAATAAATAAAGAACGGTAGGTAAAATATAAAACATATTCGACTTATTCTTTCATCGCTGGATTATTCCTAAATTATTTTGGACTCCTAGTCAAGGCATTAATTGTATTAAATGACATACCGGGTAATCATATAGTATCGGATCATTTAATCCAGCGTCATACATTCCAAAAAATATATTAAAGTTACCAAACAAACGAGTGTTGTCGTCATGAAACAGTTAAAAGAAACTGATGCGATATGATGTTGTTGTTAACAAATATGCTCCGTGTTTGAAATGTGTGAAGGACGATTACACGAATGTAATGTTATTTTAGATTAGGGGCTAAAAAATCAATGTTTTTTCATGATAAAATGACAAATGCGCTCTGTGTGACACAAAATTACAAAAATGTACTGTTATTTTAAGTTAAGTGCTAGAATTGTAAATACATTGATAAATATTATTATAACGGACACAATATGTATACCTGCTACTAGTTTTACTATGTATACTAGCTGCATTATGTTTTTTATACTTGAATAATGTTTGAAAAAAAATGTATGCATTGATTATTATATGCTTAATATTTTAATATAATAAAACATCTTTAAAAAATGGATCTTTTATTATATCTATTTATTTGCATTCATGATCCACCTATCATTTGCAGTCCTGCCGACGACACATCCTGAATTATGACCCTCATGTCAATTGTACAAGTTAGCGCTGCTTGTTCTTCTCCAATAGCAAAACCCCTGTCTAAACCGGAACCTGTCCAAACCGGAATAAAACTTTGTACCCAAGGCATTCCGGTATGGACAGGTTTTACTGTAACTGTTAGCCCCAGTTGGTATTTATTTTTTATTATAATTAGATTATTGCTGGTATAATAATAATATTAACAATAATTTCACATAAAAATCGAATTTGCCATTGTATACTTAAACAAGTACAGTGCATCATAACTAATTAAAAAAATGTTTGAAGTAATCACGAGTACATGTACATCCCTTTATATTTCAACCAAGGTTGGCTCAATATATCAGGTTTGCCTATTAACCCTTTCAGGCCTGAATTTACCATTGTCATCTTCATCCACTACAAGCCGCGAATTTCTGTTGCAATTCTCGACTTGGGGTGGATGAAGATGATTTGATGTGGTTTAAAAATATAAGAAAATTACCATGTATTGGTAAACCAGTTGCGTGGGAATTTCCGTTCTAAAACCCTTGGATGTAAGAAAATTAAGTCTGTTTTCATGGATGTAAAATGATGCTTTAATGCATCGTGACTTAAAGGGTTAAGACAGTAAAGGTTAAAAATCGTCAGACGTTGTAAGGAATAATACAACAACAATCCCAGGCAGTGCGATATACCACCCATTGCTGGTTTAATGTTGGACCACGGTGGTCGACGCTGGCCCGGCATTCAATGAATGAATTTTTGCTGGGATGTTTGCAGCCGTGATTTCGCTACAACTGTGACAAATTCTGAATCATTGCGTCCCGCCCTCCTCCCTTCTCTCATTGTAATTTGATATGTTTATGACCCAGGCACAGACCTGCTGGACGAAACGATTTTGGGCAAGTTTCAATTTCTCCTATACTATCTTGCTGATCTAGCCTGCCGCATTTTCCTTGCTCATTGAAAACTATGGAATATGGTCAAACATTTCTGCAGAGACGAAAAAAGGGTCAGTATAATTTTATTGGACAATTTTAAAATTTATGACATCTAGGCCTACCCACCACAGCAGCCTAAAATTTAAAAGACTTCCGCAATTCTAGTCTATCGACATGCTCACATCTTCTTTTTGCCATAATAAGAAGCCAAAATAAAAATACTGCTTTTTCGATGATTTTAGCCTGATTGTGTGAATGTGTCACTTTAACTTAGCGTGGTCTGTGTGAACATGATGAAGGCTCCATTTATATGATCTTTAAGAACGTAGTCTACCAGCTGACTCTTGAACGCTGCCACAGTTTTCGATTATATGGTAGCAGCCGGAAGCGAATTCCAATCAGGGATATTTTGATGCCAAAAAGAATTTTGTCCCAGTGTGGTGTTATCTCTGATGTGTTTATATATATGATATGATTGCGCTCACCACGTGTTCTTTTGTCAGCTTGGACTAAACGGTCATTGATAGGAGTTTCGACTAGCTCAATTTTGAACATACATAGAGTCTACTGTTCACATAATTTGTACTTTGCCCAAATTTCATCTTTCTTTGTACGCTATTGGCTTTACTATTCCGAATATATAGAGATGTTTTTTTCCGAATAGATCCAAGAATTGATTTGAATAGCCAGTTAGCAAGGTAGGAAAATCATTTTGGTTGGCATAAATTTGTCCAGGCATTGATTTAGGATGGATTTAAGTTTCAACCAATTTTCATTAACAGAACGGCTAGGACTATTTTTGAAAAAAAGAGGTCCAGCAGCTCCTAATTTGTTGCCTGATAGCTTCTCAATTAGCATTTTTGAACCCGTTGTAGATGCACTTGGCCTCGAGTGAATAGCTCCTCTACCAGCCTCAATCCTCTTTACTATAAAGATATTCTTTATAATGACAAGGTTCCGTGCAAACACTGTACATAACCCTGACGTTCTTTAAAGAGGACGTGCTAAGGACGTAAGTTTAAGTCCCCAGAAAGTCCTAATAACGTCATTTGTTACATTTATGCTGTACGTTCTAAGAACGTAAATGGGAGTTCACAGGGTTACGTCCTAAGTACGAATGCTGTACGTTGTGGGGATGTTATTACAACGTAAAATTGTTTGCAGGATTGGTAGGAGAGATCGGTGCACTTGCACTGAGCGGGGTTTTGTACGACGGTAAGTTAGGGGATAGTCTTGCCATGTCACATGCCCAGTCCCAGTCCACGGGCCGGGGGCCCGCATGGTAGGTAAAAATGTATGTTTTAATATTGATCACTAAATAAACCTTAACTATCAACTGATCAATAGGCCCCATCGGCATCGCCGGCAATGCGCCATGCGGCATCGAGTAACAAAAGACAAGTGGTAGACCCCTCCCCGGGCCTGGCCTTACAAGTTACATAATTACCCCTGGCCTCACATGCTTACTACTAGGCCTATTATTTTTCAGGCCCACCCATGGCATGGCCCTAGTCCAAGCTGGGGGCACCCGTGGGAAAGGTCGACACTGAGCAGGGCTTAGGCCGCAAGTACATTACACTCAAGTTAATATAAATTACCCTGATTTTTAATAATTCGAAAACACTCCATGGTCGGACCGCACTTCTAGGTATCAGGGTAATCAAAAATAATCTAACTTATTATATACACTAACTTGTTCTAATTTTATCCAGTCATTATTATGTAACTTTCTGGGGTGATGAACGTCTTAACCAAGATATAATTGTGTTGGAGCCATTCTTTTGATCAACGTTAGTTCACAGATGTCCCGGACCATCACGTTCTACAGCGTGAATGGTCACCCACTAGCTAATTATGTGTTGTTATATAATTGATGGTGGATAGACTATGGACAGGCTCAGATCTCACATAGTATACCTATATATTAATTATAATCACGATAAATACTTGAATATTAATGGCAATATGAATCTAATTGCTAATGAGTCTAGTGATTATAGCATGGGCTGTAAGTTTTATGTGAGGCATATATGCCATCACGTCCTTCAAAGCTATGTCCATATTATTAAACTATAAAGAAGCCATATTAAACGGTCTAAGACCATCACATTTTGCTAATGTCCATGTAGATGGTCTGAGATAGTCACATCATGGTAGGCCTATATTGCTCATAATCAAAATTGTCTGAAACATCCCGCCAATGTTGGTAGATGGTTTAACACCATCAAGATGATGTTATTTCCATCATGCCGGTCATAGATCATATACATTTAGATGGTTAGATGGTCTAAGACCATCACATCTTGGTTATATATATTTAGATGGTCTAAAATCATTTTTTCAATGTAAGAGTTTGTTAAATGCTTTCATCCTATTAATGCCACTGTAGGCGAATGGGAAGTGGGTGTTTTCGGAAACTCATTTTTATCGTTGATTGCCATAATTGGGTGACTCGATTTTAAAGTCCATAGACGAAGCCTCATCATTTTTTCGATTTTTCAGTAAAATCGACAAGAAATTATAAATATCGCTTCGACTCGGGTAACCTTTATTAGGATTAGGGCCAAATAAAATTGTTTCCCTAAATGAATGTCAATAAACGGTCCTATTTGGTCTGTTAAAAATATTCCCAGGACCGTAGGTCAATATTTTATTACTATTATAATACGTTATTTCAGAGAATGCTGAATATTGTAAATGTATTTGGTAGGTGAGCGCCATTTTGGACGCTGGTTCCTTTTGATTAGCTGATCGCCCGCCGTGGGCAAACACGTGTCCCGCCATAACCGGCATGCATTTGGATAGTGGACCTGTGTCGCCACATCACATTAGCATAAATTAGGCCGCCATTTTGATTTGGTGGAGCTGATTACTCACGTGTTCAAAACTATACACGGACTAGTTTTAAATAAACTTTTTAGATTATTTATAAATTTTCTTTTTCAAAATGGTTGAAAGAGTACAATTTATAAATAAGCTGTTTCGGAAACGAAATTATAGCACTAATTGTGTGAGATTTTCTTCACGTTGAAACGCCCTCCGGTGTTTGTAATTGCTCTAGCCTACTTTTAGCGCCTTATTTGGGCACGGAGTAGGTAATGAATATGCTAATGTGAGGCGAGACGCGGCCGCTGCTCATTTCTCTATGTACACACCGTTCCACGCATGCTGACACAGACACTCAGCAACATGCTGTCTGCCGCACATGTTAGTAGTACCGATAATACACCATACACACACCCACCACAGACGAAATAAACACAACCGCTACGACGACAGCCGATTTATACGTCAATCAATGAATCGAAGCGAGCGATTGATTCGGACGTTTATAAGAATGACTCGGTGATGAACGTGCCATAAAAAAAAAAAAAAACGTGGAATGTTCATCACAGAAATCATTTTTCAGCTAAATGATATACTATATCAATAATCAGCATAGACTACTGTCAGTCATGTTTTAAATATTTTTCTAAAATAAATGTAGCTGTTTTTATTCGCAGTCACATTTAGTCTATCAGTTTGAGAATGAAATTTTCTCATGATAGTTTATTTCTGAAGTTTAAATTTTTATAAATACAGAAATATTTGATTTGACAGTTGCGCTATCGCGAAACATTGCCAATATTTGCATGTGTTTTTCGACTTGTGTGAAAAAAAAAAAATTTCACCCAGGTCGGTTTACAATATACTATTATCTTAGCTTAGCATAGCATGTCATAATTGTATCTGGCATTTTTATGTACAGTTTCGACCTACAGTTTTCACTATATCATTATGTATGTGTGTGAATAAGTGAAAACATTTTATGTCAAATATAGACCTACAGTTTTCACTAAAATAAATATATACGTTTGTGAACTAGTGCACAGCACTTAGGCGCAACCTCAGCGACGCATTTTCAACTATATCTGCAACCCCTGTTTCTCGCAACATGCGACATAGCATGAACATTTTCTACAGTCTACATTTCTAAGATTCAACATATTACAGACATTTTTTCATCTGGTCTAGACGGCAACGTACAACCAATCCGCGCACGGCACGTCAAAATAGTTGGTATGTGTTAATATGACATACCATTTTAAACACGTTTGAGATAGACACAGAGCCAATAGGCCAGCTATCTCAAATGCTTCAATAGTTAGATAATTTCAAAACAACATTTCATAATGTCGAAGCAACACGACAGTGAAGGCTTCATGTCTACGCCCCTAGAAGGTGCGGGTGCTTGACCTAAAGATAATTATTATCAAGACAGTGAGGACAATGAGGTCCGATTCCGAGAGGCAGACGAAGAGTATCAACGCCATAAAGCAGATTTCGCTCAAATTGCCCGAGCTAGACGAATGAGTCCTCATTCTAGGAGCGATTTCTCAAAGAGCCCTTCTCCACTCGGAAGGCAGTCTCAGAGACGTTCAACAAACTTACACAAGTTCAGAATCGCTACGTTCTATGCTACGGATGTTGAACTCTGGTTCAACCAAATAGAGACTCAGTTTGCTCTTCACCAGATCAACGATGATGACGAGAGGTATAGCTTGACCTGCGCTGCACTTTCGGGCGAATTTGCATCAGATGTGAGGGACGTGCTACTTCAGCCTTTCAGATCTCATAAATACGAAAGCCTGAAAGCGATTTTGATAGAGCGACGAGGTTTGACCACACCCGAAAGGGTTAATAAAGTGATCTCAGGTGAAAGAATTGGTACAGACATTCCCTCGCGTTTCCTGCGGCGTCTACAAAAGACAGCAGGTTTTGGCACGAAAGCCGTGGTGGGGAAGGCAGTCATACGCCAAGCGTTCATCCGGCAGATGCCCGCTTCAATTAGAGCTCATTTGGCGACTCAACCAGACAGTGCCACCCTCGAAAGGTTGGCCGTTTTGGCCGACCGGGCACTGAAGAGGACGTCGAAGAGAGTAAGCCGGGGGTTGCGGAAATAAAGGTAGAGGAAACCACCAAGCTAGTTGGTTTGCTTGAGGATTTGTCTAGGCGAATTAAAAAACTAGAAACCGTGACTATATCAGAGAGGAAAAGAAATAAAGGACGTGGACGTGTAAACAACAACTATACTCCTGCGCCTACATTTGCTTCTAATGTTCAGGCCACAGGTTTTGTTCATAACCACCCTGGTAATTACAATAATTATACTCCTACGCCTACATTTACTCCCAATGTACAGGCCACAGAGTTTGTTAACAAACCAAATAATTGTACTAATGCAATAATCGTCCGCACGCACCGCCGCCGCATAATGTCGCGCAACCGACCGACACAGCTACTGCACAGTTTTGCTACTACCACCAAACTTATGGTGAAAAGGCGCGCTTGTGCAGTAAACCCTGTTCGTACTATGTCACATTAGGTCAGCGCGAAGTAGCGAATATTGCGTTATCACACTCTAAATTATTATATGTCGCAGATGAAGGACATAAATGTAAATACTTGATTGACACAGGCGCAGCTGTCAGTGTTTTGCCGAAGTCTTGCGCTAACGGGATTTCGGACGCTAGCAGTCTCCCCCTGGTGGCAGCAAATAACAGTACTATACATACTTACGGCAACTGTAAACGCGTCGTCGATGTCGGCTTAAAGCGCGAATATCCGTGGACGTTCATAGTGGCAGATGTGCAGCAACCCATAATCGGGGCTGATTTTTTAATCCACTATAATTTGCTCGTAGACTTGAGAAGCCGATGTCTCCGGGACATGCGAACAGGTCTAGCTATTGCCGCTTCACTGTCATCGATTAAACCACTGTCATTGAACAGAGTAGACACTGTTCAGAACGAGTACACCAAACTACTCGGCCAGTTCCCAGAACTGACTCGCCCTACGACAAAGGGTGAGACCGTTAAACATGGTATAACACATAAAATAGTGACTAAAGGACACCCAGTGTTTGCGCGACCACGACGATTAGCACCCGATAAGCTTGTTACCGCAAAACGCGAGTTCGATGAGATCATAAAACTAAGGGTCATTGAACCTAGCGACAGCGAGTGGTCCTTAGCGCTTCACATGGTGCCAAAGAAAAACGGCGATTGGAGACCATGTGGGGACTACCGTAGTTTAAACGCACAGACTGTACCCGACCGTTATCCGATTCCTCATATACAAGATTTCACACAGCGTTTAGCCGGATCAAAGATTTTTTCGAAGATCGACTTGGTCAGAGCTTATTACCAAATTCCGGTGGAACCGTCCGATGTACATAAAACTGCCGTTACTACACCTTTTGGCTTATTTAATTTCACTAGAACACCGTTTGGTCTACGAAATTCCAGTCAAACGTTTCAGCGTTTGATAGACCACGTTACACGCGGACTTGATTTTGTTTTTGTGTATTTGGATGACCTACTGGTAACCAGCCCAGATCATAAAACGCATAAGAAACATCTACGAATTCTTTTTGCCCGACTATCCGAATACAGAATTATAATTGGTCCTGAAAAGTGTCAGTTCGGTACAACTGAATTAAGTTTTCTAGGCCATCACGTTTGTGCCGAAGGAATTTCGCCGTTACCCAGCGCCGTTGACGCGATTGTAAATTTCGTTAAGCCCGAAAAGCAATGAGCACTGTGTAGATATCTGGGAAAGGTGAATTATTACCATCGTTTCATACCGCATTGCGCTGCGAAGTTGACACCAATCAATAATTTACTGACAGCTGCCAACGAAGGACATACAAGACTGTCACCAAAGTCAAATTTCGATTTGAAGTGAAATAAAAATGCAGAGTCAGCATTTTCTGAGTCTAAACAAATATTGGCAAACGCTACGCTTCTGGTACACCCAGATTCTACGGCTCAGATAAACATCACGTGCGACGCTAGTGATGTCGCCGTCGGTGGCGTGTTGCAGCAATTTTTAAATGGTATGTGGCAGCCATTTCGTTTTTCAGCAAAAAGCTGAACCCAGCAGAGACACGTTACAGCGCGTTCGATCGTGAGCTTTTGGCAGTATACGCCACAATTAAACACTTTAGACACAATTTAGAAGGACGAAATTTCTTCGTTGATACTGATCATAAACCGTTGACATTCGTAATGTCATCCGTGACTGAGCGCGCGTCCCTACGACAAACCCGACATTTAGCTTTAATCGCTGAATTCACCACCGATATTAGATATGTAAAAGGTGAGACAAATTTCGTCGCTGATGCGCTGTCACGACCATCAGTGTCCGCGATACATGATGGACCAGTGATAGACTATAAGGAGTTAAGTCTCGACCAAGCTAAAGACGCAGAATTCACGCGATTGAGACACTCGACTACATCCACTATGAATTTCAAACAACTCAAATCGTTCGATAATCAATTGATCTGGTGTGATGTGTCCACGGGACACAACCGGCCGTACCTTACCGCGAAATTTCGCCGAAAAGTTTTTTCAAGCTTACACGGTTTAGGCCATCCATCGCATAGAGCTACCAAACCTTTGGTTAATACCCGATTTGTCTGGCATGGCATGAATATCGACATTGCTAGATGGTGTCGTACCTGTAAGGGTTGCCAGACTGCCAAAGTTTCACGTCACAACACCCCAGTTTACGGAAAGTTCACTGAACCTACCGAGCGATTTGATCATGTCCACATAGATATAGTCGGACCTTTACCCTATGCTGATGGCTTTAGATATCTACTGACTTGCGTCGACCGTTTTACACGTTGGCCCGAAGCCATACCTATTGTAGATATTAGAGCCGAAACGGTTGCCGATGCTTTCTTCAGCGGGTGGATAGCACGTTATGGTACTCCAGCCACTATCACCACTGATAGGGGCGCTCAATTCGAGTCCAAATTGTGGGATAGTTTATGTAATCATTTCGGGATTATACGGAATCGTACCACGAGTTATCACCCCCAGTCGAACGGCATGGTCGAACGTTTCCAAGGTCAATTGAAAGCCGCCATTATGGTGCACGAGTCACTGAACCCGTGGACTATCACGTTACCCGCTGTACTTTTAGGAGTTCGTTCCGCAGTTAAAGAGAGACTAGGCAGGTCGGCTGCCGAGATGATATACGGGACAACCCTTAGACTCCCAGGAGAGTTTACGAAACAGTACACCGTCGACGCTAACACTGATTTGGAGAACTATTCAGACAAGCTACGCGTGGCCATGTCGCGTCTCCGTCTATGTCCGCCACGTGACACACAACAACATAACATTTTCCAATTCAAGGAAATAGCTACATGCACACATGCATTCTTGCGCCGAATCACAATTGCGCCTTCTCTGACCGCCCCTTACGACGGACCATATAAGATCGTTGCGAGGAGTGGCAGAGTCATGAAAATCCTAGTGAAAGGCAAGGTTGAGACGGTCTCCTTAGATCGCGTTAAACTCGCACATCTCGAGTGCGAGCCTACGACAGGTACGACCATACAGCGTAAAACGCCAAACAAACCACAGAGCTCGAGGGCTACCAGGATCTCTAGTAGGAATCCACAGGGTCCACCTAGACCTGGTAGTGCGGACACTCCGACGTCCAACGGGACGAGTGTTAAAACGAAAAAGTCGACGGCAGTCAGAAGCAGTAAAAAATTGGCCGCTATAATTTTTTAAACTATGCTTAGTTATAAGAGGTTACATATTATTACAACCCCCGCTACTTGCACGAAGCAGTCTCCTACACGTCAGTTGGGTCCTACGTTATCACTAACCCGGGGGTAATGTAGGATCCTTACTTCGTTAAGTTTATGTGGCAGTTATCCCCGGCTTCCTAGACGCGAAAGGCCATGGACGACTGCCTCGTTTCGGTACTTTGGTGCCGGGCGCACAGGGGCCGGAGCCCATGCGGTCTTGGTACTTTTCCCGCACTTCAGATGTTACGCTCGGCGACTACGGACAAAAAAAAAAAAAGGCACGTAGGTCGCTCTCTCTGAGTCAAGTAGGACGTGTCGTGCGCGGGGTTGTACTTTGTAGTTGCCAGATGTCTAAAGACTAAACGAATAAACATGACAAGTGGAGGAAGAGTTTTGTGATTTACTTGGAACCGTCGATTCGACGGGGAAAGGAAGTTTGTGTTATAATGGAGAATGTTGGGCAGTTTCCCTCGTCCGCCATTGCGAGCCCATACTAGAGACCCCAACGGTCACTCACAGGTATCTTCGGCGCGAGAGGCACCCCATATCCCCTAACTTCTCATGTTATCGCTCACTTACGCAAAACGTGTTCCAGAAAGTTTATCAATCACGTCTTATGTCTACGTTCTATTCACATTATTGACTATTGTAAAACAAATATACATTATAAATAATAATTATCAAATAAACATACACTGGAATAGATCTACATACCCCGATTATTTTACAACAAAACAGGTAAACTTGAAGAAGTAACGTTCAACGAGAACGTCTGAACGAAGACGATGTTTGTTGTGATACATGTAACAG
Source organism: Flabesymbios commensalis (assembly GCA_964017125.1). NCBI lineage: Eukaryota > Metazoa > Annelida > Polychaeta > Terebellida > Flabelligeridae > Flabesymbios > Flabesymbios commensalis. Next base: position 84,417,585 of record OZ024905.1, read on the forward strand.
TGTAAGGCAGAAAGTGCTGGTGAGACTTCAGTACATTTCATGGAGATGAGACCCACCAATGGGGAGCGTTGGTACATCCTCCAATATTCAGGCAGCGTTACTATCACGTGCGAGCGTGTATTTGTTGATACCATTCCACGTGTAACCTAACAAGTACAGCTATTAATGTATTTTCAGAGTCAAATACTAAATTTATGTTGTCCGTAAATGTACGGCAGGCGGAGATTAAGTTATGTTATCCCATCATATTACAATCGGTGCCACTGTCAATTGTTCCGCATTATAGTGTAGACAGACAACCTGGTTGTCACTCTACCTCCTTGTGCCACTAGTCCACCAGGAAGCGGAAATGCTCCACCAAGTAGTCAACATGTAGTCATAACATGTAGTCTAATTGAGTTATTTTTGGTGAGAAAATTGCAGTAGACTAGGGTGTATATATATATAGGCCTATATATCATATCTAGACCCTGCTGTAAAATTACATTACCTGTTCCATCCGGTAAAATTAAATTTCAGCCTATCAATGTTACGATAATGTTCATTAAATCAGTCATAGCTCGATCTGAAATCGTACAAATCTGACATGGATAACTGCTAATTCTAGAGATAAAACATGCAAAGCTCCGACTTGACTTGAAAGATAATACGCATTGAAATCAAATTAAGTCGGTGGATCGTCATGATCCGCCGATTAAACATTGTGGGCGCACAATAAAATGGCACGCATGCGCAGCATTGTCAACGTACACAGAAGTAAGATCTGCCGCAATGTAAATTTTATGGTTCAGTGAAGCATAACGGCCCAGCCACTTTAAAAGCCGTTCCGGTGGGTAGAATAACTAGGTCTATACGTTTTTTAAACATCCACAGTAAAAAAAATTCTCAATGGTTAAATATGTTAAATTTAGGCACACACGTAATGACCTTGATATCTAACATTAAAGTAAATACGACAGGCTTTATTAAAAGAATGTATGATATTTATAAACCCATTCGAAAACAACTCGCCACCATATTAAACCTCTCCAGTGACATCACCCAGAGTTCAGAGGGATATCCCCGGATTTTTTGAGAGCAGCGGGATTGGCTGACGCCATTTTTTGATGACGTACCAAATACATTTCTGGGAGTTTCCTCACATGTCAAAATGGCCACTGTTGAATGGGAGGACACCATCAGCGAGGATTGCGAAATCGAATTTGTTGATCTTGAATGTGATCTGGATGCTGTTGACAACATAAATCACTCGGTAGATTACTTGGGTATAGAACCATACCAGTTTGAGCCCGAGACATCGTCTGACTGCACCGATATAGTCAACAACGCTGACAGTGTCAGTGACAACAAACCTACCGCCGGCACTGGCGGCAGACATGGCAGACCGACCGGTAAAGTCAGCACTAGCAGGTTAGTAAAACTCGACTACAACATGCAAGTAAGTCTAGTTTTAATAGACTATACATAGTTTAGTTGGATTCACATTAAATTCATCAACCAGGATTAATGAATTTCGCGGATTTCTCAGTCAATTCTCGACCAATTTTCATGAAATTTCACACACACTATAGTCTAGACTAATACTTATATAATATATATCATACTTAATAGTAATAGTGACTATGTTCCATCCATGATCATTCCATGTTGTGACTAGCCTAGCCCGCCGTCAAATTAAAAATGATCAACCACTATCGCATGATTTTTTTTTTCGGCGATTTCTCCGTCAATTTTTAACCGATTTCCTTGAAATTTTGCAGAGGCCATTTTCTATTAAAATCCTAACAGGGGTAAAAAAAGACTCATTCCGTCTGCCCACACCTGCATTTAGTTAAATGGGGTTATAGAGGGACGCCGTAATTTCAATTCATTACATGTCAAATGGTCTAACTTTTGAAATACGCTATATAATTTTACGAAATTTTCAGGGCTGTTAGGATTTGAAGAGAAAATGACCTTTACAAAATTTAAAGAAAATCGGTTTAGAATTGACGGAGAAATCGCTGAAAATCATGCGATCCTGGTTAATTTGACGGCGAGTATATAGTAAAAGTCACTTTAAGTATGTCACTTTCGCGTTGCACGTTTTTCGCTCATTGCTAAAGCAATTTTCATCCGATTTTCATGAAATTTGACAAGCGTTAGTTTCTAGTCTTACGGCAACCGCCCTGAAAATTTCAGGGAAAAATATTATGTAGTAAGACCATTTGACATGTAGTTTTTGCGAATTATGACGCTCCTCTATAAACCCATTGCAAGCTATCAGCTTCACTCACGAAATTCCACTACATGTCAAATGGTCTAACTTTTGAAATACCCTTTCAAATTTCACAAAATTTTCAGGGTAGGCGCCGGAATAGTTGAAAACAGAACTTGCTAAATTTCATGGAAATTGATATAGAATTGACTGAGAAATCCGCGAAAAACACCCATCGCTGGTGGAAGTTGACTGCAACTATAGGGCTAGGCCTACCCTGAAAATTCTGCGAAGTTTTGGTAAGTATTTTAAAAGTTAGACCGTTTGACATGTGATAAAATTCTGAAACGAAGCTAATGGGTTTATAAAGGGCGACATTTTTATTTTTTTACCACATGTCAAATTCATTCACCACGGTTAATGTGAATCCGACTATATTGTATAGGGCCAAGGCCCTATGCCCACAATATTAAGCGAGAGTTCGTTGATTGATTAGTTCTCAAGACCGCCGAGTCACGATAGGCCTAGGTTAGGCCTAATGCCAAAAAAATCAATAAAAAAAAAAAAAATTGAAAGTTTGTCTTTCTTTAATTTTATTATACAGCCTACCCGCTATTTCTTGATATAAATGGGAATAATAATGTAAATTATGCGGGGTTTTTTAGATAAAATAAGTAAAAACAAAAAAAAGTGTTTTTTTGTAAGTTTATCATTACAAAAGCAAATAAAAAAGTTGTTTTTTTTTGACCGTCCGCTCTGAATCTTGAATAAAAATTCTCGAAAACCAATTAATAAAAAAACTGTGGTCTAAACTATTTTATTCATATCGGGTACCACGTATTTAGAACAGTAGCCTATACCGGAATGAACTATATTTAGGTCTGAACCTGAGAACTCAGACCTATAGCCTAGCCCAGTTACTCCCCTAGGCCTACCTCCCCCAGGGCCCAATCCACAGTTACCTGTTGCCATTGTTATAGGGCCTATGTATTACTGTAGATCTGGTAATATTCGTGAGGTTTTGATTTTTGTGTTTTTTGTTTGGAGGACAAATTCGCGAATTCCAGAATCCTGCGAAAATTATTATTCTAATAGCTCTACTAAAAAAAAATTAGAATTCATAGAACTCTTAAACTTCATGGAAAGTCAGAAAATCAGAAATTTGCGAAAATTTAAACACAGAAAAATTATCAGATCTACAGTATATATATCTATCATATCAACGGAAACAAGCTTTGCACCAGACCCAGTTCTACACTCGTCAGACATTATTACTGCCGCTGGTGACAGTAACACTGTCACAGACAAAGTTAGTGTCACTGTCAGTGTCACTGATTCAGTTTCAAGCAACCAAAAGCAAAGCATTGGCATTGTTAGTTGGTAATCATTAATCTGTTAATAGTCTATTTTTTTTCACCAAGATATCTACTAGACTAGACTAGGTCATACTCTCAATATCGGGAACCACGTTTTTTGCCATTTAAAAATACTTGGTGACTAAATTTTATTTTTTTCAACTCCATTCCACTTTGCAAGTCGTAGGCCTACGGCGCCTATTTCTTGAGAAACTGATCTATCAAATCAAAAATTACTGACTGCCTGTAACAGACTAGAGCCTAGAGGGCTGCTTTCGTGTTCATTTTCGAACAACTCTTTCTAGTTTTAGAAATTTGATTAGTAAATATGCAGAAATAAATCACATTTTTGTCTGAGATACTGAAAAAATTTGTATATTGCATGTTAGGAATATAATATTTAATACCACCAGTGTTATATTTCCCACATATACATGTACAGTATAATTAATATAAAAAATATTCTAGAAACTGAACTCAACCAACATTAGATAGACAATTTTTACATGCTTTATTGTTGTGTGTACAGAATTGCTGTAGGTCATTTTTGCTTGAACATTTAGATAGAATCTGTAATCAAGAATTAACTCTTAAATGTATAGGGGTCTAAATGGCAGACCCTATATCTACATCAATTCCATATGTAATGTAGATATACATGTATATATACATGCATTCAATGCAATGACAATGTTATAACTTTGTGATGTAGATGTATGTAATGATGAACATTTCATCAAGGCAGTGATATCTTAACTAATTATTTTCTGGACTATAACCATGATAACATGTATAACCCTAAGTATCCATATAACATGATACATTACATATAGCATTGATATATAAACATTTAATCAAGGCTGTGATATCTTGACTATTTACTTTCTGGACTATAACCATGATAACATGTATAACCCTAAACATGCTAAATATCCATATAACATTACCTTACATATTTGTGACCTGATCTGGCAAACTGAGTTGTAAGTCGCATATTTAAATATAGCAGATATTAATTAATATTAGGGACCTCAATCAAATTTTTAAGTTAATGGCATGATTTAAAAAAGTAGCACTATTGACAGATCTTATCCTGCTGAGCATAATGGTTTTTTAATTTTCAAAATCAGACAGTTATCATGGTTATCGAGTGGAAAGTTATTTGCAATGTGTGTTTCAAAATGTTAGAGATTTTCTTTATGGGTTTGCATAGTAAACATGGAGGTACTTAAAGTGAGTACCACAACCTTCTGGCAATTGCGTAGCTTACTATTAATAATTTCCTGTAAAAAATTACATTTAGTGGTAGTTTTATTCAGTCTTTGCACCGTCTAGTTCCATATGAAAAATACATCAAATCAAGGTCATTTTAGCTTTCAGGGCCCTAGCATAGTAAGTGCAACTTACTACTCATATTGCCAGATCGGGTGACATTCATGAAAATAAAGATCTAGGAGTTTTGTTACAAAAACATCTTTTCCAATTTCAGACCTTGCATCTGTGGTTGCTGTCAACCAATTCCGGGTGAGCCCAATGTGTGCTGCTGCTATGTGCCACAGCTGAAAGCAATGTGCCTCAACCCAGATGAGGATATTAAAGAGCCGCCTGCTTGTATCACCCTGCATCCAGGATTTAAGGAGGTATGCCTTGCAAGATGGGCTCTGCAAGCTGCTTACCACCAATACCGCCAGGAGTGGGGTGACGGGTTGGAAGCATCGCCACCATCAGAGTAAGAGCATATTACATTCCCCATGATTAAATAAAATAATGTTTTTTAATAATTTGTACTATGGAATAATCCATACGGCACAGGCCTGAAAACTTAATTGCATGAGTATGACTATATACTAACCCTTCATGATGTTGTATACACCATAGCTACAGTAATGGTATACACATGATACATACACCAAACATGTACATATTAATACATAAGTACATGTACCTATCATACTACGGTAGGTACAATAAAATGTATAGTGCAATAAAATTAAAGTATAACGCATCTCTATGTTGATGCTTTTCAACAGAGCTTTTATAAAATGAAGTAAATATGAGAACTTTGGCAGCAATATATTTATATATCATTAGCTGCATGAAATTGCCAAAAATGTACTCTTGATCAGTGGATCAAAAAAGTGAGCGTGTTGAGACACAACTTCAATTGAGAGATAAAATAAAATGTTTTGTAATTTTAGTGAGAATTAAGTTTCTCTCTTTCATCATGTTCATGTCAAATGTCATAATAAATGACAAAAAAACTGTTTTTTTAAAACTTGAATACATTAACCAGGTCTGCAAAAGCACTTCATTAAACCCTTTATAATCTGATGATGCACCGAAGCATAATTTGGCCTGGAAAATGATCTTTTTATCCAAGGGTTCTAGAAGGGATATTTTCATGAAAATATATACAACAATATATGACAATTTTCTTTAATTTTTGTCACCACCATTTTCATCCAAATCAATCCATTTGTAATGGATGGAGATTTTCAATGGTAAATTGTGCTTGAAAGGGTTATTAAAAAAGACTAGTCATACTAATTAAGCCAAAATATAGACACAATTTATAACTAAAGATAAAATAATATACAGTTTTAATTTGAAGCCCACACATAAAAATGAGCACACTGTAGACATCACAATATATACAAAATGTATTTATATTTCAGACGTTTAAGGTATACAGCCTACAGAAGTCTTGTCCGCTGGTGTTGGGGAGTGCTTGGACGAGATGTTCGTATCCCACTCCCACTCTGTGCTGTACATAAAATAAGGGAGCGATTCCCCTCTGATTCATACACTGGATTCCAGCTGTAAAATATTTTATATAAGCCAGAGGACCAAATCTGAGATCTGGGCAATTCCACGGTGTCAGACGTACGTTTTAGCCACTTAAACACTTGAAGAGGATAGTTTTGTTTTTATATTATCACATATAAAATATTTTTCATTCTAATTGTCATAGAAATTATTGGCTATCTTTGGTGTCGGATGTACATTCACATGGTGTCGGACGTACATGTACATGTCTGAAATTAACAATTTCTTTCATCCTGCAACACCCAGAAGCTAAGTAAAAAATGTTGCCAATGTTTTTCAACAATCATTTTGAGGGATTGGTATACAGAATTAGATAATATATATATCAATATATATAAGATATATATATAGCATATATATATATATATATATATACAAGATGTATAATAATAGCAGTAATTGGCCATGCCATAACCATATCATAACTGTGCTAGGTAAGAGTAAAGTATATAGTACTAAGGTAAAATCACTTTTCAGCCGGAAGTTAGTTTGTAAAAATATTAAAACTGTAATTTACAAAATTCAAATGCAAATGAGTGTTTTACAAATCAGCCTCGATGATGCTGCCCAGGCTAATTGGGCACGGAGGGTTATTCACATCATTTTTTTCTGTTATCTGTTAACAAGTATGTCGGGTGACATCTCCCCAGACATCAATAATTATCAATGTTCAGTAGTCCAGGATGTACCATTAGTTTAACTTTATAGATGTTAGGCCTTTAAAAAATGCCAATTAATTGACAAAAGGTGTCAGACGTACAATTAAAAAGTGTCGGACATACACTTGTTTGCATGGTGATAATCAAACAGGCAACCATCACAGTGACTCCATGTTGCATAGCTAGGGTAATGGTACCATTTCTGTTTTGCATAAGGAATTTCAGAATACTGGATGTGGTTTATCTACTTCAAAAGAAACATTTTCATAATATTTGGTGTCAGGCGTACATGCATCTATAGTCTTTTTTTTATCAATTTAACACAGAATTGCCACACCTGAACAACAGTACAGCAATCAACATATATATTGTTTTGAACAGACATTTTCTACTGATGAAAAAATACTCAATATTTCCTATTGATGACATTTCTTATGTAATAGTGCAAATAATACAAACAGGTGTCAAATTGTGTAATATGATACAAATGCCAAATACTGTTTAAATGTTTAACCCTTACAGCGCGGGGATCGACTTTGGTCGTCAGAATCTGACGTCTGTAGACGTCAGATTCTGACGTCTACAGTCAATCCCTGCACTGTAAGAGTAAACATATTTCTAATGCATAACATAGGTATTCAAATGAATCGGAAAGAGCTAACGAAGACAGTTGTGATGATTTCAAAAAAAAACGTTGGTTGCAATATTTTTTACAAGTTAATTCATCGCTTTAAGCGTTAAGATCAGCGCGATTTGTAGCTGCTCTGTTTCATGGCAAAACAATTATAGATTCTCAATATTTGACAAGTTGACTATGAAATTAAAATATGAAAATGGAATCAGGCCATTTTAAAATTTCCACACCCAGGTTGACACTGTCATGGAATTACCCATCTGTAGAAATGTCTTTAGTTAGCTCTGTATCGGCTCTTCTTCGAATCAGCTACATCTGACTTCGGTGGGTGAAAATATTTACTAGATAGGGGAGGTGGAGCTGTGGGCAAATTGTGTGGCTTCAGCTCTCCAGAGCATATCCTGACAGCTATCTTTGACACTTCATATGCATAACCTGTACAAACAAGTATATTTATGCATTGTATTATAATATGTCCATATATATTTTTTCTTTTGTGGCCTTTTCAGGCGCCATCGCAGAATTTCGCAATGCTCCATGCTACATATTGTTAGGTGGGTGGTTGACAGATCCTTTCAATATCATGATGGCATTTTGCAATTTTTAATGTGCACATTTCCAATCCAAGTGGATTTTCTACCAAATTTCTTATATCCTGTCTTTTCGTTTTAGGGGGGGGGATGGGTGGGCGGGTACTGACTGTGTTCGTATTTGGAACATTTGGAACATTGTGAACTTTAGCGACGACCACTTCGATATATATGATCAGTGACATTTGCTGAATAGCAGCCATTGTAAAAATATTTGTTTGTGTTGCTCAAACAAGATATTTTAAATGAGAAATGGACAGTATATCTGCACAAAATTGTCATATATGTATGTTTTGATTCAAATTATGTATATAAATTTGAATATGTTTGTACAAGTTAAATTTGAATATTTTAATTTTACAATTTAGCAATGTTAGGTCCAAAGTCACTGTACAGTGACCCTTTGACTTAAGTTCTTAAGGTATATGTACCATATGTAGCTTTCTCCATATGTTTCTTCACTATTGGCTGGCCCTTGTTATACTTTGGGAAGGCCAATGAGTATGAGACATCTCCCAGTCTCGTCATCTGTTGGACTCTTCCAGAATTTTCGTTGTGGTGTAAAGCTGCCAGTTTCATTCTGCGAAGAAAAAAATAACACTGAATAATAAAAACAGATATGATGCATTTGCCAGTATTGTCATTGTCTGGAGCCTTTGTGTATTTTCAGTCAGGCTGTTTTCATCAATAATACATTTAAACTGATGAGCTTCTTACCTTGATTGCATGCCATGGTAGGAAAAGTGGTATGTCTTTGGCATAAACTGGTTCAGTAGGCTATGGAAACCCTCCACACTGTACGTCTGTCCAACAGCTGACAGCTGGGAGATGTCTTTAACAAGCATCTTGTTCAACAGTAGCTTCTCCAGATGTATGGCAGTTGGACTCACTACAATTAGGAACAGCTACATGTAGGTATACCATATTTATTCTAATAAATGCCCTGGGCATAAGCACCTTAGTTGTAATACCCCCTGAGGCCACATAGCTCACACTAACAGTTTTGAAGCCTGTCTGTCTGTCCCTGGGTAAATGCTTTAGTTTGCACTATAGATTTCAAAATGAGTCAATCAATATTGTTTCATTCCCCAATATAATTTTATGTACAAAATTGTCTTTTTACCTTGTACTTTTTTGCGCATCATCAATACTCAAGAAATGTATAATAGACGATGTAAATTTTCTTAAAAAAAATATATATATGTACCGTATTTGCTTGGATGTTTTTTGCACATGTATATGTAGTCTAGAACACATGTAACGTGAGGTAAATGATGTTCGACGTAAGTCTTAACACTTGTGCTGCTAGGACCGTTTAATAATATATCACTGAATATGATATATCACTGAATTGGATAATAGTTTGGTAAATGCTCAGTTAGTCAAACTCAGTTAGTCAAAAAATGGAATTTAAAATATGTAAATGTATACATAACATTTTTATCTTTAGACATGAATGTATGTACACACATGTTAAAAATTAAAAATAATTTTGTCATTTGAAGTTGGAAATTGAGTAATTCCCAAATTCCTGCCATACACATGATTATTAAAATAAGCATACATCAACCTACCGGTACTATATAACTGAGACGGTATTGTCATCCACTGGAAAATTTGAAAAAAATGAACACCAAATGGTATGTTATTGTGCTTTGGCTGTAAAATATATATATATATGTACAACATGATTGTGTACAGGGGATGAGGACAATCGACACTCTGGATATTGATATGAGTGATCGAGTACTGTATTTTTTGTTTTATAAAAATATGTGACCAGAATTTTCCCATTTCCACTCAGTTCAATTGACCAGGGAGAATGAATAAAAAATATTATTTTGCAGTTTTATTTTTTATCATATATTGATGCTGATGGCATACTTACTTGGTTCAATCCATTTTTTTGTGAAATTGGAACAGTTGCAGGAGGGTTTACACCATGCAAGCACTTTGGAAGCCTGCTGCCGTGGCCATCATGGATGTTCTGTATGTGGTTTATTACGCTTTCCCACTTAGCTGTTATCATGGTGAAGTCACCTGGGTTGGTGGACATCACTGCCCAATACAGATGGTTTATTATGGAACGCACCCATTCAAGAATGGGTGCAAATTCCTTTTTGTTCCCAGCTGCTTCCATTTTTTTCAGCAGAGCTGAAGAATATTTAAAAAAGGAATATGACTATAAACAAATAGGGCGTACACCTGTATGCAAATTAAATACAAAAAGCATAAAACACAACAACTAGTGCAAAAATTATCAAATACACTATATTGGCATTGCCAGGGCACACAAATGCAAAAGTTTTAATTTTTTTCAGCCAAATTATTAACGTAAAATGTGAAAAATCGCAATAAATAGGCCTTTTTTCGGTCATTATTGAACTTATTCGAGAAATGGTGATTAGTAACATGCCGAACTGCAATTGCAATAGCCCACTTTTTTTTATTTTAGGAGGGCTAATAATTCTGGATTTGAGTTCACGGAGAGACTATAAGAAAAAAACACATCTTCTGATTGATTATCATAAATGGACCGTGCTCAACAATCAAATTTAAACTAATATTTGAGGTTGTGTTCCGCTGCTCTCAATCATTACCTAAAATATTTAAAAAACAGTTAAGACTGTATATTTCAATCTCAAGATAGACCAATCTAGAAAATTCAATGTGAATTTCTGTAATATTTTTTTTTAACTGACAAATACAAAGGGCTGGAATCGCTTGTAAAACGTGATTAGCAGTATTTCCTGGTGAATCTATCTGATCACATATATTGATTTAAATTTTATTTAGATTTTGCGGCGAAGATTATCAGTTACAATTGTCTAAATGTATCCTAAAAAATTAATGATGCTGAATATTTGTACTCACTTCGTCCGACATGCCAAATATCGTACAGATGTGATATATCTGGCCTGTTTTCCCGTAGCCACTTAGCTATCTGCCGATGTCGATCAGTCACGATCGTTGCTACCACCAGTTCTTTTAGTAGAAGAAACTCCAAACAGCGCTGAAGCCCTACTAACTCCATCCACGCAGAATTTTTCACTTCATTACTCTAATAACAAAGAAACTGACACTGCACAATTGGAGAAATCAATCAATTGTAGTCTAGTGTGTCCTTATATATGTGTGTGACAAAATGAATAGATACAACAAGTATCAGCCGTTATTGAGCTTGTCTGAGAACGGGTCATTAGCATTTTCCCCGCAAGGTTTGTTACTCCTGAGGTCGCAGACCGACCTTGCTGAAACTGTGTCGAAACCATGTATTGGAGTGAGGATTTTCTGTTTGAACCAAGTTTGACCTCTGGCATGAGTGCTGTTTTAATGTGGGTCCACTGTCTACGACACCGGCCCTACATTAAACAACACATGTCTGCTGGCCTAGTAGCTCACCTGAAACTTGGCAGACAGCACCGACCACATCCCACCAGACACGTGTGTAGGGTTGGATTAATGTTGAGCCTACGTCGCAGACAGCGGGCTAACATTAAATAGACATTTGTTGAAAAATGAGTATTCAATATCTAAATCTTCCTCCCTACCCCAATAGGTGGATGGTATGGCTGATACGGCAAGCCTTGGTCTGACTCCCTGTGGCAAGACTTGCTGCCAGGAAGATGGTCACTAGTAACATGCATAACAAATTTGAGCAGGATACATCGAGCCCACAAGTTTTTTTGGAGAAGTATATGAGATGAAGATTGTTAAAAAAACATGTCGACTTACAAATTATTAAAAGTGCTCAGAAATATTTTTCAACCCTTACAGCGCGGGGATTGGCTCCGAGACATCTGAATCAGATTATGACCTAAAAGAGTTGAACTATTTATAATGGCCATTTTTAATAGACCCACAAAAAATAATATGGGTATTCAAATGAATCGGAAAGAGCTACATGTAACAGAAATTTATGATGATTTCAAGTTAAAAAAAAAACCTTTGGTCTCCATGTTTTATTTAATAATATTTCAGCGCTTTAAGGGTTAAAAAAATAGATTTTAAAGGGTGGCCTGATTTATACAATTACCTGAACCAGTTCAATATGAACGATCTTGTTTGATTTTAGGTCCATTAGTGTGTAAGTGCCATATTTGGCACAATGACCTGGGCTATCTGCCCGACCATCCCCACCTAAAACCAAACTTTTCTTTTCAGCATTAAGTTTAGACAATAAATCATTTTGCCGGCACTCCCACAAATGACTGATGGCTGGGTGCAAAAAATATTGTTGATGGCGAAGAAATGTTCGGCTACTAATGGAGTAGACACCCATCACTTGAAACACTCGCAAAACCTTTGCGGCCAAAGTGCCTACCGATAAAATAGCTGCAGACAGCTTCAAATTGCCTGCAAAGGTTTGGCTATTGGTAACTAATGATTGTGAGTGCCATGACTCGACACTGTCACAACACAGGCAATTGAAGTTAACAATGAGAGCTGTCCCGACACTTTTCCAATCAGTTGTGACATAGTCCGACGAACCACATTTTTAGCAATTGATCTGTGAGAAAAGTTTTTGTAGGGCACTTTTTTCCACAAGAGCAAGCTGCTCAGCTTCCCCCTCACACTCCTCCTCTACTTCCTCACATTCTTCCTCCATTTCTGGTTGCCAGTCTGGATCATTCATAGTGTCGTCATTCATCGCCATATCATTCTCGTCGTCGTCCTCACTCATTTCATAATCTGAGAAAAACATATCAAACATTTCACGAAAGAAGAGATGAAATTTACTCCATATCCAGGCTACCGGTAATATATTATAATTATAGCACTACATTTTATATTTATTTCATCAAAATGATAACAAAACTTTTTTTTTACTATTTTGAAGAGATTTGATAAAAGAGACAAGTTACTAAAGTGAGAAATGAGCAAATGTTATCAAAGATATGTTACCTAGTGTTAACATTAACTGATAAATAATACTATTTGCAATGCTGTTACAACAACGTAAAAAAATGCTCAATATCTTTTCTGTAATATGTAATGCCTGCGAAAAAAACTTATACAGAATAATTTCATAAATTTTGTTGTAAGTTCTAATCACCGCACTATTAAAAAAACCGTGCCGGGATTCGAACCCGATAGTTAGCCAACCTCAGCTTCTAAACACAGTTGTACATCGATGTGGTAATGTTAGAAAATTCAACAGAACGATACATTATTAGTGTAATTCATACAAAATGGACATCACAGACAATGCATGACAATCAGAGCTGAAAATATTTACAGCTCAAATATATATTTTTAAATGCAACCTATGAGAAAGGAAATGGAATATTTTTATAAATGTGCATGATCAGGTATTGTAAGATATACAGGTATTCATCATGTGATAATCAATTAATGCTAGAGACACTGATAAGGTAATTAGATTTTATTAAGTGGCAGAACTTACTTTCGTTTGTTTGAGTCATAAAGCAATCATGGCCCCGTCATTCTAATCACGGTTATCAGCATTTCACCAAAACAATTTGTACCGAAATTCATATCAACTTCAATTACATGACATGGACACAACAAAACGGCACAATCACAGAATGAACTAAACTCAACAAGAACATGCTCTTTTAAAATGACTGGGTTTCCTCTAGCATGATGTTTTCTAAGTACAGAACCATACTTGTCACTCCTGTTATCCAATAACCTGAATGACCAGCTGGAGGAAGGTCAGCTTCACAATATGAATTGTCATGTTAAAAAAACATGTAAAAGAATTGTAATCATCAACAAAAATGTGTACATCAGAATTGTTATTTACAGTTGGGATGAAAATTATTACAAATTTGGAGTGAAAGAAAGAAAGTAGGCCTGCCTGTACAAATGTATTTATACAGAAGTAAATTATTTTTCAAAAAGTCAAAAATAGCAGTGGTTCTCCACTTTGTTTCTTCCCACCCCAAAATGTATTTTTTTTTTTAATATTCCTTAATCGGACATGATTGAAGTATTTGAATTAGAACAAGTCTGGTGTACAATGATGTATGGAATTTTACAACATATCATTAATCATGAAATTGTACGGTTGTACCAATTCCTACAAGTTTTAAAGTATTTTAGTCAAATGAACAATTTACCCTTATATCTGAAGGTGAGTGGTGGTGCTTTCAGTAAAGTGCATTGCACAGCAGCATCCTCCATCTCGACTTTGGTTTGACTTCCTGCGAATTCAATTGATATCGAGTATGCATCACCAATAAAAAGTTTAGAATATATTAGACATGTAATTTTTTTTTCATGGTTACTTTTGCAACAATAAATGTGTTTTAGCAATACATTCCTTCTGCCATTAGTTTTATTGAGGCAACATTAGTTTGCATGACATTGTATTGCAATTGAGAATTATCTGAGTCACTGTATCACTGACTGTGTCGATAGAAATTTTATGAACAATTTGCAAGCAAATGCAAACTAAAATTTGAGAAAAGAAAACATTTTACAAATAGCCATAATCATGGTGTTAGTGGTTATTTTAAGAACAATCTGCCAGCAGCATACAATTATTGAAGAGAAAAACATATCCCCATTACTAGAGACTAATTAAAGTAACATATTTGCTAATATGTTACATTATTTTTTTTATAAATTATTACTCTGCATGTGGTTAAATTCATGAGTGAACGAGCCTTCCAATATATATAGAAACCTGTTTTGATACATAATTTAACTAGCAGCAGGAGTGGTAATACTACAGTGTACCTCTGCATTTTCCACCTCGAATACGAGCTTGCACAGAAACATTACGGGTGATACTTTCTGTCTGCGTTTCCACATTAGAAGGTAATTCAACTTCTTCCGCCTAAAACACCACACAGATATATAATATCCCAATGTTATTATTGAATAAATTGTATCGATTATAATATGTTGAGCAAAAGAAATAGTACTAGAACTGTTCATCAGATATACTTCACCCACTTGAATTGACTTTACAATATTTAAACCACTTGTGACTGTAAACAAGAGAAACAAATTTGTCACGCAGATAGGTTCACAACAAATAGCCATGCTTGATGTGTAGAGTGTAATGATAATGACACTTCTTTGTGTTTGCCTTACTCTTAAGCCAAATAATCCGGCAAAATCAGTGTTAGCAATAAAACATCAAATGAATCATTGCTACTGCTGGTGAAACATGTATTTGGATAATAGTGTGCACTGCCTGTTGATATGGTGAGCATTGGTGAATCCAGTAGATTTTGAAATTTCTTAAGCTAAACAATTGATAAATTTACAAGCATAGAACTAATTTTCTCATTCACATTCATTGCAATTTCATTAATTCTGTCCATTTCTTTCTGTTCTTCAAGCAATGGCTGAAGAATCTGCAAAACAATACAATGAACCAAACCATTTCTAGTAAACTAGTAACAGTTATAATTTTGCAATACAGTGCATTCAAAGGCATATGCACTCGACAATAGCCCGCCGCCATTATTGAAATTGTCTGAGTACTGCTTATTAGCAACATGCAGTACAAATTTAAGCAGGATACATAAAAAACTGATTGTGCCCACAAGGTTAACCCTTTCACCGCATTTTTTTATTACTATATTAAATACCACTGTACACATTTTATACATGTTAAAGATGTGACATTTGTGAATTCAAATTAAATAACTTGGCGGTTAAAGGGTTAAAGCGCGGGATCGACTTTAGACCTCAGATTTAAAAAAAAATGATCCCCATGGCTTATAATACAAAAATATTTTAGCGCTTTAAGGGTTGAATTTGTGTTGTAATATCCGAAAAATCGCAATAAATCAGTAATTTTCGAAATTTTATTTAAAATTACAGATGAGTTAACCTTTTCACTACTGTCAGTACACCATGTTGGATCAGCAGCAAAAAGAAATAGTGGCGGTCCACGGATGGGCAAAACGTGGTGGAAAATTTTAATTTTTTAAAGTAAAAAATGAAAACAAATCTGTAACAAAGACCAATGGATTAAATTACTCCAGAGTTCACACTTATCTGGAAAACCTGGAATTTGGCCTAAAGAAAATTTCATACATGGAAATATCATGGAATTGAAAAAAAAAGATATTTTCATGGAAAAATCATAGAATTTTGTTTCAATTACACGTATCTGCATTTTTTTTCAATATTAGATTATATTTTGTACAATTTATTCTTTGTCACGTGTGTTTATTTCGTAGCCTGATATATGACTACTGGTGGTTACATGTGCACAAATAACCATGATAACTGCACATGATGTGGTCGACTGATAAAACAGATTGAAAATGACAATCAGTAGGACAAGGGTTAAAAAGTAATGTAGATATTCAACAGGATACATTAATTGTTCAGATATTGCAGCCCTTTCCCAGAAAACACACAAACAAAACAAAAAAATGATATACATATAAAATTATGGCGTTATTCACCCTCATTCTTTCCCTCTTTTGAAATGTTGGCCGTGACACTGTTTCACTCGGTAGCAAACTCTGCCATTTTCTGCTGTCTCTGGCCGCTGCCCTCTGCGCAGCCTGTAATGAATCATTAAATGTAAATACTGTAGTACTCTGTATATAAAACTGACATCCGCACTCTGGTGATGCGCGAAAAGGATAATTATTTGTAACATTTTTATTCATGGTTTGATGGACAAAAAAATTAGTTTGATAAATAGAAGTAGGCAACTGTTATAATACATAAAAAAAATATATGGCACTAAGTAAACAACAAAATGGATAATAAAAAGTAGGTCCCTGTATCAGTGTGTATGGAAGGATAAACAATTTCAGACAGAGCAATATGGCCCAACACGCAAGTGTTTTTACACCAAAATAAATGTATGGGGACTTAACTATTTTTCACTGCTGAGATCTATCATTTAATACAAAATACAGACAATTTCAATACCGATTGTCAAGTGGAAACCTGTCAAAACATGAGGGATTGACACTAACACTGGCACGTTGGCCTGAAGCTAATAAAATCAAAATAAGGGCAAATAAATCACATGATAAATTCTGTTACGTAGGCCTACAGTAACATAATTTTTTATAGTGTACAGTGAGGACTATCAGACATGGCCAAGGGCCAGTAATTATCTGAACTCAGAAGTTACTGGCCCTTCAGACTAAGATAATTTAGTGTCGATCCCTCAAACCTGATATTGAATTATTGGATTCACTAAGCATAGGCCAAAAAAAAATTGTTCGTTCCTGATTTTTTAGGGCTAACAAAAAAAATATTAAGTGATATTTTTTTTGAAGCTTGAAACTCTATACTCATGCAATTGAAATCTTCTATTTTAATAAAATTTCAATGATCAATGGAGGAGACCCTACTCTCCCACAATAGTAAATACATATCCTACTGGACGAGTGTCCCTGCTTGATAATTATTAGGAAGGACAAGTGATATTTTTCGGGGGGACTAGTCAATTTTTCAGCTAGTTGTCCAATTTCGAGCCCTGTTCTTATAGCTATGAAACTTCCATTTTTACCATCGGTGCGCCCCATGAGGAAGTGCAGGACAGGCTAACAAAACTTCACCTAGGTTTTACCCTGGCCAAACTAGTGCAGCCTTCCCG
The DNA here is from genome assembly GCA_964017125.1 of Flabesymbios commensalis. Classification (NCBI taxonomy): domain Eukaryota; kingdom Metazoa; phylum Annelida; class Polychaeta; order Terebellida; family Flabelligeridae; genus Flabesymbios; species Flabesymbios commensalis. Next base: position 84,435,399 of record OZ024905.1, read on the forward strand.
AGGTATCTCAATTCTTAGAGATTCCCACATTGCTCTGTTCAAAGGGTCTTGATAATGTCCTCCGGGACTTCCTCAAAGCACAGCACAGCACAGCACAGCACAGCACAGCACAGCACAGCACAGCATTTATTTGCCAAATAAAATTTATAAGATACTTTTAATAATTGGCAAAAGCAAGTGCAGGCAGTGTATATTTGTGTCGGTATGCTATGTTTCCCTCAGCACCAGACATCGATCCGGCGCCGTACCAATTCTGGGTCAGTATTATATCAACATGACCAAGTAGAGAGACGGAATCGGCCAGACACCCCGCGCTGACATGGCAAACACAATTTTGTCAAATAAGTAGGCCCTATGAACCAAAACAAGACCAACAAATACGATAGGGCCGACATCTAGCCAAAGTCGCTCTAAATTAAGCTGTACCCATTTGGTCAGTCTAATTTTTACGATAAAACGCGATGCATTAACCCAATGTTGGTCCAATGTTGGGCCAGCATCGAAGCGGTGGTCCAACATTGGGTTGGTGTATAGTGTTTTCTAGGTATAATCAGCAAAACATAACAAAACAAACACGAAATAAAATGAATGGGGTTTTAAGCCACCTTTGTGAATATAGGCTAAACTGGGCTGGGAGAACCTCATGAGTATAGTGAGATGAATGAGATGCCACGAAACTGCCCTACAGACACAGGACTCGGAATCCGAGCCATGCCGGTCTGAGGCCGAGCATGCTACCTCTCGGTCACGGAGGCTCCCCAAAATATTGAATCATTACGAATGAGAACATTTTGTTTCATTGAAGGCCAGAATCGGTTTCAAACCCGCGATCTCCGACTTTCCAAGCAGAGAGCTTAAACCACTGCACCGGGGCCCCCGCCCTAAACAAACACGAAGCTGATATGAACCCCATATTAAGAATGATTGGCAAGTATCGTAAGATCCTACGCTGACAATGTTATTTCACGAGATGTTTAAGCACACCTATAGGCCTATCCCCCAAATGACGACATAATTATCACACTTCCTCTAAATTTCTGGTAGGGCGCCTATAAAGGCTTCAAATTATTTTAATAGCAATCATTTCTACATCATTCGCCTAGCCGACAAAATGCCTAAACTTAAGCACACGACATTAAACAAATGGCTCATCGTCCACGACGTTGGCCCAGCATTAAATCAGTACCGGTTTATTTGCATAATAACAGTCAACTCAAAATTAATGTTATTTTATGTTCATTTGAACTACCATTGTTGTGTAATTCAAGACAATACAATTAAGGTCTCATCTTATTGGTATATTCAGGGCCCGTATTCTCGTACAAGTTACGATATATCGTAGGCTTTTGATTGGTCGAGATGGCCATCTCGACCAATCAGAAGCCTACGATATATCGTAACTTGTACGAGAATATGGGCCCAGGAGGTGAGACCTCAGTCTTATTAGATGTCTTCAATTATATCTATATAAATCTAATGTTCATTTGAAGTAGGCCTACCATTGCTGTGTAATTCAAGAGATATAAATAAGGTCTCACCTTGGTATATTCTGCTGTGGTGAGACCTCAGTCATATTAGATGTTCTCAATTATATTTCATGTTCATTTGAATTACCGTTGCTGTGTAATTCAAGACAAATATAATAAAGGTCTCACCTTGGTATATTCTGCTGAGGTGAGACGTCAGTCATATTAGATGTCCTCAATTATATCTATATAAATCTAATGTTCATTTGAAGTACCATTTTTGTGTAATTTAAGACATATGTAATTAAGGTCTCACCTTAGTATATTCTGCTGAGGTGAGACCTCAGTCATATAAGATGTTCTCAATTGTATTTAATGTTCATTTGAATTACCATTGTTGTGTAATTCAAGACAAATATAATTAAGATCTCACCTTGGTATATTCTGCTGAGGTGAGTCCTCAGTCATATTAGATGTTCTCAATTATATTTCATGTTCATTTGAAGTACCGTTGTTATGTAATTAAAGACATATATAATTAAAGTCTCACCTTTGTATATTATGCTGACGTGAGACCTCAAGTCATATTAGATGTTCTCAATTTTATTTATATAACACTAAATAGGGATGAAAATGTTGTACAAATGTTGGTTTTCATATAGTAACACCTTTTAAAAAACATCCATTGCATAGGCCTATAATACATGTTATATTCTAGTAGCATTGAAACAAAATCATTTGGGGGCTTAAACTACCAATGTTCAGTAATCCATATTCGGCCTAGGTGAGACCTTATAGCTATAATAGTTGAATTTAAACAACTAACCAAGTGTGCATTAACTCAATATTAGTCATCTAAATAAATGTTGAGTTAAACTGTAGGCCTATAGTTGAGTGGTCAAAGGTCTGATTCTGGGATATTCTGCCTATGTGAGACCTCAGTCATTATATGTATACTACAAATGTTGACGTGAACTACCGGTACCTTTGTTCAGTAGGCCTAACCCAAAGCAATATTTTCAACTGAGATCTCATCTTGGCATATTCACCAGTTACTTATATATATTGATAAGACTAATCAATAAAACTAAAATCAACTAATATGGCATATATTATTATTAGGCTGATGGGCGGGGGCCCTAGGGTAGTGGTTAGCACCGCTGCCTTTCACGCCCGAGTTCGGGGTTCGGTTCCCGGTCTCGGCGGTTTGAAAGAAACAAAAATGTTTCTTCCCCATCCATGCGTGAAAGTCAGTATTGTGGGGAGCCTCCGTGACCGAGAGGTAGCGTGCTCGGCCTCAGACCGCCAGGGCTCGAATTCAGGGCTGGCCAATTGTCGCTATGTCGCCCATCAGAGCGACAGGCAAAGGCAAAACGCACCAAGGGCTTATATTGCGCGACAAGAAATGACTCCAGAAATTGCCAACATTCATATAGGCAGGCTACATAATAAAATGGTATGAATGCAAAGTGATCCCAGTCCTCATAGTTTGCATACAGTTTTTGTTTGGTGCCCATATTAATTTGTGTAGAGCGCCAAATCAATGCAACTTTTGGCCAGCCCTGGAATTTCGAATGCTGTGTCTGGAAGACAGTGTCATCTCAATCATCTCACCATCCTCAGGAGGTTCTCCTGGCCCAGTTTAGCCTATATGGTGGCCTAAAGCCCGATTCATTTCATTTCATTATTAGGCTGATGTCAGTAGTCCCAAAGTAAAGCTCATTAGGGGGAGACATTACATGTGCTTGATAAGGGATTCAAACTGAGATACAATCCGTATATGATGTTTGTAGTAGATAAATGTATATATTTGGTTGTTTCTTTCAATTCAAATGGCTTCATGATGATGAGTTGAATTGAGAAAGTATTTCATGTATAACTTGCTGTTTACATTTGCCTGGCGTGCCCTGCTAATTTTATTCATACATGAAGCTCGGCCACGCCGCGTAGTGTGGCTCTGGGAACCACAGTATGTTTACATCTACTCGCACATGTCACACGACCTTGACCCAAGCATCACAAGAGAAAGAAGATGTACCACGGCTTCTCATTGTTGGGTCTCATATATGACAATGTACTGAGGTCTCACCTGCACTTTCTGCCTTACACTGTTACCTCTGTTATCATGAGGTCTCACCACCCCAAATGCCAGTCCCATTGAAACGCATGTATAATGCCAACATTCCAAGGGCCGAAATCACCACTTTCGTCCCCAGCTGCCCCCCTATGTTACACACCATAATAAAGCCTAAGCTGTCCTTTTTTAAAAACTGCTTCGAAAATGGTATGCTAACTTCCTGCGTTTTGAGTTACGCTCCCATGTTGGTAAAAAGGTCCGTTTTGCCCAGATCTCCCGAAAGATTCTTGCGCCAATTCCCAGAAAAGACACAAATCCTTCTCACCGCATGTGTCCATACGAAAATCTCACATAACAGTTATACCTAATATCACAGATAGCGAAAACAGTGTGTGCTTACAATTTATCTAGATAACTACAACATTCCTGTATTTTCCTAATTCACCAGAGGCGAAAACAACCATTTAAAGCAGTAATTTGGGTAGGGATTATCTAGTCAGTAGCACCCCCCTTGGATTTCGGCTCATTTAGGGTGGTGAGACCATATATAAGAATTAAATTATTTTTGTTTTATTTTTTTCACACAAGGATGGAACAGCAAGTTGTTCTGATCAATATATTTTTTTAATTTTTCGAATACATCGAATGATGTTGCTTTGGGAGCTCTTTTATTAGGCACTGATATTGTGAAAATCAGCCCTTTTTCCGTAATTTTGCACTGCGGGAAACGTGGTCAGATGAAGTTGCAATTCCTACTCGTATTTAATCACAATAGGTAGTCATGGTGACCATTTATTATTTAGAATTATGGAGAAAAATAATGTATCAATTGGGATAAATGATTAATGACATTACAAAGAATTAAACTTCCTGTATTTTTCTATGTATTTGTACCCATACAACAAGTCAAAGTAGCAAAAGAAAACATGTTATCTACGAATTACCAACCAAAACACGCCCTCCTGGGCCTATCTTCCAGTTGTCACATCCATCCATCAATTATATGTCTTTTATTCGAAATTGTACAGCCTAATTTGTTGCATCGACTATCAGAATACAATTAAACACAGTTTGAATACTTTTTATTTTTATTCAACAGCAGAAACATTATAATATATAATCCTAACCCTGCTTCAATTCCCTATACACACATGGTCTCACCACCCCAAATGCCAGTCCCATTGAAACGCATGTATAATGCCAACATTCCAAGGGCCGAAATCACCACTTTCGTCCCTAGCTGCCCCCCTATGTTACACACCATAATAAAGCCTAAGCTGTCCTTGTTTAAAAACTGCTTCGAAAATGGTATGCTAACTTCCTGCGTTTTGAGTTACGCTCCCATGTTGGTAAAAAGGTCCGTTTTGCCCAGATCTCCCGAAAGATTCTTGCTCCAATTCCCAGAAAAGACACAAATCCTTCTCACCGCATGTGTCCATACGAAAATCTCACATAACAGTTATACCTAATATCACAGATAGCGAAAACAGTGTGTGCTTACTATTTATCTAGATAACTACAACATTCCTGTATTTTCCTAATTCACCAGAGGCGAAAACAACCATTTAAAGCAGTAATTTGGGTAGGGATTCTCTAGTCAGTAGCACCCCCCTTGGATTTCGGCTCATTTAGGGTGGTGAGACCATATATAAGAATTAAATTATTTTTGTTTTATTTTTTTCACACAAGGATGGAACAGCAAGTTGTTCTGATCAATATATTTTTTTAATTTTTCGAATACATCGAATGATGTTGCTTTGGGAGCTCTTTTATTAGGCACTGATATTGTGAAAATCAGCCCTTTTTCCGTAATTTTGCACTGCGGGAAACGTGGTCAGATGAAGTTGCAATTCCTACTCGTATTTAATCACAATAGGTAGTCATGGTGACCATTTATTATTTAGAATTATGAAGAAAAATAATGTATCAATTGGGATAAATGATTAATGACATTACAAAGAATTAAACTTCCTGTATTTTTCTATGTATTTGTACCCATACAACAAGTCAAAGTAGCAAAAGAAAACATGTTATCTACGAATTACCAACCAAAACACGCCCTCCTGGGCCTATCTTCCAGTTGCCACATCCATCCATCAATTATATGTCTTTTATTCGAAATTGTACAGCCTAATTTGTTGCATCGACTATCAGAATACAATTAAACACAGTTTGAATACTTTTTATTTTTATTCAACAGCAGAAACATTATAATATATAATCCTAACCCTGCTTCAATTCCCTATACACACATGGTCTCACCACCCCAAATGCCAGTCCCATTGAAACGCATGTATAATGCCAACATTCCAAGGGCCGAAATCACCACTTTCGTCCCTAGCTGCCCCCCTATGTTACACACCATAATAAAGCCTAAGCTGTCCTTTTTTAAAAACTGCTTCGAAAATGGTATGCTAACTTCCTGCGTTTTGAGTTACGCTCCCATGTTGGTAGAAAGGTTCGTTTTGCCCAGATCTCCCGAAAGATTCTTGCGCCAATTCCCAGAAAAGACACAAATCCTTCTCACCGCATGTGTCCATACGAAAATCTCACATAACAGTTATACCTAATATCACAGATAGCGAAAACAGTGTGTGCTTACAATTTATCTAGATAACTACAACATTCCTGTATTTTCCTAATTCACCAGAGGCGAAAACAACCATTTAAAGCAGTAATTTGGGTAGGGATTCTCTAGTCAGTAGCACCCCCCTTGGATTTCGGCTCATTTAGGGTGGTGAGACCATGAAGGCATCATGAAGTTGCAGGAGTGCATCTCGGGAAGTAATGTACCAGGAACGCACTGTGTAAACTAGGTCGGGATGAAGCCGCATCAAAGTTTGACAGATTCATCTGCTCAAAAAACAACCTCCTGAAGTTAATTTGCATGGTTGTAGCGTGAAAAAACGGTCGCATGAACTATAAGGACTTTTCAAGATTTATTTAATGTGATTTTAGTCGCGTAATTTTGTGTTAAATACTTGTCAGCGGCTGAATATTTTCTCTGGTTTGCTCCCAAAATAGATCACTTGTCTTCCAGTTTTACTTCAGTCTCAGACTGACTGAGCTAGTCCAGATCCAGCTCTGGTCCAGATCTAACGTTAGGGCCTAGCTGTCACTGTCAGAGCTTATTTCCAGGATTCCTGACTCAATGCTGTCAAATGCTGAGATCGCAGTGCTGTAGGCCTAATTGCTGGTCGAAAATTGGGCTAGCCTAGATATATTCAGAAGTTATATTTTTTTGAACCTGGCTAAGTTTCCTAACGTTAACAGTAAGTAACACTAACAGTAACCAGGGTAACACTGACTGACTGAGTCTGAGTAACAAGTATACTGCATGTGCTGGCAGTAGACCCTAGACTAATTTGGCACACATATAATTTCCAAAAAAGACAACGACACGCTGTGACCTGGTCTATCCGGAGCTGTAATATACAAAACAGAAGATGGATGATATTTTCTCATATGTGCGAGATGGCAATGCATTCCAAGTTCGCTTGTGGCTGGATAATACAGAAAATGATTTGAATCAAGGGTAAGATATTGGTCTAGACTTTATGGTGAAGTTAGGCTTTGATTAGATATAAAAACTTGTTTTCAATACCTTGACCTTGTATTGGCTATTTGGGGTGGGTCTTTTTCACGAAACCGAGCGATACCGGCCGAAACAGACCGAAACCGGCCCTAAAAGCCCTAATAGAGGCCTGATTCACTATATATATATATACTATTGTGTAAGTAACCATAGTCCACAGGTAGCAATATATGAATAAAATTTGTTATATAAGTAGGTTTAATAACCGAAACGTCCACAGCAATCTTAAGAATGCCCCCGCTATCGGTCTAGCATGTGTAGACACATCGATATAATCCTCATAGTAGGCCTGCATGTCATGTAACGTGTTAGACTACTTGTGGCATATATCTACTATGGCTGCGAAATTGTAAGCTACTCACTAGATGTCACTAGAGTCACCAAATGAAATAATTTTTTGATTTTTAATTAAGTTTTGTAATCAATTGATATCGTTGATAAAAAAGAAAAGAACACATTCCGGAATGACACATTTATTTCAAATATGTGTTATTTATTTACATTACATAATATACAACAGTAAAGTATAATGTTTTCATACATGTGCATTATATTATAATTATGATAGGCTACAACTTTATAATGAAATTATTTACATAGTATAGCAATATGAATAATTAGGCATTATTACATATGTATGTAGGCCTATTATATGTTTATATAGTTATCAGTCTACATTATTAAATATAGGAAGTGGCTACTAAACCGGAGTCTGGTCGTCTAGCCTCGGAGGCTGCCCGACAGGAGTTCCGGAAAAGTCCGGTTTTGTAGTCTGAGCGGCTCTATAAGCTGCTATATAAGCCGGAATTTCAAAAAACGGAATATAATCACTGCAAATATAATTATTTGACTGTTTGTTGCTGAGATGAGATATAAAAGTAATTTTAATTTGAGTTAAATGTCGAGCTGGATGATCATCAAATTATTGCAAATAATAGGAAAAAAAAAGAAAAAAATCCTTCTGCTGTTTAATATATATCACCATGTAATGCGATCCATTATGGCGCCGCTGAAAAACACCTCTAGCAGTCGCACTTCTCATTCATCCATTCAGCTGACACATCTCACTCACCTTTGATCATGCAGTCACCTGTAAAAGTCGCACTTACCTTTGTTGTGTTTCTTCACAGTTGACACTTTACACTTTAATCCACAAAGGCGCCGCTGGTTAACACCTGTAAAAGTCGCACTTCCCTTTCATCCATAGGCTACTGGTTTTGTGTTTCTTCCGGTTTTATTCAGTGATAAAATTCTGTCTTTATATTCTAGAATGACTTTATGACTTTATGAATTATTTATTTACAGTGGATAGAGAGTGCATCAGTCCTATATATACATGCAGTGGGGTTCAAGTGTAAATTTAAGGCTAGGGGAGAGGTGACGGGTCAAGCCAATTCAGTTGTTTTTGTGAGGAAGAGACACTTGTGTAGTGTGATTAGTCATGATGGACCCATCTTGCTGCATAGTTTTATATTTTGTTAAGGTTGTAAATATCTTTTGCCGTGTGTGGATCCCAGATGGCTGATGCATATTCAAGTTGAGGTCTGTTGAGATGCCACACATCAACAAAATAAATAGGCTAATATATTTTTTGTATTGCATTTTATTATAATTATCAGCTATTGACAGTTGATCGGCTATTGACAGTTGCAACCACATGTCAGCCATAGCGTTATTGCCGCTTCTTTAGACATGCAGACCTGTAAGACAAAAATTAAAAAGTGGAGATAATATTATTTTGTATTATTTAAATGAGAACCAATTAAATTACTGTATATCTACATATAGTTATAACAACATAGCCTACCCCATCTGGTGAGTGCTTCAATACTAGGCAGTAACGTTAATGGCTTGTGTGGATTGACGCGACATACATTTTCCACTTTGTTTCCTTTAAAAGTCGATTTTTATTAAAAATGAAAATAAAATATATTTATATTCATTCTTATTATACCAATTAGACTGCGCTATGCCCCCATATTAGTCCACAATTCCCAATATATGCTTTTTAATGGCCGGTTTCGGTCGGTTTCGGCCGGTTTCGTGGAAAAGATGTACCGGCTATTTGCTATGTTGTATTTCAACAGTCTACTTCACCTATAAATAGCCTACTGCATTGTTTGGTGAATTGTGTCAAAAAATGTGAAGAAATTAACAGAGACTAAACAGACTTTCCAAACTTGCCCTTGAACTGGAAAACTAGAGTGTGCAACCGGACAAACGGATTTTGAGAAGCTGAATCTGCATCAGCAACACCACTGCAGAGGCAAGGGGCAGGGGTTTATATCACCCTCTTACTGGGAGGGTGGTCTGGGAGACCTACCCCCGTAATTTTAAAAATTAAATTATAAGGCTTAAATTGCAATCTGGTGGTATGTTTGGGCTAATTTATTCGCTGAAATTATGCCTCAGATGATGATTTTCCCACTACAAATCACATAATCATCCCTAATAACTAAGGACTGTGTGTGATAAGCAGTGGACAGCGTGTGAGCATGTGTAAAGCCTGGAATGCATAGGCCTACACACATGTGTTGGAATGTCTGCTGTGTACAGCAACTGTAATTATATACATAGTTTTGAAGCCATTTAAACACATCTGTCCAGGATATACTTGAGTAAATGAACTAGGAGACAAATTAAAATATATACTTTTCGTTTATTGCTTCCACCATCTTCAACACCATCTTCGACGTCGCGCGCAGTTCGTAAGTGGATGGGTGACCGCCTGGGATTGCCAGGTGCGTATACACTATCGTGGGGCTCAGAGAACCACGTAAATCAGATGGCTCGTCTGACTGACTTTGAGTTTGACGTAAAAGAACCACAATGGACGTGGGCGCAGTTTCCATCCGGCGAGACCCCAAAAAATCCACAATATGGAGTACTTGGCACATATATAAGGCCATGAATGATATCATGAATGATAACAGGCCTTGCTAAGTTACTCCCGTGGCGCGATAGCACAATAGTGCGTACTGCCACGTAATATACAGATACAGATACATACATGAACAGACTGATCCAACAGCATTATCAGTTAACAACAGCATTAGCCTACATAGCCTCCAAGCCCACCTGGATCCAAAACCGGGATCAAGCAATACTCTCTAAAACCAATTACTTAAACATGTTAAATCCTGTATCACTCACTAGGTAGGGCTAGGCGCATCATCATCAAATATCATATAAGTAAGGGCATTCACCAGTTGGCGCCTCAGTGCCCGATGATACCGAATCCCCAACATTCTCCCCACCCTTGGTGTCGCACCACCAAGAATACAGTGAAAGTAATCAAGAATAATACAGTATATAGCAACAATAATATTATAACAAAACATTAAAATTACTCGGCTCAATACCCATGATACCGGAGATTAAAGAAAACTGACTTAACTGTCACAACATGGTCACCTTGACCTCTCAGGCACAATACAAGTGCGTTCACACCTCCATACAGGCTCAGCTCAAAACAAACATACGTTTCATCATGTTCAACTTATAATACATAATTTTATGTAACATACAGTAACAATATAATCATACCAAATCTTATATAGAAAAAAGCACCTTCGGCTTCACAACTCTGCCACTTCTAGTGCGAACAGACTTATCATTATAATCACCAGACTCACCATCACCAGCGGGGTTATTGAATGATTCAACAGAAGAGCTCTCTGGCTCTTCAAGGTCTTGTTGACCTACAGCTTCATTAAAACAATCCAAATCTTTATTTAATACTATTTCTAAAGCATGTAATCTTTTACACTCAGCTATCAGTGAGTGTCACAGTCACCCACTGAGATTTTGTGTGGCACTTACACATATCCAACACCAGCGGTCTCTGTCGTCTGTTACGTCACCGTCTGCCAACCAGCAGCCAGCAGTTCATAAATGAGCCACCAGCGGTGAGGTAGATCGTGATTGGCCAGTTGTGTTTAAATGCACACCTGCCCATCCGCTGCCAACACATGGGAATTTGTGCACGCAGTGCTCGTCATACAAACCTGAGGGTATTCATGAGTGTTCCACTTTCAATTTTATATTTATTGATAATTAATTTAATGGAGTTTTTAAAAGTATGAGCTAAGCACAATTTTTACTACATACGGTATATATCAGTGTATATTCAGCCTAGATATTTTTATCTCATTTTCAGAAGCGTCAATGGTAATGACATGAATCGAGTTATTTTGCACTCTGTGAGGCCATCATTCTGAAAGAAGCGGGCTTTTTCCCACGCACCTAGATGCGGCAGTACAGAGAGTGGCTGTGAAATCTCTGTCCCCTGGTGGTTAATATTAGCTGATCTGGCGAGGATGACCAGTGTCTGAAGTAGAGATAGAGACACTGGTGACACGAGTGAAGTAATCTTTGGATAGACCTGACATATACACCTCTGTCAGTCTTCACCTTGACACTTCTGACAACACCATCTGAACCAGGAAAAAGTTCAGAAACCAGACCTAATGGCCATTTTAATCTAGGGATATGATCCTACCTTAACAACACAACAGAACCAAGTTTAACCTGACCTACAGGCTTAGAGCCTCTGACACTTGCAGGTAAATTGCGCAAATACTCTTGACTCCACCTCAACCAAAATAAATCCAAACTTTGCTCCATCAGAGCAAACCTCTCCCTTAAAAATGAGGGAGTAATTTCAGTGGGCTTTACTAAAGTTGGCTCATAAGTAACACCTCTACCAATGAGAAAATGAGGTGGAGTAAGAGGATTCAGGCTTTCAATCGTATCACCCACAAATGTCAAAGGTCTTGAATTGATACATGCTTCAATCTCAAACAGACATGTTTCAAGCTCTACTCTAGACAATATTTTAAGTCCTAGAGACTTTTTCAACGCAAATTAATCGCTCCCACCACCCTCCCCACCATGGGGACCTAGGAGCTATAAACTTCCACTTAATTGGAGCTCCTAAAACACCCTGCACAAGCTTGGATGTTTTCTGAAATGTTTTAGCATTATCAGAATAAAACACATTAACAGTGCCTCTACAGGCGCAAAATCTACGGATAGCCAGTAAACAATCACAGACTGTCAGTGACTCAACCAGTTCTAAATTAATGGCTCTAACTACAGCACAAGTAAACAATAAAATATACAATTTCTTTCCTGGCTTATCACACACATATAATGGACCAGCAAAGTCTGAATCAGTCACAGTGAAGGGGGGTGACTCTTTAACCCGCAATTCAGGTAGCGGTCCACACACTTGACCACATGATTGACTATCCTGCCTACGGCAAGGAACACATTCACTTTTCACACGTTTTGTAAGCCTTCTCAAGCCAATTATCCAATAGTTTGCTCTTAGCATACAAATCATAGTAGGGCCTATCTACAACAGCATATTTCTGTCTGACATGTAAAGCTCTAACCATGAGCAGAGTAAGGTGACATTTGGGCAGAATAAGAGGATGCTTCTCCTCATAAGCTAAATTAGATCTCTCTAATCTCCCACCAAACCTCAATAGGCCATCAGAGTCCAAAAAAGGCTTAAACTGTTTTAAAACTGACCCCTTTTTAAGTGGTTCCTCCCTCTTTAAACTATGTATGTCAGACAAATAATGCTGGCGTTGACAATCAGAGAACACTTCCAATTTGCTAACATACATTTCATAATATGATAACTCTCCAGTTATTTTCTCACTATCAGGCTTACAATTATGTACAAACCTCAAAATATATGCTATAATTCGTAAAATCTTAGCAAATGAGCTACATCGCTCTACATCATAAACAGGTTCAATGCATTTTGAAACAGACACTAAACATATTTCCTTTTCCTCAGGTGGAAATTCAAGTACACAGTCAAGAATCTCAGAATTATCCTGATTACTGGTGGAGAGCCACTTAGGACCAGTCCACCACAACCAGGAATCCACCAGTTCATTTCCTGCTAAACCTCTAGACACTTAATCAGCAGGGTTTTCAATACCAACACAATGATACCAGCTAGCAGGATTAGTGAGATCCTGTATCTCTCTAACCCTGTTAGCAACAAATTGTTTTTATTTACTAGACTCTCCCTTGATCCAGCCTAGTGTGATCATGGAATCAGAATAATAGAACACATTAACATTATCTTTATCCAACTGTAAAGTATTAAATTAAAATCACAAAATTGACTAAACGGTCACATAACAGTGCCGCTAAAAGCTCAGATCTAGTCGAGGCAATGTCAACTTCTTGAGTGGTGCAACCTTACCTTTATAAATAAGTAGAGACACTTTGTAATTATTATCTAAATCCAGAACTCTACAATATAGCGAATAAATCGCTCTTGTATTAATTCAGGCACAGCCGTATCCCAGCCGATACCTAGCACCCACAATTCTTGAAACAAGATTTTAACAGACATTGTTAAAGGGGCTAGAAAGCCCAGAGGATCAAAAATACTAGCAATTATACTTAAAATTGATCTCTTGGTACAAGTAACAGAATCAATACATGACAGTACATTATCAAAAACAAAAGTATCTTTATCGGCATTCCAGGAAATGCCTAAAACTTTGACCAGTTCAGAATTAAATTGCTTGGAACATGAAATTGAGCTATTCTCAGTTACAACTGATTGAACATTAGAACACCATTTAGCTAGCTGCATACCAGCTTGGGACATTATATCCATCGCTTCACGGCACATACTGACAGCCTTATCATGCTTATGCGGCAAATCAGCACCAGTCAACAAATCATCAACATACAAATTATCGCGAATCTCCTTCACAGTTTCTGTCACAGGAAATTTAGAAATATGATGCTTAATAGTGGCATTCAAAAAAAAGGGCTACATTTATTGCCAAAAGGTACTCTATTAAATCTCATGACCTTGACTTCATTTCCACAATACCATAAAAATCTACGGGCATCCCTGTCCTCTTCACGGACAGATATTTAGAGGAATGCTTTTGTTAGATCAGCAGAAAGAGCTCCACTTTACCTGCGGAACCTGAGAAGAATCTTTACTAATGAAGGTATGAGAGAGGGCCCTGTATGTACACAATCATTTAGAGAAATACCATTATAACTCGGTGAAGAAGCATCAAATACAGGGCGTATTTTAGTGCTAATGTTATTCTCCTTAATAACAGGACGGCGGGGCATATAGTAAATATGCCCAACCCTGCGGTCATCAACTGAATTATCAACTTCTTCAATAAATGCTAAGGATTCATACTCTTTAAATATGCCATCATAGGCTTGACACAAAATAGGTTTAGCACGTAAACCTTTATGAAGCATCTTTAACCTTATCGAGGCAAGCACTTTATTTGACAGCAACTGATTTTTCTTATCATTAAAGGGCAATGCAATTTCATAACGACCATTGACAAATTTAATATTTTCAGAAAAATGAATCAAAACAGGATCCCCAAGAGACTCTGAATTAGCCTCATCTGATTTAATGCCAATACTGTCAATCTCCCATAAATTTCTAATAGTGCTGTCAGATATTTCATGCAAACCTAGATCAGTTAAAGAAAAGATTATATTCATTATGAAATACTATAATATTCCCAGGCTACCATGAGCCTGACACCATACAACCAAATAAAGTCTCTTGGGCCACCAGACCTTTCTTACCTACAACTGTGCCACCACTCACCAGGTGCCAGTACTGGTCTAAACCAATTGAAACGTCAAAAACTTAAGGTTCATTTTCTCTAACACCAGAATTAACAAGGTTAAACTTACTGAAATTGTGTAACAAATTGGGTGGTATGGTGAGTCGCAACATGGGTGCACATATCTTTGGGATATCCACACAGGTGAGATTCGCTGATCCAGTCTCAGTCCCCTTAGCAGTCAGAGAGTGTATATTGGATACACACTCGGGTGAAGTGGTGCCACCAAATGCCATATAGTTCACAGTAGTGGTACCTATCACCTGAGACTGTATCTTACGTGCGAGTGAGGCAGAGATATATGAGCGGTCAGCACCCGAGTCAAACAGGGCAACAGCTTTGACTCCTGAGCCATCACGGCCAGGAAGCCACAGCTCTACAGTAGGCAGAGCGACAGTCAGGCGTGGTGAGAGCTGATGATGCTGTTGCCGCTGCCGTCAACAGGCTAGCGCCGGCCGTGGCATGCGTGAGGGGTGGCGTTTCTGCAGCAGCAGCACGAGTTGCTGGGTCTGCGTTACGAACTGGAGCCGAGCCTGTGGTGTGGCCGCCAACACTGGCATCACGAGGGTGAGATCTGGATCTGTGGCAGAGTGCTGGGTGATGTGCCCCGCCACATGAATGACATGTACAGCCCTTTACCCAGTTACGCGTAAAATGGCTACCAGCCAAGCATCTATAGCACAATCTTAGCTCACCCACTCTCTTCCTTCTGTCGTCAGGCGTACTGTAGTGTGGGCAGTTATGAGAGGGGTGGGCTTCATCACAAAAGGCACACTGGGGTCGGCGGGAATGCGTGGGACAGGCCGGGGGGCGGGCAGATTGAGGGGCGGACACGTGTAGTGCAGCAGCAGCAGGCCTTCTCCTAGTATTGTAGGCTGGCTTCTCCTCTGACAGTGGCCTGCTTTCTGTGGTGTGTGCAGCGTTATCACGAAAAACTGAGGACCTTTCTCGTCTCTTTATTTCTTTGCTGAGAAATTCCAGCAAAAATTTCAAGTTTGCCTCGTTTCCTTCCCCTTCTCTCGCCCATTCAAGGTGAATGTCCTGCGGTAGCCTGGATAATACAACAGGGGTTAGGAACATGACATAGGTATCACCCTTGATCCCCAGGCTCTCCAGGCTACGGACGTGTGACAGTAGCGTGTCCTGTAGCTGCCACAGCTCGCTTGTCCTCTGTCTGCTGCTTTTGGACGAATTGTTCAAAGCTTGTAGAGACAGCAAGGCTTGTATATGAGAGAAGATTATTCTCTCCGACCTTCCATATCGCTCAGTCAGTAGTTTACAGGCAATATCGTAATTCACCTGCTACCACGTTTCGTGCCTCTCCTGACAGCAACGATGTCAAATAGGTGAATTTGCTCACCGTAGGCAAAGTGTCCTGATCGTGAATAACCGCTTTGTATTGGTTCCAAAATGGCTGCCATTTCGTTAGTTCTCCATCAAATTTGGGCAGGTGGATCTGTGGCAGCTTAGCGTTTAAACGATAGCTAGCAATGGAGCCGTCGCCGCTGTTCACGTCGTGTGCAGATCCACGTGAGTCTGATGTAGCAGAATATCCACTTCCCTTCACTTTGGATTTGAGGGCTGCACTAATAACTTCTTTCCCTCCAGTAATTGAGCAGCACACTCTTCTCTGAAGTCTGCAGCCTCAGTTACGCATTGGTCAACTTCATTATCAGGGCAAACAAGGTCAAGCTCGCCCTGACTATTATCAAATGATCCCAGACGTGTTTTCACATCCAAGATGGACGCCTCAATGGTCACCACGTGGTCCGCAGTAGGATCCTCAGGCAATGGCCTCATGCCGTGCACAGTGTTACTCGATGTCGCTGTCGACCTCCTCAGCCATAACTTGCTAGTCTCCATAGCTCTCCTAGCTTTCTTCACAATCGTTTTGTATGTTAGCCATAGTTATTTTTAGCTCCCGCCGTCACCGTAGGTGAGACAGAGGGAGCTATAGATTCTACCTCCGTTTTTTTTTGGCCTCTCCTTTTGCCTATAACTTTGTAAGAAAATAAGCTAGGATAACAATTTTTGGTATGTGGGTTACTTCCAGGTGGCTAATGGACAGGTTAAAATATTTTTAATCTGAATTCAATACGCAAGGTTGCAGTGGAGAAAATGATGATGTTACGGCGTTGGGCCGTCCGTAAACAATTCGTTTCCGGAGCATATCTCTGAAAGTACTTGTCCGATTGTCTTCAAATTTCACACACAACACCCCTAGGGGGTCTAGTTGTGCCTTTTGGGGTATTTGAACTTTGACCTACTTCTGGTTCAGAACTATGACCTATTTAGACGTTTTGACGCGCACTTCGTTTCCGGAGCAGATCTCGAAAAGTACTGGGCCGATGACAGTCATATTGCACATACATGTTCTCTAAGGTCCCTAGTTGTGCCTTTTCAGGTTTTTGGACCTTGACCTTGAAGTTGACCCAGCACTTTGACCTAATCGGTAAATCCGACTGAAAGATTTTGCGGAATATCATGAAAACCGCTCAAGATAGCTACACCATTACTATAAAACAAATTGTGAGGTTTCAGGAGAGGATGCATCTTGTAAAATTTCAAGTCGATAAAATTTAAAATGGCAGTTTATCGGCCATTATTAACCTCGTCAGGCCTGATATTGCGGAATATCATGAAAACCGCTCAAGATAGCTACACCATTAATATCAAATAAATTGTAAGGTTTCAAGAGAGGATGCATCTTGAAAAATTTGAAGTTGATAAAATTCAAAATGGCCGCCTATCAGCCATTATTCACCTCGACAGGCCTGATATTGTGGAATATCATGGAAACCTCTCAAGATATTTACACCATTACTATAAAACAAATTGTAAGGCTTCGAGAGAGGATGCATTTTGAAAAAATTCAACTCGTCCAAGTTCAAAATGGCCGCCAATCGGCCATTATTCACTTTCACATGGCCGTTATTTGGTCAACCGTGCTAGATGGCTAGACCATTACTGTAAAACGAAATGTGAGATTTCAGATGAGGATGCATCCTGAAAAAATTTGACTTGATCAAATTTAAAATGGCCGCCTTTTCGGCCATTATTCATTTTCACATGGCTGATATTTGGTAAACCGTGCTAGATGGCTAGACCATTACCTGATTACTATAAAACAAAGTGTGAGTTTTCGGGGGAGGATGCACCCTGAAAATTTTTAAGTTACGAATTCAAAATGGCAGACAATCAGCATTATTTACCTCGATAGTCCTGATATCAGGTAAACCGTGCTAGATAGCTAGACCATTACTATAAAACAAAATGTGACGTTTTTAGAGAGGATGCCTTTTAAAAACATTCGACTCAATCGAATTCAAAATGACCGCCTATCGGCCACTATTTACTTTCACATTGCTGATATTTTCCCTGGTCTCAGGCACCAAAATGTCCAGGATATACTTGAGTAAATGAACTAGGAGACAAGTTAAAATATATACTTTTGGTTTATTACTTCCACCATCTTCAACACACATGAACAGACTGATCCAACAGCATTATCAGTTAACAACAGCATTACATAGCCTCCAAGCCCACCTGGATCTAAAACCGGGATCAAGCAATACTCTCTAAAACCAATTACTTAAACATGTTAAATCCTGTATCACTCACTAGGTGGGGCTAGGCCCATCATCATCAAATTATCATATAAGTAAGGGCATTCACCAGGTGGCGCCTCAGTGCCAGATGATACCGAATCCCGAACATTCTCCCCACCCTTGGTGTCGCACCACCAAGAATACAGTGAAAGTAATCAAGAATAATACAGTATATAGCAACAAAGTAAGGGCATTCACCAGGTGGCGCCTCAGTGCCAGATGATACCGAATCCCGAACAACATCCACTGGCACTGGCACTCTCAAGCTTTAGGCTCACAATTTTCTTGGCGTCTCATGACGGTGTCGTCACCTGCTGAGTCACTAATCTCTATTATGAGGATTCATTCTTATATATATAGTCCTAGTAGGCACACTTCAATGTAGGCCCCTATTTATAATTGCTAATTACTAAACATAATAATAGCTGGTTACTAGCATGTCGACAAGCTTATAGGTACCGGATACTAAAAGAAATGGGAGAAAAATTATCTGTATATTAAAGTTTACAAGTGTGAGTTATACTTACCACCTTTGAAAATAATTTTTATAAGAAATAAAAACGGAATAAAGATGAAAATTACATGATGGTGCTTGGTAGAAGCAGGCACGGATTCAGAAAGGGGGGGCGCGCGCCGACCCCTTTTTGCGCCAAATTCTTTATAAAAGTGGACTAAATATGGCAAAAAAGTGTTTGAGGCGAGCCTCTGAACCACCCATGCGCCCTCCTTTTTAAATCCTATATCCGCCCCTGAGAAGGCCGTTTTTCACTCTGTTCCAGTAGGCCTACACTGTGGCAGGCATGCACATAGGCCTACAGTGCATGGCTGCGATAGCATAAACCTATGGGAATGGAGTGAAAAAACTAGGGCACAGAGCATGCAAGTTGGTACCACCCATTATTATCTGATATACTTGTGGGGACTGCTTCGTTTGCCAGGGGTCAGCATCTGAAGAGAAGCTGTGCCCCCTGGCAGGCGCTACTGACGACGCTGAGCCACGAGGCTAAGCCTGCTCCACTTTCACTTGCAACTCAACCAGCGGACTAGGCAGACGTCCCGTCCTAGCCCCACTCAGCTTGCCACGAGGTTGCCGCCGCGTTCAACATTCCCTCACCATCCTGGGATCCATCTGAGACAGTGCACAGCGTTATGGATCAATTAAATCAATAAAGCATCAAGAACCTCATTTATGGAGTCAATGACGAGTTATTTGTGTACCGTCGTCTAGACGGGAGTGGAGATGAGATGATGGGACTGGTATCACTAATCTCCTATTGGTGGGAAGCCCCAACATCCATATACTCACTTTTAGGTTCGAGTGTGAATTATCAATATAGAAAGATAAAGATAATTATAAATGACACTATTGTAGAGGTATTATTTTGCTGTGTTGTGAGACAAAGTGGCACCAACTTTCATGCTTTATGCTATAGCTACTTGTGAGAAGGCTGTAAAAATTATATAGTTTAATACGCTATGGCAGTGGAAAGGATGAAAGGATATATATGTCTACAGACCATATATATATATACAGAAACAGTACACACAGCATGTACCATGTGTACGCTAAAACCATAAGGGAACCGCAGTATATGTACTTACAAGGGTTAGCTTTTCAGTGTGGTGATAGATCTCGATTTTTGTTGTCAGATTCTACTGTTAAAAATCACTCTCCGCACTGAAATGGTTAAAATATTGATATATTGGTCATAGTGACACACTCGCATAGGGCCATAAAAATCAAAAGAATTGACTTTAGTCTTGCTGAATTGTTCTGTATCTTTATCATATTTCTTAGTATTTTTATTCCTTTGTAGCCGGAATGATGAAAAAATATTTCTACTAATTTAACCCTTACAGCGCTGAATTATCTTATATAAACCATGGAGACCAGAAGCTTTTATTAAATTTGAAATCATCATAAATGTCTTAGTTAGCTCGTTCTGATTCATTGGAATACCTATGCTATGGGTCTACGGTCATTACAAACATTTTTAGCTCCCGCTGTCACCGTAGGTGAGACGGAGGGAGCTATGGATTCTACCTCCGTTTTTTTTTGGCCTCTTCTTTTGTCTTTAACTTTGTAAGAAAATAAGCTAGTATAACAATTTTTGGTATGTGGGATATACTTCCAGGTGGATAATGGACAGGTTAAAATATTTTTAATCTGAATTCAATACGCAAGGTCGCAGAGGAGAAAATGATGATGTTACGGCGTTGGGCCGTCCGTAAACAATTTGTTTCCGGAGCATATCTCTGAAAGTACTTGTCCGATTGTCTTCAAATTTTACACACAACACCCCTAGGGGGTCTAGTTGTGCCTTTTGGGGTATTTGAACTTTGACCTACTTCTGGTTCAGAACTATGACCTATTTAGACGTTTTGACGCGCACTTCGTTTCCGGACCAGATCTCGAAAAATACTGGGCCGATGACAGTCATATTGCACATACATGTTCTCTAAGGTCCCTAGTTGTGCCTTTTCAGGTTTTTGGACCTTGACCTTGAAGTTGACCCAGCACTTTGACCTAATTTATAACATCGGTAAATCCGACTGAAAGATTTTGCAGAATATCATGAAAACCGCTCAAGATAGCTACACCATTAATATCAAATAAATTGTAAGGTTTCAGGAGAGGATGCATCTTGAAAAATTTCAAGTTGATAAAATTTAAAATGGCCGCCTATCAGCCATTATTCACCTCGACAGGCCTGATATTGTGGAATATCATGAAAACCGCTCAAGATCACTACACCATTACTATAAAACAAATTGTAAGGCTTGAGGAGAGGATGCATTTTGAAAAAATTCAACTCGTCCAAGTTCAAAATGGCCGTCAATCGGCCATTATTCACTTTCACATGGCCGTTATTTGGTAAGCCGTGCTAGATGGCTAGACCATTACTATGAAACAAAATGTGTGATTTCAGGAGAGGATGCATCTTGAAAAAATTCGACTCGATAAAATTCAAAATGGCCGCTTATCGGCCATTATTCACTTTTACATGGCCGTTATTTGGTCAACCGTGCTAGATGGCTAGACCATTACTCTAAAACGAAATGTGAGATTTCAGATGAGGATGCATCTTGAAAAAATTTGACTTGATCAAATTTAAAATGGCCGCCTTTTCGGCCATTATTCATTTTCACATGGCTGATATTTGGTAAACCGTGCTAGATGGCTAGACCATTACCTGATTACTATAAAACAAAGTGTGAGTTTTCTGGGGAGGATGCACCCTGAAAATTTTTAACTTACGAATTCAAAATGGCTGACAATCAGCATTATTTACCTCGATAGGCCTGATATCAGGTAAACCGTGCTAGATAGCTAGACCATTACTATAAAACAAAATGTGACGTTTCGAGAGAGGATGCCTTTTAAAAACTTTTGACTCAATCGAACTCAAAATGGCCGCCTATTGGCCACTATTTACTTTCACATTGCTGATATTTGGTAAACAGTGTTAGATAGCTGGACCATTACTATAAAACAAAATGTGAGATTACAAGAGAGGATGCATCTTGAAAAAAATTGACTCGATCAAATTCAAAATGGCTGCCTATCGACCATTATTCACTTTCACATAGCCGGTTTTTGGTAACCGTACTAGATGGCTAGACCATTACTATAAAACAAAAAGTGAGATTTCAAGAGAGGATGCATCCTGAAAATTTTTGACTTGATCAAATTCAAAATGGCCTCCTATCGGCCATTATTCACTTTCACATGGGCGATATTTGGTAAACCGCGGCCGTGCTAGATGGCTAGACCATTATTATAGAATGAAATGTGAGATTTCAGCTGAGGATGCATCTTGGAAAATTTTGACTTGATCAAATTCAAAATGGCCGCCTTTAGGCCATTATTCACTTTCACATGGCCGATATTTGGTAAACCGTGCTAGATAGCTAGACGATTACTATAGAATGAAATGTGAGATTTCAGCTGAGGATGCATCTTGAAAAATTCTGACTCGATCAAATTCAAAATGGCCCCCTATCGGCCATTATTTACTTTCACATGCCCAATATTTTGCAAACTGTGTTAGATGTTAGTCCATTACTATAAAACAAAATTTGAGGTTTCGGGGGAGGATGCACCCTATGTTTTTAACTAATTTATATCGAATTCAAAATGACCGTAAATCAGCTATTAGTTAACTCGATTGGCCTGATATCGGGTAAACCGTGCCAGATAGGTAGACCATTACTGGGATACTGATTAGGATCATTAATTTCAATGGAGGTTTGCAATCTCTGACAGACTGTCTAGTTCTTATCTTACTCTTATAGTGCAGGAGCATTAGTGAAAAAAACACAGGAACCTGGAATAAAATTGCAGAAAGCTGATTTTTTCAGGAATGATACCTGGACATCTCCCCAGACGAATTCCGAAGAGGCCCCAAAAATCCCCCTTGTGCATTTTTTTTAATTCAAGATGGCCGCCACCATGTAACGCAATTTTCGAAAAACAGGGGTATACCCTAATTCCTCACCTTTGTAGTTAGAAAAAAAATATTTTGGTGTCTCTACTTATGTTTTAAGGCACAAAGAGTTGTTCCAGATGATCAGAAATGTTATCAGCACTTTTCTCAATACCAAAAATCCAAGATGGCCGCCATATTGTTCTGATTATGTCAAGCGATCTCTTAAAAAAAAACGAGAATATGAGATATTTGTCTCGTTGTTGAACCTAAAATGTATTTTTTGGCCAAACCCATGGAATCTAGCACTTATTTAGATTACCATTATTTTATTATATTGGATTTATCAACATAAATCACACAGTTAATTCAAAATAACACCAGGTAACGCCATTTTTTTAAAAAAAAGGGGTATACCCCAATTCCTCACTTCTGAAGTTAAAACAATGATTTTGGTGTCTCTACCTATCTTTTAAAGTACAAGGAGGTTATCCAGATGATTAGAAATAATATCAGTACTTTTCTTAATAGCACAAATTCAAGATGGCCGCCATAATATTTTGTTAAGCGAAATCTTAAAAAACCCGAAAATGTGCGATAACTATCTCATTGTTGAAACTAAAATGTATTTTTTTAGCCGAACCCATGGCGTCTAGAACTTATTTAGATGACCATATTTTATTATATTGAGTTTATCGACATAAATCCCACATGGTAGTTAATTCTACCATGGTGGGTGACGCTTTGGAGTGTTTTCAAACTGCTTTCCCATAAGAAATGTAGATTGAGATTTGTCAAGTTAACAAATTAATCTCCGGTAAATAATGAAATTATTGCGTTTCAATCATCAGAGCTGTCAGTTTCTACATGTTTGGCCAATACAAAAAGAGCACATCGTTGTACAATATAGTCTAGATTTGTGTGATCTCCCCCCCCCCCCTTTGAACAAGCCACTCTGCACCCGCAACTCACTCTTTTTAGAACTCTTTCTGGAGCGACTGCTCTTTCAGTTTGCGTTGGTGACAAACGACCATGAGATAAAATCCGTTCCCAGACTGTAGATTCCACACCTTCCTGTACAACAAAATATGCTCTGTATCATAATGGAGTTTAAACACGAGGCATTCATCCAATGCTGTTTTAATATTGGCTGACCGTCTTCGACTCTGGCCCAAAAATTAAACAGAATTGGATTAATGCCCCGTGTTGGCTGGGGCAGTAGGTGACGTTGAAGGGAGGCTTTCGAGCAAAAATCAATTACAAGATAAGGACTTGCGCCTCACACGTTACATTTACATGACATCTTTGATAATCGTCCTGTAACAATGCTCTTTTAAATACCTAATTACTTTTGTCCATGATCTGCGAATGTCAATATGTTTAATATCATGAAATATATCATTTAAATATCAAGATATTACATTTTGAATATTAGGATATATATATTTCATAATGAAGTTATGGCATTGTATGGTGTTGTAATGAGATGATTTTACATCAGACTATTGTAATATGACATAAAATTAATTGATGTCACAGTTTATCGTCAGGATATGATCTTTTT
Source organism: Flabesymbios commensalis (assembly GCA_964017125.1). NCBI lineage: Eukaryota > Metazoa > Annelida > Polychaeta > Terebellida > Flabelligeridae > Flabesymbios > Flabesymbios commensalis. Next base: position 84,459,785 of record OZ024905.1, read on the forward strand.
ATGTCAAGATAATAGGAGGACAAGACACATTAACGTCATGATATGGTTTTGTAATGTCCAAATATTGCTCTTTATTATAGTAAAATGACGTTATGATGTCTGGATACAGCTTTATAAATGCAGGATATGGTGGTTAAGCATCACGGTATGGTATTAAAGTGACAGGATATTTTAGTGCATTGTCACGATATTATTATAATATCATGATATAGCATATTAACATCACAATATGACATTTTAGTGTAAGAGGAAATGAAAGTAAGAGAGGGCAAGGCCACATGCTGTTCAAAGAGTATGTGGCTTAACCCTATCTTACTTTCCATTTTAATAAATCTTCCGAAATCCTTTTGTTGTTGGCAGTTTTGGAGTACCGGTATTTGAGCAATGTAGAGGCCTTTACTTACTGAATTATATTGCGATATATATGTCGAGCTGACATGTGCCATCCTGATATTGGAATGTTCTATGTCGATTCTGTATTACCATATGGTAACGTACGTCTCTCAATATAATGTTATACCTTGACACGACAATATAATATCTTGACATTAAAAAGCCATATCCAGACTTTAAAGTGACATATCCTGCCATTCTATGGTCATATTAAAATATTGTAGTGTCATATTCAGTCATTATAATGTCACATTAGAATGCCGCCAAGCCCGCCATATCTTGATTTGATAATGTCCTATCCTATCATAAAAAATGAAATATCTTGACATTCAAATCTTATTGTGTGATATAAAAGGACAAAATTTGGACATTATAATACCATCTCATGACGTTAAAGTGTCATATTCTGATAAATTACAATCCAATATCTCTGCATAAATATGCCAGATCCTGACTTCGAACTGTTTTTTGTGTCATAATCCAACAAGTCTATTATACAATATTCGATATTAAATAGCATGTTTGTCATTGTAATGACACATAATCACATTACAATGCTATATTGTGACCTCAATGTGTCATTTTATCAATGTATGAAGTCATATCATAATATTCAAGTACCATATCCTAATATTCAAATGTCATATCCTGACATTAAAATGTCATAGTGATGTTAAAATGATATATCACGAAATTGTAATGCATATCGTGATAATATGATGCCATATCTTTTCATTTTAATACAGCAACGTGATGTTTAGCCACTATATACTGCCTTTATAAAACTGTATGGAGCCATCAGACCGTGATTTTGCTATATTAAACACCAATGTTTGGACATTATATTACATATCATGATATTAAAGTGTCAATCCTGATATCATATTCATACATCCTGACATAAAACTATCATATCCTGACGTTAAACTGTCACATCCTCTAATTTGATGTCATATTCTGACATTTCAATGTAATATCACATTGCAATATCATACAATGTCATATATTTATTACGTAATACACTAATATTGAAATAAAATATCTGAATATTCTTATCTATAATCCAAGGTATTTTTTACCATTTTCAGAAAATTGACCAAATTACGTAGGCCTATATATGGCCAAACTCTGCCAGTAAAATGATGTGATTTAAAACATTTTCTTATTTAGTAGTACATGTAAATAACCAACAGTCTCGTAGGAAACGTGTTCAAGCTGGTGTAATATTGTACTTAGCTCTGTTATTATGTACATTCACACAAAATTAGCTAATATTCCTATCCTAGAATAATCACCACTAATACTTCACCAAAATCGAAAAATATTTTATATATGCCTACTATATAAAATACCTACAATGGAATTAGTCGCTGGGTTTGAAACTGGAATTTCCTACGCTATCTCGAGCTTCAAATGAATGAAAAATACCCTTATATTTAAAAAATGAGGCATTTTAGAATTTTTAATCAATGATTTCTGACATATAATATTTAGTAAATTTGATAAATCTATATCTAGATTCCCATATGAAAAAGCAGTTGGACATCGCTTAATCGTGGCACCTGCGCTAAAAGAGCTCACCAATATGGCAGCCATGTTGGATTTTGTGTTGATAAGCACATTCTATTAAAATAAATATGTTCCATGGCTCTGGAAAAAAGTTTCAACAACATGATGATTATGGCATGTAAGTGATTTTCCAAGGGGGGGGGGGACGCTTGACATAATGGTCGCCATCTTGGATTTGCGGATATAAGAAAAGAAATGACCATTCTGATCCTGTTGATGAGGTTTTTGTGCCTTAGGACATGTGTAGAGGCACCAAAATATTTTTTTTTAACCGCAAAAGTGAGGAATTGGGGTATACTCCTGGTTTTTTTTTTAATGACGTTATAGAATGTGTTACATAACATTAAACTATGTCGGATTTATGTTGATAAATTCAATATAATAAAATATTGGTGATCTAAATAAGTGCTAGACTCCATGGGTTTAGACAAAAAATACATTTTAGGCTCACCAGCGAGATAGTTATATTTTCGTTTTTTTTTAAGAGATCGCTCAACATACTCACTTTATCAATATGGCGGCCATCTTGGATTTTTGGTATTGAGAAAAGTACTGATATCATTTCTGATCATCTGGATGAACTCTTTGTGTCCTCAAACATAAGAGAGACACCTAAATATTTTTTTCTAACTGCAAAAGTGAGGAATTATGGTATACCCCTGTTTTTTCGAAAATGGCGTTACATGGTGGCGGCCATCTTGAATTAAAAAATATGCACAAGGGGGATTTTTGGGGCCTCCTCGGAATTCGTCTGTAGAGATGTCCATGTATCATTCCTGAAAAAATCAGCTTTCTGCAATTTTATTCCAGGTTCAACCCTAATGCTCTTGCACTATTAGACTGGGCTTCTTAGACCTAGTTGTCTTGCGTCTTGATTTTTAACCTAGACTAGGACTACATTAATAACCCTACACAAAATTGCTTAAATCAAATTCTAATTCGGAGCGGGAGCTCCTGGACTTATGTAGTCTTGTTACTTTCACAGTGCAGGGATCACGCGTCTACTGACGCCAGATTTTGAAGTCTAAACTTGATCCCCGCGCTGTAAGGGTTAATGCAAAATAGACATATTGATTTATTGGAACATTTGAGCACCTTGTAACCACAAACTATTTCATTAATATGAGTGACATGGTTTTGGTTTGAAACAATTGCTATGGCCTATACACATGATATTAGCAATGTCAGGGTTAAGTAGAAATAGCCAACTTGGCCATTTATAAAACTACTATTTATGCATGAATGATTATTTGGCACAAAATAAAATAAATATCCCACCTACCTAATGTTTAAAATGACAAAAAATTGGAAACGAACATGGTCCTATTATTTTTTTGACCTAGATATGCATGTTCTTAGGGGCTATATACCCCTAATCGAGTCGCTCAAGGGTAAAGTGATTCGAGTTTAAAATTATATTTTTTCTGTTTGTCATTTTGGGAAATTTAAATTTAGGTAGGCCAGTAGAGGAAATAATATACTAAAATATCTAAGGTATTTGTTAAAAAATTTGAGACTTATTATTCAGCATAAACTTTTTCACTTTCAAAATTGATGTACGTTTCTTCAATGGTAAAGTGATCAGTAAATTTTGGGAAATTTTGACTTGGAAGAGGCATGTGGAATGTTATAAAACACCACTTGTATGGATCAGTCTATGCTATGTCAACAGGGCTATACACTAACTGATTGGACGACCCCCGCCCCCCCCTCAAGTTTATCAGTTGCCCCGACTTGCCACTGACATGCGCTTCCTGTTGTGACAGTCGTTGAAATTTAAAATGCTGCAAATTAAAGCTTTTGCCCAGGGGGCCACTGTCTGTACTTTTTTACATGCCCCCACCTGAAATCGGTTGCCCCGGGCAATCAGGCTAGTGTCGAGCCCTGGCCAAGCAATAGGCCCACCACAATTTTACTGGAGCAAGATGATGAGACACAACTATAGACAGTTTGTATATTAGTTGGTGACTTTTACGAAGAAATTGATATTTCTAAGTTTAAAAAAAAATGGGTTTTACTACGCCAATAACTATATACCTGTCAGTGTCAATAAGAATCTGAATGAATAGTAAATACCAATGCATAACTTCCTATATATGCTTCTTATTATAAACGTAGCAAAATTTAATAAAAATATATTAGGCCTACATATAATTTTGTTATTTGATATTAACTTTAAAGTCTTCTATAAGATGTATAAGAAAATGAGAAAATTCGGACTTGGATCACTTTACCACTAAGCCATTTAATTTTGAGGCAGACTGTCTTTGACAGCCTAAACTTGATCAATGCTTACTATTTTTCAGAGATGATCATAGATTTAGTTTACTGCACTGGGCGGCCAAAGAAGGATGGACAAGCATAGTGGAAATGCTAATAACACGAGGCGCTCGAATTAATGCTACCAACATGGGAGATGACACTGCTCTTCACTTGTCCTCTGCTCACGGCCACAGAGATATTGTTCTCATGGTAAGTCTAAGATGCCTCAGCTCACAGTCTCAGAGCAGCTCATGTTTAGAAACATTGTTCTAATGATAAGTCTTTAAGTACAGCTCCCAATCAGAGACATTCTACCCAACAATAAACGGACCACCTAGCATCTCGGACCACTTTTGTCCAGTCCCAAAGTTTTCCCTATTGCCTTAATGCTTAAGGATTACCCCTTATTTAACTGTTATTTTTCTTCAGAAATTAAATTATTATGGTATAAAGTCAGTAGAGTTAAAACTTTTTCAAGACTATTTACAAAATAGAACCCAATATGTTTCTTATGATAAAACTAATTAATGTATCGTATATCCACTGGTGTGCCTCAGAGGTCTATATTGGGCCCTCTTCTATTTCTTATATATATTAATGTTTTATGCAACGCCAGTAAACTGTTTAAGATGATTATTTATGCTGATGATACTACTTTATACTCCACATTGGATGTTTTTGGTAATTATATTGCCAAAAATTTAAATTTAGAATTGACAAAAGTTGCAGACTGGTTAAAGTTGAACAAATTATCAATCAACATAAAAAAATCCAAATTCATGATATTTTGTATGCCTCAAAAACAAGTCAATACATATACCAAATACAGGTGAACATCGATATAACACGAATCGTTACAACACGGATCGGTTATAACACGGTAAGGTCATGGACCCCAAAATTTAGAACCCTTTTCTAGCTTTTTTACAGAATACCGTGTTATAATTTCTAAATCTACGAGATTTATTAAAAGAGTAAACAGTATGTGGATCGCGTACACTAATCACTATCGCTGACAAAGCCAACACGCATTATGTTAACTCAGCGAATGCTAAACGTTACTCCCAGCATTGAAACAATGTTTGGCCAACGCTGGGTCTACACATGTGAACGCGGAAAAGTGTGCCGTGTCATGTCATAATAACTGGCAGTGAGGCGAGAATAAGTGACACGCTGGAGACGCTTTGATATCTTCGTATATTATACTACGGCATAATATAATTCACTCATAAAAATCGTGTTATAAAATTGTAAAGAGCGTATTGTATTCGAATAGATAATTATTAGTCTAATGATCGTGTTGTAAATTTCTGTAGATCGTGTTATAAATTTCCGAAGATCGTGTTATAAATTTATTGAAGATCGTGTTATAATTAATTCATCTTATAGGAAATTTGTATAGAACGTATTGTATTCGAACAGATAATTATTATAATTAGTCTAAAGATCGTGTTATAAAGTTCTGAAGATCGTGTTATAAATTTAATGAAGATCGTGTTTTTATTATGTCATAATGCCGGGCAGTGAGGCGAGAATAAGTGGCTCGGCGGAGACGCTTTGATATCTTTGTATATTTAATGCGGTATAATAGAAATTGTGTTATAAATTTGTAAAGAACGTATTGTATTTGAACAGATTTTTATTAGTCTAAAGATCGTGTTTTAAATTTCTGAAGATCGTTTTATAAATTTATTGAAGATCGTGTTATAATTATTTCAGATTATCAGATTATAGCACAGAAAATGATTATAGTCTTGTAGACAATTTAAATTGTGCTATGTACACAAAGTAAAGAATGGTATGTATTTAAGAAAGATAGTGATATATTATGTTTACAGATACAGATTATAGGACGGAAAATTATCCATCTGTAGATCGTGCTATATATTTAATAACGATGGTATCGCATTATATATCTAAGAAAAAGCGTATTATATTGATATATAAGTTTGTCGACTTAATACGTCTTGTTAGGCTTGCAAATCGAAGGAAAGGGTTAATCCCCCCCCCCACAGAGACTACGTACTGAGTGTTGTACAAACGTCACCTGATAAAGTGTAGACACCGCCATAGTTGTCGAGACTCGCGCCTATCGACTGGAGCAAATCTCACAAGCTATCGTGAAGTATTTACTGACGAGATTCTGTGAGAGTGCATAAGCTGTCAATCTTGACGTGGAAGGAGTCAGAAAGAGAGGGGGTATCTGAACCAATCAGCGTGAGGACAGTGATGTCAATCATCAACTGCAGAGGTGATAGCAGTGACAGACACGGCCACTGCCGATATATCATTCACATTTATTATATTGTGTGCAATTAAATAATAATAATGCTCATGTAGTATTACATGCAAATGATAATCAAGGTATCAAATACATCGTGTTACACACTGCGCACAATGATATGTATAAGGCCAGTGTTTTTATATTAGTTGGTTGACAGAAGTTAATATTTGAAACCTATGGGCAGGAGGACCGCAAAAAAAAAAAAAAAATCTCAATTACTTTTTTTTAATACTGGTCAACTTTATCGGGGTCGGAGGAACTAAAAAAAAATGAGAATAATTTTTGTACCAGTCAACTTATTTTTCTATATAGACTAGTGATCGTATGGTAGAAAATAATACAGATCCAAAACTAGCAGGCTGTGAAGAAACCTTTTTTAATTAAAACAATCTGTGTTCATCTAAATTTACTTACAGGTTTAGCTATTTACCGGCAAACACAGGGCCGGCGGCAATAAAAACATGTTTTTTCAATTTTAATTTTTTTCAGATTTTGCGTTTTCGTGACTCGGCGGTTTTGTCAACCAACTAATTAAAAAAAAATTGCCTAAGCATGTAATAAAGAACTAAAATATAGCAAATTCGCTACTCCTCTGCTGCATAAAGATGTGTAATTTATTGTTATTTTTATAGTGTTCATTCTGTATACATTTGTACGATAGAATAGTTGTAAAACGTTACAATTGTTACGCCGCAAAAATTATGACAACTTTTTTTATAATATTGTTGTTATTATTATAAGTTATATCTGTAACATAACACGTTACACCTGTGCAAACAAGACAGCTCAGGACCCCAACGATCGTGTTATAACGATGTTCACCTGTATAGAGATTGAAAATATCAAAATAGAATTTGCTGATGAATTTAATTTTTTAGGGTTGACAATACACAAGCATTTAAAATGGGATTCACACATAAACAAAGTATCTTCTAAAATTTTAAATATTATAGGAATTATGTACCGGCTTAAACACATGGTTCCTTCTGAAATTCTTTTAATCATATATAATGGGCTGATCATTCAACATATACTTTATGGTCTTAAGTGCTGGGGTTTCAACCAGGAAAGAATTTTAAAATTACAGAAGAAAGCCATGCGAATTATAGGTTCGAGTGGTTACCTCTCTCACAGCGAGCCCCTATTTAAGAAGCTAAATGTGCTTAAAATTGATGGTATGTTTAAGCTTCAACTGTTAACGTTTTGTTTTGACCTGATAAATAACAATTTACCTGCATATTTCATTAACATGTCTTCACTTTTACAACCAGTAATCTACCATCATAACATCAGACAAAAAAGAAACTACTCAGTTGCACGAGTAAAACATGTATTTGCTCAAAAATGTATGCGTTTTTATATTCCGGATATTTTAAATAAATCAAGCAGCCTTATAACAGATAAAATAAAAACTCATAGTCGAAAAGGATTTTCAGTATATCTTAAATGTTTTCTTGTAAATGCATACAACTCAATATGTTTAATACCAAACTGCTATATATGTTCAAAAATTGCTGTTTTGTAATACACGGTGCACTTTGGACGTTGGCCCTCTTTGGCCCTATTTTTGGCCAAGGTGAAGGTTATTATATAAGATCGTATTATTATATTTTATATCCATGCAGTCTGCTAGTTTTAACGTTCTTAATATATGTAATTTGTGTCTCTGTTTTTGCGTTGATACATAGACTACACTCGTATTTGTCTGCTTCTCCCTCAGCATTAATGTTACTATTTTATTATTGGCCGTCTTTTTGTCTCTCCATCTTCCCCGCGACGTATGCAGTTTTTCAGAAACTATATATATTACTTTATTGAAGGGTGGCCTGCATGGAAGGGGCTTATCATAAGCCTTTTGCAGGCCCCCTTTTCATTTTTATAATTATTTGCATGTATGTATGTTTCAAGCATAAATAAATAAACTGAATTGAAAATTGAATTGAATTAGCGGTCTCTGACCACATTGTTTTCACCAAACCAGTCACAAGCGGACCACTTGCGACATCAATGGTTAATTTTTTGAAGCCTTCGATCACTGACAGAACATTCACACTTACGGTGATGGTACACATACTGTACTTAGAGCATGGGAATGTTCATATATTATAATATATTTATATATTATAATATATGAACATTCCCATGCTCTAAGTCATTAACAGAGTCATAAACATTTATACCTTATAAGGTATAATGCACAATTTCACTGTGCACAATTTTCAATGGGACCACTTTTGCTAAGTCCCTCAGGTGGTCCGTTTAGCGAGGCTCTACTGTACATGTGAATGGTAACACATTTTCCAAAATACCAAACTACAGGGTTTGGTTGGCAGTGGTTGAGACCGACCACCACTGAGAATTTACGACCACAACTCAGTCTGTGTGACCATGGCCCCACCATTTTCTTTAAATACTTAACCCTCAAAGCGCTGAATTATTTTTGTAAAATACATGAAGACCAAAGGGTTTTTCATTTTGAAACCATCAAAAATGTCCTGGTCAGCTCTTTCCGGTTTATTTGAATATGTATGTTATGGGTCTACGGCCACTAGAAATATTTTTACTCTTACAGTGCGGGGATCGACTTTAGACGTCAGAATTTGATGTCTACAGACGTCAGATTCTGATAACTGAAGTCGATCCCCGCGCTGTAAGGGTTAAAGGCAGTACTTATCAATCTAAAGCTTGACTCCTTGAAAAATAACTTCCAACCACCACTGATGACACCCTGGACACAAACCGGCAAATTGTGATATCAAATTGAAGCTCTTAGCATGTAGTGAAAGCTAAGGAAACAAATGTGTTATCTGACATATTTTAAAAAAAGTGAATTCAGTAAATTTATGAAAATATGACAAAAATTCCAGCTACCAGTAGATAAAGTGTTAAAAATCAATATGTAGTATAAATATTCAGACTCTGTGTTTTGAAAAAAAAAAAATTCCTAAGAGCATCTATATCACATATATTACATTTAGCATATTTTGAATAAAATCCATGTAATCCTTTATCTACCAGCTAATGTCATCATATTTTCATTCACTGTGGGGAGTTTGGGCTGTTTATTTTCAACACAATTTAAACCTCATAGGACTTTAAACTTATCCATTTCCACAAAATACCCGGCAGCTGTGATATCTCGAAGTCACAACTAAGATTGACTGCTCTAAAATGCATGGAAATTATTAGTCAATGGTTGAAATTGTTTTAATTTAACTACAATATTTTCTAGCTCTTGCATAACAGGGGTTATATTTTATATCTCATTTCTTAAGAGTTTGATTTTTGAGGCTCTTGCTTTCAGCTGCTACATAACAAAGCCAATATTAATGCAGTAAACGAGCATGGCAATACACCTCTACATTACGCCTGCTTCTGGAATCATGACACGATAGCAGAGGTATGTATGCAACAGATAAGCTAATATTATACATGTAAATTATGGCTTCAATTGAAGAAATAACTGTAACAGAGAAGCCCTGGCCCATCATTGAGCCAGCATTAATTTTATACTGGCCCAGCTTTCACTCAGCATTGAGCTGGCATTTCTCATGTTTCTGAGACTATTTTGTTTCAGATGAAAAAACTATTTGAAATACGTAATACATACTGTATTATGTGATGTATAACCTGCTACTTCAGGACTCGAAATTGGACTAAATTTCCACTTGTCCAGTCAGAAAACCGGCTAAAAAATTCACTAGTCCTTTCTAAAAATATCACTTGTCCTTCCTAATAATTGTCAAGCAGGGACACTCGTCCGGAAGGACAAGCTCGGTGAAACTGAACTCGTCCTTCCCAGATTCTTGGTCGTCTTGGATGATCGGACGGGGCCAATTTCGGGCCCTGCACTTTTTACTCATTGGAAGGCCTGACTTGAAGTCAGATTGATATAAAATCTTAATTACACAAAGATTACTTCGAGGGTTAAACAGATTCATATAACATCTTAGAAACACAAGGATTACTTTTTTGTATTAATTTTTCAGGAGTTGGTTAATAATGGAGCTTTGGTTGCAATGGCAAACAAAAATGGTGACACACCTCTTGAGAAGGCTACCCCTCAGCTGGGGCACATGTTACAAGGTAACAAACATTACATTACATGTCAAATAGCTGCCACATAACAATACAAGATAAAAAACCTATTAAATTAACTGATCAAACACATAGAAACTAGTACACTTGACACCAGAGATCTAGGGGTTGAAGAGATCTGGTGGTAATTGTGTGCATAAGGAGAGTTTTTATTTGCAGAGAGAGCTGGTTCACTTGGACAAAACCTGTCAAAGGTGCCATTCAAGGATCGTAGCTGGCTTGGCTACAAGACTAGAAGCAGTGAGTTATTTTAAAAACTAACAATTATTGCTTTCAATGTACTATCCTGTACAACATAAAATGAATTTAATGGATGACTGTATCAGATTTTTATCACAGAGCAAAGTACCCTAAGTTAGACTATTTTAGGAAATATCTAATTTTTTGGCAGTTTCTCTACTATTTCAAAAAGACCCTCACCCTAGGGTGTGGCCATAGGGCTGTTGTATCATTCAGTTATTTTCTTCCCATCATGCAAAGCATTATATACGGAATACGGCGTTCGCTCATCGTGATCGGCTCTATCACTGAAGTTAAGCAACGTCGCGCCCGATTCATAATTGGATGGGTGACCGCCTGGTGACTGCCAGGTGCTGTATACACTCGTGGGGCTCATAGAACCACGTAAAATCAGATGGCTCGTCTGACTGACCTAGAGTTGGACGTAAAAGAACCTCAATGGACGTTGTTTCCATCCAGCGAGACCCCAGAAAATCCACAATGTGTGAGTACTTGGCACATAAGGCGAATTTGCTTGGAATAAAAATAGCTTGATGTGCCTCAATGGCAGCTCAGCTGTATATCTCCCAGGAGACTGAGTTGTAATTTGAATGATAACAGGCCTTTCTAAGTTACTCTTGATGTTCAGCGCTCTGAACAGCTGGCGGCTGGATACATGCACTATATAAGATTTCATTCATTCATTCATTCATTCATTCATTCATTCATTCATTCATTCATTCATTCAGTTATTCATTCATTCGTTCATTCATTCATTCATTCATTCATTCATTCATTCATTCAAAGCATTAAGAGGGCCACCATTCAATCTCCAGGTGGGGGGGGGGGTGGAGTTTTTGTCTCGTCCATATTATTTATTTCAACCCATATTTTTATAGAACAGTTCTTGAAGTAAATTATTTATTTCACCCAGGGTCAGTCTGAAATTATTTGTTTTAAAAATCCTACACCCCCACCCCCCCCTGGAGGTTGAGTGGTAGCCCCCTAAGGGACCATCTATTTTTTCACATTAATACCACTCCTGGAATGTCTGAATGGCGTGTCTGACATAGATCTTTACGTTTGTTGTGTTTTTGCAGGAGATGCCACTCTGTCAAGGAATGCTGGGATAGAGCTGTCACAGCTGAAGTTAAATGCTCGTATAGGGGACACACACGGAGGAGAGGTACATCTCACACAGATAACCCCCCCCCCCCTGACTGTCATCCAATAATGGTTTAATACTATGCCCTTTATTGATTAACCTTTTAGACAATCCTCACGTTTAAGAAATTAAAAATTATAATGGCCTTAGACCCATAACATAGGTATTCAAATGAAGCAGAAAGTGCCAACTAAGACATTTATGATGATTTTAACCCTTAAAGCGCTAAATTATTTTTGTATAATCCATTAAAATGAAAGGTTTTTTTCAATTTGAAATCATCATAAATGTCTTAGTTAGCTCTTTCTGGTTCATTTGAATACCTATGTTATAGGTCTACGGTCATTGTAAATATAGTGACTCTTACAGTGCGGGGATCGACTGTAGACGTCAGAATATCTACAGACGTCAGATTCTGACGACTAAAGTCGATCCCTGTGCTGTAAGGGTTAAATTGAAAAAAATGTTCCCCACGGTTGATACAAACATATTTCAGCGCTGTAAGGGTTAACTTATGTTCATAGGGCATGTTTAACTCCACTGAATTGTCAGCTACATTTTCTCTAATTTGAAGCCGCAATTTCTAACGCAATTTTCAGCTTCAGGATTCTTATACCAGTGATAGTGCATATTTTCAATAAAAGTAATTTGATAAAAAATGATGCTACTGATTGTAAGGATGTTCTAATCTTTGGAAGTTGACAGTTAAATGTCTCCTCAGAAATAAATCATTTTTACCGACCTGAAGTTTTTAGTCCTAATAGCAAGCCACAACTTTTAAGTGAGTGAAAATTAGCTTCTATAAGCTTATGCTTTTTAGTACCTTTATCAGGAACAGGTCCAGCCGTTTTTAAATGGCCGCCCATTTAAAAATGACCGTGCGTTTATAAGCACTCGCAGCGCACTTCCGCCTAGTGCTTATAAACACCCAGGCGTTTGTAAACGGTCGGCCAATATGACTGGTTAACTGTACATTTTATTCCATGATATCAGGTATTTTCTTTTAATTATACCAGATCTGGTATAATGTAGAAATTGACACAACACATACCTACTTAGTAATGAACTTGGGAAGCAGAATCTCTGAAATACGATGCTTTAATTGGAAAAAATCGCCGGAAATAGAGTTCTGACCACTGACCCCCACCTCCTTGAAATGTCATTGCTAAAAAATGTATATGTTGGCGGTACACTCTGCTAATACCATGAGGTGGTAGATATAATGATGGTCAAATTGTATCCGTAATTTGCATTTTCTATGTGTCAACTTTTTTGTACACACGATTTAGTGCACAAAACAGAGATACAATCCAGGAGCTCAGTCATTTATCTCACTTCCAAGTTTTGCAGAAATTTACCGTGAAAATCCAAAAGGCAGTATCTGCTTACTTAACAAGTGGGCTGATACTGCCTTTTGGCTTTGCATGGCAGTATACAAGTGAAGGAGGCCGACCGTTTTTAAACGCCCGGGTGTTTATAAACCCTCGCCGGAAGTGCGCTGTGAGTGCTTATAAATGCACGGTCGTTTTTAAATGGGAAGCCATTTAAAAAAGGCTGGACCAGTACCTGTTCGCAGTTGGGTTAGCATTATAGAGCTCTGTTATGCTTCACGAAGTTCACGTGTGTTGATTGTTTTTTGTTCTAGGTTTGGGGAGGGAAGTGGCAAGGTAATGACATTGTGGCTAAAATTCTTCGAGTACGAGAATGCTCAACTCGTGTCACTTGTGATTTCAAAGAAGAATTCCCTCGACTCAGGTGAGAAAATTTAAAAGATCATTAGAGAAATGTGATATAATGTATCCCAGTGAACACGAGCGCTGATCCTGTGCTGGTTCAATGCTGGGCCAGCACAGTCTTCCGTCATATCTTCAATTGTGTAAATAAAATATTAAAAATTGCTGGGATAATGGGGGTGGGTGCATGTTTGGTTGACGAACATTGGATGTGCTTTCTATTATTAACTGGTAACAAACTTCAAATATTCCTTCACATGAGGTGAACTTTTTAATATTATAAGATACATGTATACTGGTAGATAGTTTCATATGACATCACAATCATCCTAGCCACGCTTAGAGTTGATAGTTTTAATTTTCTTGGATTAAAATCAATAATTTAAATCCAAGAAAATTTAAACTATCTTCTTGGATTTAAATCAATAAGGGGGTTCTCACTGGGATGATTGCTAGTAGTAGTACTTTTTGCCCCCATCTGGGGAGGGTCATTAAGGATCTGTCCCGTCTGTTGGATGCTGTGTACGGCATTGTACGGAAGAACTAGTCTACAGCAATCATCCAAGGGCAGCTGCAGCCTCCTCGTATCTGGCTATAATCTTCGGGCGGATTGCCAGTGGCGTACCCTGGTTCCTCCGCTCAACAGCGGAGCCAATGCAGCACCCACATCAGTGCTGGCGCTGATGTAGGCCGTGGTAGCCTTAAATAACCGGCAATAGCGTGTTTGACATTAGGTCTCTCACGTGAGATGAATGGAGTTACCCAGAGGGAGTGATCCTTCCTATTGTTAGCTCCCGCCGTCACCGTAGGTGAGACGGAGGGAGCTATGGATTCTACCTCCGTTTTTTTTTGGCCTCTTCTTTTGCCTATAACTTTGTAAGAAAATAAGCTAGGATAACAATTTTTGGTATGTGGGTTACTTCCAGGTGGCTAATGGACAGGTTAAAATATTTTTAATCTGAATTCAATACGCAAGGTTGTAGAGGAGAAAATGATGATGTGACGGCGTTGGGCCGTCCGTAAACAATTCGTTTCCGGAGCATATCTCTGAAAGTACTTGTCCGATTGTCTTCAAATTTTGCACACAACACCCCTAGGGGGTCTAGCTGTGCCTTTTGGGGTATTTGAACTTTGATCTACTTCTGGTTCAGAACTATGACCTATTTAGACGTTTTAAAGCGCACTTCGTTTCCGGAGCAGATCTCGAAAAGTACTGGGCCGATGACAGTCATATTGCACATACATGTTCTCTAAGGTCTCTAGTTGTGCCTTTTCAGGTTTTTGGACCTTGACCTTGAAGTTGACCCAGCACTTTGACCTAATTTATAACATCGGTAAATCCGACTGAAAGATTTTGCGGAATATCATGAAAACCGCTCAAGATAGCTACACCATTACTATAAAACAAATATAGTTTTAGGAGAGGATGCATCTTGAAAAATTTCAGGTCAATAAAATTAAAAATGGCCGCCTATCGGCCATTATTCACCTCGACAGGCCTGATATTGCGGAATATCATGAAAACCGCTCAAGATAGCTACACCATTAATATCAAATAAATTGTAAGGTTTCAGGAGAAGATGCATCTTGAAAAATTTGAAGTTTATAAAATTCAAAATGGCCGCCTATCAGCCATTATTCACCTCGACAGGCCTGATATTGTGGAATATCATGAAAACCGCTCAAGATATCTACACCATTACTATAAAACAAATTGTAAGGCTTCGGGAGAGGATGCATTTTGAAAAAATTCAACTCGTCCAAATTCAAAATGGCCGCCAATCGGCCATTATTCACTTTCACATGGCCGTTATTTGGTAAACCGTGCTAGATGGCTAGACCATTACTATAAAACAAAATGTGTGATTTCAGGAGAGGATGCATCTTGAAAAAATTTGACTCGATAAAATTCAAAATGGCCGCTTATGGGCCATTATTCACTTTCACATGGCCTTTATTTGGTCAACCGTGCTAGATGGCTAGACCATTACTGTAAAACGAAATGTGAGATTTCAGATGAGGATGCATCTTGAAAAAATTTGACTTGATCAAATTTAAAATGGCCGCCTTTTCGGCCATTATTCATTTTCACATGGCTGATATTTGGTAAACCGTGCTAAATGGCTAGACCATTACCTGATTACTATAAAACAAAGTGTGAGTTTTCGGGGGAGGATGCCCCCTGAAAATTTTTAACTTACGAATTCAAAATGGCCGACAATCAGCATTATTTACCTCGATAGGCCTGATATCAGGTAAACCGTGCTAGATAGCTAGACCAATACTATAAAACAAAATGTGACGTTTCGAGAGAGGATGCCTTTTAAAAACTTTCGACTCAATCGAATTCAAAATGGCCGCCTATCGGCCACTATTTACTTTCACATTGCTGATATTTGGTAAACCGTGTTAGATAGCTGGACCATTACTATAAAACAAAATGTGAGATTACAAGAGAGGATGCATCTTGAGAAAAATTGACTTGATCAAATTCAAAATGGCCGCCTATCGGCCATTATTCATTTTCACATAGCCGGTTTTTGGTAACCGTACTAGATGGCTAGACCATTACTATAAAACAAAATGTGAGATTTCAGGAGAGGATGCATCTTAAAAAATTTTGACTTGATCAAATTCAAAATGGCCTCCTATCGGCCATTATTCACTTTCACATGGGCGATATTTGGTAAACCGTGCTAGATGGCTAGACCATTACTATAGAACGAAATGTGAGATTTCAGCTGAGGATGCATCTTGGAAAATTTTGACTTGATCAAATTTAAAATGGCCGCCTTTAGGCCATTATTCACTTTCACATGGCCGATATTTGGTAAACCGTGCTAGATAGCTAGACGATTACTATAGAATGAAATGTGAGATTTCAGCTGAGGATGCATCTTGAAAAATTCTGACTCGATCAAATTCAAAATGGCCCCCTATCGGCCATTATTTACTGTCACATGCCCAATATTTGCAAACTGTGTTAGATGTTAGTCCATTACTATAAAACAAAATTTGAGGTTTCGGGGGAGGATGCACCCTAAGTTTTTAACTAATTTATATCGAATTCAAAATGACCGTAAATCAGCTACTAGTTAACTCGATTGGCCTGATATCGGGTAAACCGTGCCAGATAGGTAGACCATTACTGGGATACTGATTAGAATCATTAATTTCAATGGAGGTTTGCAATCTCTGACAGACTGTCTAGTTCTTATCTTACTCTTAGACTGGGCTTCTTAGACCTAGTTGTCTTGCGTCTTGATTTTTGACCTAGACTAGGACTACATTAATAACCCTATACAAAATTGCTTAAATCAAATTCTAATTCGGAGCGGGAGCTCCTGGACTTATGTAGTCTTGTTACTCTGGGGACTATCCGACCCGAGGATAGCGGAGCTGCGCGAAATGCCACAGAGTTTCATCATTAAATTGTACAGCGAAACTCAAGTCTCCGGCCGTCTGGGCATGTCTGGGGGTATATCCCCTAGACAAGCCCAGAGCCCCTTATCGGGCGAGCGAAGGAAAACGCTCTCAATAACCCACCATGCCCTATCACCCCCACCCTCACATCATCATCTGTGCATCATTCATCTCATCAATTGACTACAACGTTTTTATCCTATTATAATGTCACTTAAAAGACCTTTTGTGCTGAAAAGTGACGTAAAGCAATAATTTCCTCTACTACTTAAATCAATAAACATTTAAATAAACTATCTCTATCATAAGTAATATGTTTTACTTATACAATGTATAATTCACTTTTATTGTCACATATTAACTATTCTTTACTAGTTTGGGACACAATCCACTACGAAATACAAAAAAATACCATTTAGCAAAATATCTGCACCTCTTAAAAACTGAAAATATATTCAAAATAAAACAGCTGAAATTCTATACAAATATCTAAAATATAGCTTTCCGTGATACTATCAAAATCTTTCCATTAAAACAAATAATCACACATATTAATACACGTACGAGGAGTGAAGATTTATGCAAATGTCGCATTAAGCACAATTTTGCAAAATAATCATTATTATTGATCATCATTACATCATTCCATCATGCCTAATCCATCACAGTCAGCTCATTCTGAGCGTAATCCATCACAATCAGCACATTCTGAGCCTAGTCTATCACAATCAACACATTCTGAGCCTAATCCATCACAATTAGCACATTCTGAGCCAAATCCATTACAATCGAAACATTCTGAGCCTAATCCATTACAATTGGCACGATTTGAGCCTAATCCAGAACAATTAGCACATTCTGAGCCTAATCCATTACAATCGACACATTCTAAGCCTAATCCATTACAATCGGCACGATTTGTGCCTAATCCAGAACAATTAGCACATTCTGAGCCTAATCCAGCAGAATCAGCACATTCTGAGCCTAATCCATTACAATCGACACATTCTGAGCCTAATCCATTACAATCGGCACGATTTGTGCCTAATCCAGAACAATTAGCACATTCTGAGCCTAATGCATCACAATCAGCACATTCTGAGCTTAATCCATCACAATCAGCACATTCTGAGCCTAATCCATCACAATGATGAATCAGCACATTCTGAGCCTAATCCATCACAATCAGCACGTTCTGAGCCTATTCCATCACAATAAGCATGATTTGAGCCTAATCCATCACAATCAGCACATTCTCAGCCTAATCCATCACAATCGGCACATTCTCAGCCTAATCCATTACAATCTGCACTTTCTCAGCCTAATCCAGCACAATTAGCACGTTCTCAGCCTAATCCATCTCAATCAGCACGTTCTGAACCTAATTCATCACAATCAGCATAATCTGAGCCTAATCCATCACAACCAGCACGGTCTAAGCCTAATCCAATAAACTCAGCACATTCTGAGCCTAATCCAATAAACTCGGCACATTCTGAGCCTAATCCATCACTATCAGCACATTCTGAGCCTAATCCATTACAATCAGCATGATCTGAGCCTAATCCATCACAATCAGCATGATCTGAGCATAATCCATCACAATCAGCACGGTCGAAGCCTAATCCAATAAACTGCTCGCATTCTGAGCCTAATTAATCACAATCAGCATAATCTGAGCCTAATCCATCACAATCAGCATGATCTGAGCATAATCCATCACAATCAGCACGGTCAAAGCCTAATCCAATAAACTGCTCACATTCTGAGCCTAATCAATCACAATCAGCATAATCTGAGCCTAATCCATCACAATCAGCATGATCTGAGCATAATCCATCACAATCAGCACTGTCGAAGCCTAATCCAATAAACTGTTCACATTCTGAGCCTAATCAATCACAATCAGCATAATCTGAGCCTAATCCATCACAATCAGCACGGCCCGAGTTGAGATGGGACTGAGAACAAAAATGAAAAATAGCCAGATACTAGTAGTTAAGGGGTTAAGACATATCTGTTAACCCTTATCCTGCTAGATCTATTATATTATACATGTATACAGTTTTTATGTTAACCCTTAACCTGCTAGGTCAATAGATACATATATTTATATAGATACATATATATACAGTTTCAGAAAACTTCCAACCCAAATAAAATGCCACTGAAATTGATAAAATATTTTGTGGTATATATAAAATTTTACTTCATAATAGCATAATATTTTTTCCATAAATATAACTACTTTTTGCATCATTTTAAGCTGGAAATTATTTTTCCAAATCCAGCTAATTACAAATAGTAACCACCAAGTCCACACGGGTTAATAATGTTACACTTTTCAACCTTTTAACCGCCTGTCCCGAATATATTTGTTTTTTCATTTTTTCATTACTCATAGCATAGGTATTCAAATGAATCAGAAAGAGCTAACTAAGACATTTATGATTATATCACATTAAACAATTTACCCCTTTGGTTTTCCTGATTGTGCAAAAGTATTTCAGCGCTCTGAGGGTTAAGTACCACCTTTTAAACATGGTAAAGATAAAACTTGATATCAATTTGCAAGCTTTGAAAATAGTAAACCTCCATTTTGACAAATCTGAATAATTTTCACTCACTTGAAGTTGTGGATCGCATCAGCGAGACACAACTTCAAGTGGGTGAAAATTCAAATTGAATAAGTTGGCGGTTAAAGGGTTAGTATGATTGTAATGATGTTTTGTTCAGGATTTTTAACCACCCTAACGTGTTGCCCGTCCTTGGAGTTTGTAACCAGCCTCCAAATCTTGTGGTGATAAGTCAACATATGCCTTTTGGATCCCTCTACAATGTGCTTCATCTAGAAACAGGTTAGTTATATGTAAGGAACTAAAACTAATGACTTGTAAATTTTATGATGCGTGGGCATGTCCCCAGCTTAAGGGCGGGTTCTTGTCAGGTAATTTTGTTTAATTTTGTTGGAATGTGTATCAGAAATAACGAAAAACAGGCAGAATAATTGAAGGTTTAAATTAAACTATTATTTTACATTTTTTATTTGCTAATAAAAAGCCAATTGTGGAAATAGAAAGATTTTTCATTTATTTGGTGGTGACAATTTTATCTGATATATTATCATTATATTAGGGTATTTGGTAAAACTAATAAATTGACTGAAAATGAGAAATACCTTGTGTTAAGGGGCTTGAAGATTGACATTAGGGATGTTATGAGGTTAATGATTGACATGGGGGATGTTACGAGGTTAATGATTGACATGAGGGATGTAACGAGGTTGATGATTAACACGAGGGATGCTAAGAAGTTATTGATTGACATGAGGGATGATACGAGGTTAGATGTCACGAGGTTGATGATTGCCATAGGGGTTGTTACGAGGTTAATGATTGACATGAGGGATGTTACGAGGTTAATGATTAACATGAGGTATGTTATGAGGTTAGATGTCATGAGGGCAATGATTGACATAAGGAATGTTATGAGGTTGATGATTGACATGAGGGATGTTACAAAGTTATTGATGACATGAGGGATGTTACAAGGTTAACGATTGATATGAGGGATGTTACGAGGTTAAATGATCGACATGAGGGATGTTACGAGGTTGATGATTGACATGGGAGCTGTTAAGAGGTTAATGATTGACATGAGGGATGTTAAGAGGTTAATGATTGACATGAGGGATGTTAACATGGTTAAGAGAGTTGATGATTGATATGATGGATGTTAAGAGGTTAACGATAGACACAAGGGATGTTAAGAGGTTATTGATTGAAATAAGGGATGTTATGAGGTTAGTGATTGACATGGGGGAGGTTACGAGGTTAATGATTGACACGAGGGATGTTGAGAGATTAACGATTGACATGAGGGATGTTACAAGGGTAATGATTGACATGAGGGATGTTAAGAGGTTAATGATTGACATGAGGGATGAGATGTGAGGGATGAGATGTTAATGATTGACATGAGGGATGTTAAGAAGTTAATGATTGACACAAGGGATGTTAAGAGGGTAATGATTGACACAAGGGATTTTAAAAGGTTAATGATTGGCATTCGGGACGTTAAGAGGGTAATGATTGACATGAGGGGTGTTAAAAGGTTAATGATTGGCATGAGGGATTTTGAAAGGTTATTGAATGACATGAGGGATGTTAAGAGGTTAATGATTGACATGAGGGATGTTAAGAGGTTAATGATTGACATGAGGGATGTTAAGAAGTTAATGATTGACACAAGGGATGTTAAGAAGTTAATGATAGACATGAGGGATGTTACGAGGTTAATGATTGACATGAGGGATGTTAAGAGGGCAATGATTGACATGATGGATGTTAAGAAGTTAATGATTGACACAAGGGATGTTAAGAAGTTAATGATTGACATGAGGGATGCTACAAGGTTAATGATTGACATGAGGGATGTTAAGAGGGCAATGATTGACATGAGGGATGAGATGTTAATGATTGACATGAGGGATGTTAGGAAGTTAATGATTGACATGAGGGATGGTAAAAGGTTAATGATTGGCATGAGGGATGTTAAGAGGGTAATGATTGACATGAGGAATGTTAAAAGGTTATTGATTGGCATGAGGGATGTTAAGAGGGTAATGATTGACATGAGGGATGTTAAAAGGTTAATGATTGGCATGAGGGATGTTAAAAGGTTGATGAATGACATGAGGGATGTTAAGAGGTTAATAATTGACATGGGGGATGTTAAGAGGTTAATGATTAACACAAGGGATGTTAAGAGGTTAATGATTGACATGAGGGATGTTAAAAGGTTAATGATTGGCTTGAGAGATGTTAAAAGGTTAATGATTGACATGAGGGACGTTAAGAAGTTAGTGATTGGCATGAGGAATGTTAAGAGGTTAATGATTGGCATGAATGATGTTAAGAGGTTAATGATTGACATGAGGGATGTTAAGAGGTTAATGATTGACTCAAGGGATGTTAAGAGGTTAATGATCACCTATCACAAAATATTTTATCTATTTTAGTGGAATTTTTTTAGCTGGGAACTTTTTTGAAACCATATATCTAAACGGTCCTAGCAGCACAAGGGTTAAGAGGTTAATAGTTGCCATGAGGGATGTTACGAGGTTAATGATTGCCATGAGGGATGTTGAGAGGTTAATGATTGACATGAGGGATGTTATGAGGTTAATAATTGCCATGAGGGATGTTATTTTGTTTATTTTAGGTATTGTGGTTGACATGAACCAGGCGTTGCGTTTTGCTATGGACGTTGCTCGAGGTATGGAGTTTCTGCACTCTATGGAGCCAATGATTCCCAACATGCTGCTCACCAGCAAACATGTAATGGTGAGCATTGTGTCATGTAAGCATTGTGTAAATGTGAGTGGGGATAGCATTTTAAGTAATAATAACTTACAGGAGAAGAGATGGTCAAGATAATATGATTTGTGTTCTTGGATTCTAAAATTGACAGAAAATGTGCATGATAGGCCTGAACATGTAGTTAAAATTGATAAATCGAATATATTAATTAGAAGTTGAATCGAAATTTTGGAAATTGAATGAACAAATTTGTGTCAATTTGATTATGGAATTGACATATCTACAATTATAATTCAATCACATCTTTAATCATAACTATAATATGTACAGAACATTGCACTGAGCATTTTAGAAGATTTTGATTACATATTGAAAAGTAGGATGATGCTTAGTTAACCAAAAATTATATTTGAGACAAGTCTATTTTTAGTAGACGATGTTTTTCGCCATTCAAGATTGGAAATTGTGGTAGTAATTCCTGCCTTAAATGAATGAAAAATAGAAAGAAACCATTCAGCCGTACCAGAGTTAACACACTGTGCTGAGAAGTCATCTGTTATCTCCATGCAAAACTTTTTCAATTTACAATCTGGGAAAAACCAACAGAATACCGGCAATGCTTGAATCAATTCTAATTATTCTAAAACTTTTTATTGAATGGCAGATCTATGTCAGAATTTATGATAGATATAAGGCCAGAGATATTATAATAACGAGATATGCCACTCTCATTGGCTGTATACTTGACAGTACTAAACCGGAAGTGTCACTACATGGGCGAGCCAGATGCAGGTTTGGAGGAGTACATTTCCCAAACACAGCCTAAAAAAACTACATGTTATAGAGAAGCCGTGTCGGTACCGGTTCAGAAAACAGGCCAAAATAAACATTACAATGGATGACAACATTACTATCACCTCATTTTATTGAAATAAATGTTTAATAAACAAATTCACATTGAAAATTATACTTATAACGTCGTATTTTATGAAGTAAAATAGCAAAACTGTACAAGTAACCGACTCGCCGATTGCCGCCGTTGTTTGTCAACCGCAGGTCAGTGACTGCAATATAGATCGAGTGAGGAGTGACAGACAGCTAGAAGTTGTACGCTGGCAAACGGCAAGTGACAGTCGGAAAAATCAATAATATGGATAAATATAATATAATCTAACAGTTACTAGTCTAGGGGCCTACTTTATAAAAAAAATATTGCTACTAAATTTGAGATTCAGAGGCTAATTGGATCTTCCGATTTCATGGATTTGTCAACAGTTAGATTGAGTGTCAACAGCTAACGTGACAAATTCGAAAAGAAACTTTTTCAGAGATAGACTAGGGGCCTACAAAATGAATTACGGAATACGGATGAAATATTTTTTTAATGTAGACTAGGGGGCCTATAGGCCCTAGATCTAGTTTTGCAAATTTTTGATGTGCATTTCATGCTCATAATTTTTCAATACTTCAAGATATAGGCCTAATTTAACTTGACTCCTTGAGACCAATTTTGACACATAGGCCTATACAAGTAGTCTATCTTTTTACTAATAGGTTATAGGCCTACCGTATATCCCCGCGTATAGTGCGACGCCATGTATAATACGAGTTAAGATTTGAGGCCTAGGATGACCTGAAAAACGTCTACCCCTCTGTATAATACGACCTCAAATTTTGGATGTCGGCAGCGTCCCGGTCGGCAGCGTTCCGGGCCATAGACGATGCTGCATAGACGATGCTCAATGACGGGAACAGCGGCAACAGTACAGCTCTACAAAACCAAAGGGCAGTATCTGCTTACTTGTAAAGTAAGCAGATACTGTATTTCCATTTTCCACGGCAGAGTGGATGTCATCGGGACTGTCTCGATGGGCAGACATTCTGAGGCCTGCATAGGCTACATATATATACACACAGATTTTAAAATACCCGTATTTATATTTCGCCGACAAATTTATATTATTTTAATTTATCTATTACAAAGACCATATTTTAACATCGTCGTGCTCAAATAAGAACATTCCAAGATGCAATGTGATTGTAAAACATTTGCAGACTAGCCGCATTGTCTAGACACAAGAGGTGTTTGGTTGTATAAGGTGTCCGGGTGCAATAACACAGCAGCGCTTCATGAACTACAGCTAACAGATACCACCATTTGCTCAATACCGTATCAGCCGCGGCAACAGCGGTAGGTGTTAATGTTATCCCAGCAATATGGACATTCTGAGGCCTATATGTATAGAATTTGCGATAGGAGATATAAACAGTGATATCCTGTTATATTTCATCAACGCATTCTCTCATTCCAATAGGAAAATATCATGTTCAGATTTGTCGTACACAATAGAACACGCCCATATGAAAGGCAACTTAGATTAAATCATTATTAATATAAATGAACAGGTCAGGAGTGTGAATTGGTTGCAGACTAACGACGTCATATATCTGCCCGTGGTTGTCAAACGTGCCACGCGCGTCGGCGGGAATGTGAGACGGGGGCTCCCAGCAAACACGACACATTCACCCAATGCTGGTACAGTGTTGTGCCAGCATCGCTGACGGTGGCCCAACATTGTACCAGCACTGGATGAACGTCTCTTGTTTGCTACTAGTTGAAAAGGAACAGTCTTGTTGTATCGTGTGTATAGGCGTGCTTACCATACACGTCGACTAACCTACGTTTCTACTGCTAGAAAACTTACCGCTGAACTACCGCTACAGAGCTAAAAAATTGTATTAAATTCTACATCTATGTATAATACGAGGTGCCTTTTTGTGACATGAATAGCTAAGAAAAAACATCGCATTATACACGGGGATATACGGTAATGAGTCCATAATTCTAAAATGAATTACTGACATCAGACAAGGTGGTTCACAGGGCTCAATTTAAATAACCAATATATACGGATGCATGTGCCCGTAAAAAAAATATTAGGGGCGCATGTGCTATTTGTTTTTCTATTTTTTCAATATTTTGACTTTTTTCACAAATTTAGTTACATGAAGATATATATAGGGCCTACTGTAGCTGTGACAGTGTCGTCCTCTCCTAAGCATGTTTCAGCCACTGGGGCTATATATAACTGCACATGAATAAAGTGTTGATATCCCTCTTGCGCATCGCGACCAAACACCTGAAACAACGCCCCTAAACAATAAATTTACGAGCGCCACACCGAAATCAGGGATATTTAATGAATATGAGATAATATGATATGAGAAAAAAATGACCCCCACTACCACTATTTAGTATTTTTCTGCATGACTCTCTTCTAGGTCTACAATATACTGTAGATCTAGTAATATTCGCGAGATTTTAATTTTCGCAAATTCAAGAATCTTGCGAAAGTTATTATTATAATAGCGCTACTAAAGAAAATTAGTGAATTCTAAACTTTGCGAAAAGTCCCCATATCAGAAATTTGCGAAAATCTACTGCACATTTCCACTGAATTAAATTTCACCAACAAGTCAAATACTGCCATAAGTGGGCACTTATGAAAAGTGTTAGGAGAAAAATAAACTAGAAAGGTGTATCGACGCAGGCGCCGATGACTATGCCTCCGCTGTAAAGGCTATCACCCCCCTTCCTGCCTTACCCTCCCATTCGAAAAAAATGTATTCCGAACGAAGGTCATAGACAAAAAAAATAATTTATCTCGGCCCCCCCTACTTTTTTGTTTAAATTTGTTTCGAACCCCCCCCCTTTGAAAAAAATAATCAAATTAGCCTTGAATAACCCCCATCACCCCCTGGCCTGACTATCCCCGCTTGTAAAGAAATGTAATCCAGAGAGGCTACTGCGTTAAATAAAAAAAAGACCCTTAAAAGAAATATTTGTTAAAACCCCCCATGTGCCCACCCTGCCTGAATTTTTTTAATTGGCCTGGATCATCCCCCCCTTCCTGTCTCACCCTCCCATTCGAAAAAAAAATCCGGACAGACAGACAGACAGCCGGATGGAAACCCCGACTACATAATGCCTCCGGCCGCAGGATGCCTCTGGCCGCAGGTTCGCGGAGGCATAAAAATGAGAAAAAGTCTATATTTTTTTAAAAACTTTTTATTGATTCACTTGAGTAAAATAGACTATCAATTTGTGCTATGATACATTTTATTGTAGCACTATTTTATGTTATCAAACATTTTCTTTAAATCTAATTCAACCTTGACAATCTAAACAAGAAAATTGATAAGCAACACAACTGACATTCTAAAGTCAGCAAGAAATATCTCATTTCACCAAATACCTTTAACATGTTTAAGCAAATATAAAGTGTCTTATGTATAATTATTAAATATAATCAAGAATGTGGTTGTATATTCTTGATATAATGTGTCAGGTTATCCAAATTGAGGTGGATTATATAATTTCAGGTAAATGATGCATTTGTGATACCACAGTCCTTCATGGGTTATATAAGTCATTATATACAGTAGAACATGCTATGAGCAGCCACTTTTATAAGCAGCCAACCTCCTATGGGAGGCCACTTGGCAATTCCTCAAAATGATCATTATCAATGAGCTAGTGGGAGAAATTTATGTCATCATCTTCCTGGAAACCATATGCAGTGCACTGATGGATGCACAGATGTCCACAATTTCTTTTCTTCCTACAAAGAAATTGATATAAATACAAAACCAATACAATTTTTTTTATGTACATACAGTATCAAACAGTACAGTGTAATAGTACATACATGTATATAATCATAAGGGAATGACCATTATTAAGCATGTTAAGGGCTGCTGGAAGTTTATTTTTACACACACCATTTGAAACCAGATTTGTTTCTCAAGAATTTAAAGTCAGCGTTAAAAAATGCATCAATAATTTATTGGGTGATATTTGTGCACGTTTATTTCTCCAAAATATACAAAGCCATTTAAATAACATGCATGTCGTACAATATCTTATATTTTACTTCAAGCATTGTCGTGATTATCTATTTATGAAAAATGATAAATGGACATGTTCCCTCTTTTAAGAGGTGAGGCAATATCTTTTGAAAGTTATTCAAGCAATTGTCTCTCACAAACATGTTGTGCCAATTTATTTTCTCAGCCAAAAGTGGCACCAGATTTAACCCTGGTGCTGTTGAATTGTTTGTGAGTATTTTTAATTCATTTGAAGCTGGAATTGCTAACACAATATCCAGCTTCAAATGAATGACATGAAAGAAAAATAATATTATCTATGAAAAATAGGCATCTCCTAAACCGAAATATTTGATTAACTGAGCAGATACCAAAATATATGTTACAAATTTGTGTGGTATTTTCCTTTAATACTCTGAAATTTGCGAAGGGGGGGGGGGGGAGTTGTCAAGTATTTCTATCTAGAATTTCAAGTAAGCCCTACATGTTACATTTCTCTAATTTCCATTAGAATAATAGCGAAGGTAAATCTTAACTTTTCTAATTATTGCATTGCATTATTATTGCATGTCCGGCATGACTTATTTCAATTTTAACAGCCAATGCCCGGTCCTAGCCTACCTCACGTGATAGATATCCTAATTATTGGGTAGACCAGATGATCATTAAAAATCAGTATTTTTATTTCGGCTTCCTGATATGAAGATATGATGTAAACATGTCCATAGACTAGAACTGCCTAACTTTTTTTAATTTTTGTGTTGCGCATTTATCAGTTGAGCAGATCTAAAGACAAAATTCCTGTATTTCATATTTTAGACAAGCACATCCGAAATAAGAAATCTGGAGTTTTGTTTTTATATCTCGCTTTATATACCAAAGACTAGAACTACTTAAATTTTTATTTTTTGTGTTGCGCGTTAACCAGTTGAGAGAGATCTAAAGACAAAATTCATGTATTTCTTAGTTTGCACATGATGCATGTCTGGAATAAGAAATCTGGAGTTTTGTCTTTATATCTCGCTTTATATACCAAAGACTAAAACTACTTGAATTTTTTGTGTTGCGCATTAACCAGTTGAGAGAGATCTAAAGACAAAATTCATGTATTTCTTACTCTGGTCATGATGCATGTCCGAAATAAGAAATCGGGAATTTTGTCTTAATATCTCGCTTAACTGGTAAATGCGCTAGACCACACACAAATTTTCAGGCCCAATCTTGTAAGGGTAGACAATTAGTCTAGTCTCTAAATATTCCTACTTCATGACTAACACAGTCCGTAAACCTTCAATTTATGTCATTTTGGGGTTAGGGATATAGGTTCCCTATCCATATCAGGTCAAATTAATAGACTAGGCCTATGATATTTATAAATTATATTTGCTATTTAAATTGCATGAGATGATGAGGTCAATTTTTTTTGTTAAATTGAAAGCCAGAATATCTTTTCAGAAAATCTTCCAAGCCTTTCACTCATGATATTATTGTGAATTTCTGGATTGTCACCTGGGAGGGTTGGGGGGTTTTCAATTGAACCACCCTTAACTTTCGCTGGAAATATAGCATACTTTTTGTCATTATAAATTTCATAATTTCTAAGTTATGAACCATCCTCAGACTTGCAACAATCGAAGTACGGTACCCCGGTATGTTCACATGGAATAATATGTGCCCCAAAACACCCTTTTTAAAAGTCTGGTGATCATGGCCATGAATCAGTGAATGGGAAGTAGGCTAGGCCTAGACTAGGATCACTAGCCTATTTAAAATACATTGTTCACAGATAACTGAACTGGCCAATTTCGAGGTCTATTATCAATGGCAGACTAATGACTTCTAGGCCTAGCCCAGTAATTAAGTAGCCTTTGGCAGGCGCGGAAGCAGAGTAGAAGTGGTCCGGCTGTGATACAGGCCTGTTCTGGGGGATCAGGGGGCATGTTTCCCCTGGAAAATTTTGAAGAAATGAGTGCTTTTTGACTGAAAAGTGGTCCGGCCAATGTTTTGCTTTGCTACTCACTGAGCTAGAAGGGGTGCCTGTCTGGCACTGCACGCTTCACTGAATCAGCAGTGCCAGGGAGTGGGTACCGTAAGTGACCATCTGACACACACACAGTGACACGGTAACCACTGGCTAACAGTACTGACACTGTGACAGGCGACCAGTCACTCATCACTGCCATCAGTTATGTCCCTTAAATTAATCGTGACGATGTAGACCACATATATTATACCAACAAATATGTACAGACATATCCTACTAATATAATTTGGTGGATTTTATTTTAATAAACTTTACTTTTTCTAAAAAAAAATGTATTTTATTCACACAGGCCAAAATACCGATCGCCATTTCTGTACATTATCGCCCACATTGATGGCATCGGCAGGGTGGATGTTTAAATCGTTTTCTGTGTATTATTTTGATAAAATACAATAATTATGTATCACTTACCTTTCTACGAAACTACAAAAGATAAATGAACTCAAATCTGGAACATTTTTCGGGTTGTTGGATCAACCAGCGCGCACACAAAACTCGATGTGGCTGCGATGTTTACAGTCATTGTTGGTGTCGACTTGACAGGTGCTTCACAGTAATATTACTCCTTGGCGGCCAGGTGGCGCTCCCACCCATTGCGGTAACGGAAGTAGCACTCGGTGGAATATCTCGTTATTATAATATCTCTGATAAGGCTATGTGTTTAGTTAAGGTAAAGATTTAATCGTTATTTAAGGTAAAAAAAAACTGTTGTATTTTTTTTGTGCATGGTCCCTGTTATGTTTATGCTTTTTACAATTCACCTGATGAGGGCCTCCCTTTTCAAGTAAATATCTCACCTTCTACGGACACTTTTATACATCAGTGGGCATATTTCAGAGAAAATAATACAGCCCATCAATATTATATATTAAACTTGAATATTTTATACAATTGAAAATTGATCTCATGTATTCTGGTACTTTATCTATGTACATGTATTAGAATTTATGTATTAGTTTATAGTATTACTTTCAGGCAACTTCACTTTTATACTATAAAAAAATACTTATTATTAAAATTTCTTCCAAATATAATTATTTACTCAAAGGATTGTTGCTTTAATTTTTTTTAATTGATTTTTGAAAAAAAAATGGATGATCTTTAAAAGTGATCTATAAAAGAAATTTATCAGTGAGGAAGTGTACGAGTAAGAATGCTTCAGAGTATGTTGTCTGCTGAAAAACACATTCACAAACACATAAGTGTGTTGTCTGCTGAAAAACACATTCACAAACACATAAGTATGTTGTATGCTGAAAAACACATTCACAAACACATAAGTATGTTGTCTGCTGACAAACACATTCACATAAAGTATGCTGTCTGCCATATTTTATAGGTTTTATAGCTGAAATACACTCTAGCACAATGCTGGGAGTTTATATTCATATTTTGTTTGCCTATTGTGATATTGTTTCGGCCAGCCCTTATTATGAACCCTGCCATTTGTTTGAGCTGATAATGTGGTATGTGTTATTGACATCTTTTATTTCAGATCGATGAAGACTTGGCAAAAATA
The DNA here is from genome assembly GCA_964017125.1 of Flabesymbios commensalis. NCBI lineage: Eukaryota > Metazoa > Annelida > Polychaeta > Terebellida > Flabelligeridae > Flabesymbios > Flabesymbios commensalis. The sequence goes on from OZ024905.1 coordinate 84,490,702, forward strand.
AATGTCGACGACCCTAAGTACCAGAGCCGTGAAAAGGACAATGGTGGCTTGGTTAACGGGGTATGCTGTCCTCACATGCCACAGCTCAGAATAACCTAACAATAGAGTGCTAATTGTTTAAATGGACTACAATAAGTTTAACCATTTCAGTGCGGGAACCGACATTAGAAGTCAGATATCTATAGCTAAAAGTCAATCCCAGCACTGATAGAATTTTCCAAATTTTAATGGTTGTAGACCCATAACATAGGTAATAAAATGAGGCAGAAAGAGCTAACTAAGCCATTTATGATGATTTCAAATTGAAAAAAACCCTTTCGCCTCTTTTTTTATATAAAAATATTTTTGTGCTTCAAGGGTAAATCACATGATTCTATCTGTGTTAACACCCAAGTGTTTTTTCTCGCTTTTACTCATCTTAAGATGTGAATCCTGTCTTGACGACATTGAATATTCACACTGCTTCGGTGAATATGAGGAGTACTACTTACGTGTTGTGATGTTTTATAAATTAACCCTTACAGTATGGGAATCAACTTTAGACGTCAGAATCTGACGTTTTAAAGTCGATCCCCTCGCTGTAAGATTAAAGATATTTATAATGGCCGTAGACTCATAACAGGTATTCAAATGAATCAGAAAGAGCTGACGAAGGCATTTATGATGATTGAAAATTAAAAAAAACTTTTAATCTTCATGGTTTAAACAAAAATAATTCAGCACTCTAAGGGTTAATAATATTAGCACTCTAATGTTGATACTGCAGCTCTAGTACCCAGCTGGTCTCTTGGGATGAAAGGGTGTCAGTGCTACTTTACTAAGTACTCGTAACACTTCAGTCCCAAAAGGTCGGGATTTGTTCTTTCTGTGTTTTAGGTGTCGCTGCTGATTTATTACCAATCACACTTTCTATCTCACCAAACTAAGCAAGCCTTTTATTTGTTCTTCAAACAAGAATCTTTGAAGGAACAATGAGCATTAAATTTGCCTGGTAGATGTTTTCATTCAAATTATAAACATGTATCTAATTTTACCCACTTGAAGTTGTGGGTAGCAGTAGCGAAACACAACTTCAAGTGGGAAAAAAAAAAATAATATAACTTAGTGCTTGAAGGTTTAAGCCCCCTCATCTCACATTTATCGACACATGGCATTTTGAACAAAATTTGTTGAATAAATTGCTGCACAATCCATGAAAATAGGGACATTGTAAGTCATTTCAGATATAATTGCAATCTTTATGCATTACTTCCATACAAAATTCAAATTTAATTGTCATTATCTACTTGTTGGCGAAAAAATGTGTTTGCGCTTAGTGTTTGTCTAGTTTGGTGACTGATGATGGTGTGCTTTGTGAACTCCCAGTAAACATGAGGCATTCACCCAATGCTGGGCTAATGTTAGTCCACCGTCTATGCCATCGGCCCAACATTAGCTCAGCATCGGGCCAATGCCTCATGTTTACTAGGCTGACCTCACTTTGACCTGCTGCTTATAACTAAACCCTTGCTGTGGCTGTCGTCATTTTTTACCCCTTAATAACTCGCTGGTAACCGTGACTACATATTACTCATTAGTAACCATGGTTTCAAATAACTTGCTCCTAGTAACAATGTTATGTCTTGTCTTTCAGTGTTGCCATGGCAACCTTTTGTGTGCTAAAATATTACGATTTATTTCTAATTTTTAGGTTTATATAATTTTTAGGTTTATCTCCTTGTGATATTATAATTTATCTATCTTTTGGGTATTTATTACATACACATCACCTTATCATTATATTCTTGTTGTCCCTTTGCAAAGTGAAAGATACATGCCATCGAGGCGAAGATAGGAATTAGATAAACTTTCTGTTGATTTTATATACATTAACATTGTTAAATGATAATTCGCGCACATCACACAGAGGGTTGTCATAAACTGCGCACCTCACAATTCTCAACACTGCCTTACAGTGTTACCATAGTGACTGTGATCTGATGCATTACAGTGTTACCATAGTGACTGTGATCTGATGCTTTGATGACTTACTGACATAACAACTCAACTAATTTCTGACTTCCTCGTTTTCTTTTCTAAAAAGCGCTTTGATCAGGGACAACAGTTGATTTTGATTTTTTGCCATCTAAAGAAGTACCCTACGACTCCTAATATAATAAGGAAGTACTGGGTACTCAAATTATATCATTATAGCTGACTGGTAATCAATAAGGAACTTGGATGGTGCCTTTTCCAGAAACATGTTATCTTCACTCAATCAGTGTTTGATCTAGCCATTTCTAACATGATGCTGTGCCATGCTGCCCTTCATGGGCGCCATTTTGCCCTTCCAGTAATTCAGAAGGCGCCATGTCTCTTTTAACTTGTATCACACCACCAGACCATTGTGACTAATTAAACTGGTGTATTACACTCCCTCACTGGTGTCGTGCGTTCACACCTATGGCGTAATTACCTTTAATATGTGTTCATACCTACCTAATTTCATGGGGATAGGTGGCGCCATGCCTCCCTAAATCCTAGATGGAACACTGCACCCAATGCTGGCCCACTGTCTGCGATGCTGGTCCAGCATTAAACTATCAATGGACTCTAACGAGCACTACATGACCTTATGTGACCTTAGCTTACCTCTGGTGGACTCTAACGAGCACTACATGACCTTATGTGACCTTAGTTTACCTCTGGTGGACTCTAATGAGCACTGCATGACCTTATGTGACATTAGCTTACCTCTGGTGGACTCTAACAAGCACTACATGACCTTATGTGACCTTAGCTTACCTCTGGTGGACTCCAGCAAGCACTACATGACCTTATGTGACCTTAGCTTACCTATGGTGGATTCCAACGAGCACTATATGACCTTATGTGACCTTAGCTTACCTCTGGTGGAATCTAACGAGCACTACATGACCTTATGTGACCTTTTATTATCTCTGACTGATATGGCTCACAACATCTTGTGACCTCTGTTGACCCGTTGCGAACACTATGTGACTTTTATGATTCATGTTATATAATCCTCATATAACTACCCCCCCCCCCCAGCTCACGTAATCAATGTTTCCCTTTACAGATTTTAAGATGACAGAACCATATACCATGTGTAATGAAATGTTAACAAATATTTGCTTTTAAGTAATGAAAGAAATTTTGGTACATGATAAAAAATTGTAAAATTGGTGGAAAACCTGGATGCAACCACACAATTTAGCTAATTTTTGCCAAACCATTATCCTACCAGATTCATTGTATATCGTAGCTTAGAAAACCCAGCATTTAATGATTTTTTATTATTTTAAGCAGATGGATTTTCTGCTACGTTGCTGTGAACCTTTTAGTGTTCACACAATTCATCTGTTTGTAAATATTTTTGCCTTTTTTTTATCCAGGTAGGCTTTGCTGTGTACTAAGCATGAAACAGCATGATTTCTCAACTTATTACCGTACTATTTATTATCTGTTTATTAATCATTTTTTTACTTGTTTATTGCTCATGTGACAATGGTTCAATTGTAGAACCTTCAATCTGTAAATGATCACTTACTTGAATTTCTGTGCGACAATGAAATAAAATGCATTTAACCCTTACAGTGCGTAGGTATTCAAACGAATCGGAAAGAGCTAAGACATTTATGGTGCTTTCAAATTGGCCTACAAGGTTTTTATAAAAAATTCAGCTCTTAATGGGTTCATATAAAATTGTATTAATCCATCAGAATAAGGAGGTTCTCACCTTTTTTCTGCTCTATAATTTTGAAATGAAGAAATATGGTATTGTGGATCCATACTTAAAAGCAGCTTGATTCTGCTGTGCTGAGAATTGTGGATTTTACAAATATATTATTCTGATATTACCACATCAAAATTTTTATCCATGATTTTATTCAAAAATTTGAATCAAGTCAAAATGGCTGTTTTCTGTACAGATCGATAGGTTTTTGATGTTTGACTAATGAGAAATAACTCATGTGTGAGCTGAGGTCTGTATGTCATGTGCTGTAACCATCAGCGGAGCCGGCTCAATCTCTCGGAACTATAGGCTGTAATGTCGACTTTGTTTCACACAGAGTTATTTTATTCTAGTGTTCAAATTAAGTGACACTTCAAGTTTTAAAATGCCAGTGGCATGTATAACTATGTATTACCAATGGAGCTACAAGGCTCTGATTATAATCTATATGAAGGTATAGGTGACAATTATATAATGCGTACCGGTACTCAGATAACATGGATGCTTCAATGTTGTCTTAATACTGGTTCAGCATTTCTGAATTTCCCCAACAGCTTTCAGGCATCGTGCCATGTTAGGTTTATTGATAAATACATATCTCTTACACTCGCAGCACGTCGAGCAATATGAACTAACTGAATTGTTGTGAGCCTCTGTTATGGAGCACTTACTTCGTACTATATATTTACGATGTATTTATTACATTCTATGTGATTGGCTGAGCTTACCCATTTGTTACATTCTATGTGATTGGCTGAGCTTACCCATTTGATATGCATGGCATTGTTTTATAGACAATACGTTGAGTCATGTTTTGTGACCTTATTGTTATGTTTTGTTTGTTATAAACCTAATACTTATTCATATGGTGCACTCTATGAGATGCTATGTATTTAAATCAATCTTCCCAATCTTCTGTCAGTTTTTACCTCTCGCCTTCTCACCGCCGTCTGTCTTTTGTCATACTCCACTGTCTCTGCATTTTTAGAAATAGCTCCCCTATGAACAAAACTTATTGTATTGACTTCATTTTGCAATCATATTAGATATAATTGTCCCCCAGTTGACCTGTGTGATATCCAGATCACAGTATACCACTGTTAAAATGTGTGATCTCTCTTGAATCTTTTCATTTAATCTTCATATTTGATATACAGATGCATTTGCAAATCAACTAGTACAGGGGGTATTGTAATAATCTATTCTTATTGTGACCTAGTTTTACGCACTACCACTGGAAAATATTGGTGTGCGTTTTATATTGGTGGTTTTGACAGTTTGATCGAAAGTGCCAATGTTTCTCTCCGTCAAAAGGAGTGTTGCTATTCAGGGTTGCTGGCAGGGGGTGAAATTTGCTGATATTAAGCTTCGTCATTTTTTTGCATTGCCCTAACGCTAAAGTTTAAAGCCACCAATATTTTCCGGTTTGCAGTACAGATGTATATGTTTTTACTGATTTAAGCTAGTCTTCCTATTTCACATCCACCTTTGATGAAAGTAGAAAAAAATGTGCCCTTTTTTTTACGGCATATGCCTAGTTAAAAAATAAGTGACCTTGACCTATTTTCATCACCAAGGTTACAGCATATTTGCATGATCTAGACCTATTATTAGAGTCAAGGGCATTGTAGTTTATCTCTTGAAAATTAGCTTCATATTTGACACCAACTGCATTAGAGGTAACCACAGATTGAATTCAAATATATAAGACCTTGACATAGCATAACGTAAGTAAAATTAATGTGCAATATCTTTTGATTTTTTTTTTTAATAGTGTTTATATTTGGTATGCAGATCGGCATCTTTGCTGTTGTACCATAAAATCAATCTGTGCTCAACATGGTGTGACTTTCCCTGTTTGAATTAGTCATTGACAAATGTTCTGTGGCCGGTTTCTGTATCGTACTTAAGTAAAAAGTGTTAATTTTGTACTTAAGTATGTTACAGAAACTGGACCCTGTGGCCGATTTCTATAACATACTTAAGTAAAAATTTAACCTACTTAAATTAACATACTTAAATATGCTACATAAACCAGCCCACTTCATTTTTAGTAGAGCGCCGCTCTACTTTTTCAGTCTATGTGGGTCTGGTGGTTTTCTGTATGATTAATTTCACGGCAATAACTTTAAATTTGTGGAATTGGGAACATAACTAACTCCATGTGTGTTAAGAATAACTTTTTTTGTTGCAACACGAAGCCAGATTTTGAGATTTTGGATCAGCTGATCAGATGAACACTGATATAAATGACGCATCAATTCCTATCATGTACAATACTATGTCAGCCATGTCTGTTAGGTGACGTCACACTTTGACTCTCAGTGCTTTGACCTGCCTCGCAATACCAAGCTGCCAGTACTGTATACGACACGTGACCTACTATGATCCAATGTTGTTTGAATGTTGGCCCGCCGTCTCCGACGTCAGCCCGGCATTAAAACAACATTGGGTCAACGTCTCGTGTTTGCTGAGAAGTGCACCTGTCATTAATAGTAGGCCTAATACGGCAACGCTGACCAAATGTTGGGCCAGCATCGTAGACGGTGTGCCAGCATCGAAACAACGCTGGCTGCATGTGATTGTCTGAGCACATCTGAGCAAATAGCAGTAGGCCTACTAGCATGCAATGTGCCTAGGCTACTAAATTGTTTGCTAGACACGTTCTTTTGTACCTTCCCCTACCTGTCATTGACTGGGGTATGCCTAGTAACATATATGTCTATACCACCCAAACTGTCAGGTTAATATAAATATAAACAGTTTCTGTTTAATAGATCGGCTTCGAATAATGAACTGCACCACAGTCCCAGACCCTGGTCCCAGCCCAGGGTCACACAGGGAGTAGCTAGCTGTGAAACGCAGTGACGTCACTCGGTGAAAACAAAGCTATATAACACCCCCTCCCCCATACTTCATTCTGTAAAATGCAGTGACGTCACTCGGTGAAAACAAGGTTATATAAGAACCATCCCTCATACTTCATTGTATTGGCCAGCTCGGTGAAAACAAAGGAGGTCGAGGTCATTGAGTTTCACAGATTTGACCTATTTCCATTAGGGTAGGCTTACCCGATTATCCCTAATAGACCGGATATAAGCCTACTAATAAACACAGAGACGCAGTTGGTGGGGCGTATTTACACGTGCAACGCATGACCACCACCCCCCTCCCCCCCACCCCGACTAAACTTTCAAAACAACATTGAGCTGACGACAGTCAGATATGAGATACAGGATAGTTACTGTCGGATTCAACACCTCATTTAGACCAATATATTTGTTGCTTAATTGTGAAACAGCTGCATCTTAGCTTTCCTTAAAACCAGGCCCGTTGGGGGGGGGGGGGGGGGGTTCGAGAGGGTCGCACGCCCCCCCCCCCCCCGGGACCACAAAGCTGAAAATTTACCCCAGCGACATCCACCAAACTGCACCAATTTGTAGCTAACAAAAATCCCAAGGGGCATACCCCCTCAACCTGCGTTTGCAATTTGCTCAACGCCAAATATAAATTCAAACAGTTTTTTTTACAGGGGGTCCAATTAACTTATTTCGAAAATACCCCAGCAATCCAAAATTCGACCCCCCCTTCAAAAATTTCTGGGCACGGGCCTGTTAAAACAATGACCCTGAAGCCCGGCACAAGCTCTACTTCAGTGCCGTCAGGCTCTAGTTTTTTTACTTAAGTACGTTACAGAAACCGGTCGCAGGAGCCGATTTCTGTAATGTACTTAAGTACAAAGCTGACACTTTTTACTAGGGTCGATACAGAAACCGGCCCCTGGTATCCTTGAATGTACTTGAATTATGTCACTGGCATTTTTTTTTTTGATAGATTTATTATTTATTTGGTTTTAAAATGAATTTTTACAGATAGATGAAGACTTGACGGCCAGAATCAATATGGCTGATTATCGGTACAGTTTCCATGAGAGAGGAAAAGAGTACAATCCGGCCTGGATGGCTCCCGAGGGTGAGGCTAACCATATAAAAAATTCATTAATGGTAAAGATTTCAGGTCAAATAAACTTTGTCACCTAGAGTAGAATGACATCATGATGTCAGCCTTAGATGACACAGTCCTTGAGTAGTTAGGTGATATAGCAGTACCAAATCGTAATGTAAGATGCCTAAATAGCAAATGGACAAAACAAATGTTGACCTTGATGTGGCCTTGACTGACCTTAATTTGATTCCTGCTTTATATAGTGTAACCACAATCTGGAAATAAAAAAAATTGCTTTTATATTTGCAAAAGAAAATAAAAAAGCATCCCAACCAAACACAAACTGAAAAAGCATCCCAACCAAACACAAACTGAAAAAACATCCCAACAAAACACAAACTGTTGTAAAACATCCCAACAGAGCACAAACTGTTAAAAACCATCCCAACAAAACACCAACTGTTGGATAACATCCCAACAAAACACAAACTGTTGAAAAACATCCCAGCAAAACACAAACTGTTAAAAAACATCTCAACAAAACACAAACTGTTAAAAAGCCTCCCCAACAAAACACAAAGTGTTAGAAAACATCCCAACAAAACACAAACTGTTAAAAAGCGTCCCAACAAAACACAAACTGTTAAAAAACATCCCAACAAAACACCAACTGTTAAAAATCATCCCAACAAAACACAAACTGTTAGAAAGCTTTCCAACAAAACACAAACTGTTAGAAAGCATCCAAACAAAACACAGAATCTTAAACTAGTGTTGATTTAATGCTTCAAACATTGACCTTGGCCACCATTAAGCCAAGTTTGGTTTAACACATTGTATCGTGTTTGTTGCAGGGGCGGATCCAAGGGTGTGCCCCTCGAAAAAAATTATAATCTTATTTAAGGCTTTCCATATGAACTGGTTACACACTGAGGGACAAACAGTGTCAAATATACCGGTATGCCTTAGATTGCAGGGGAATGACTTTGAAAATCAAAAATTTTCCCCGGGACGCGCTTCTCGGACCCGCGCTGCAGAGAAATATTCCTTTGTCAAGTTTTAAACCCCCCCGTCAGTGAAAAGCTAGGTCCGCCCTTGTGTTGGGATATTATTTGTCTGGGTTCTGTATTATTTTATATAGCCTTTAATAATAGGGGCAGATAGGACCATGATTTTTTCTGTAACTATATGCTATATGCTATAGATAATTCTTTCACCCTTCCCCATCTTAACATTGTTGATCCATGACAAAACCTTTTCATCATTTGAATTTCAAAGAAATGGCTGTCTTGCAGGTTTGTTTAGTTTGTTGGCATTTTTTTTCCTGTCTCCTCATTATTTTTTTCCTCATGAACTATTGGGTGGTATATTTTTACAGCTCTGCTTCGCAAGCCATCAGAGATTAATCAGCGAGCCGCTGACATGTGGAGTTATGCTATTCTGCTGTGGGAACTGGCCACTCGGGAAGTGCCTTTTGCTGATTTATCACCCATGGAAACTGGCATGAAGGTTAACGGGTTTTCTTGACTAGTTGTGAAATAATAATATCAAACCTCTTAAAATTATCTATAAATAGCATTAAAATTGCATTTGTTCACTTTTTCCTCATTAATTTTACGTTGTGGGTAGGATAACTTGATATGACCAGATTTTCATGTATGCATTTCAGTTTGTCACGATTATTACTTATAATCAGTGTTTTTGACCAAAAATTGCTGCCTTTTTTTGTATAATATGCTTAAATATACCATAATTCGGCTCACGAATATTCTCGAGAGTTCAATAGTTTAATATTTTTGCACTTTTCTATTTCGTTTTTTTTTCAGGTGGCTCTTGAAGGTTTACGTGTTACTATTCCACCCGGGACACCCGCTCACATGAGTCGGCTTATTAAAATCTGTATGCACGAGGACGCAGGCAAGAGACCTCGTTATGATATGGTGATTCCTATTTTAGAAAAGATGAAGGCTGCAGGCTAACACTGGCCAAGGACTCAGTTCAATCATGAGATGTTAAACTAATGCTGGTTTAATGTTATCCCAACATCGCAGACGGTGGTCAAATTGAAACTGCCATTGGTTTAACATCTCGTGAATCATTATTTATATTTCTACAAGCAATTTTCAGTAATGCCAAATATAAATGTTCATAGTGATATTGTCAGCAGGAACATACAATCCCAGTTTACAGTGCTAACATATATAAAGACCAAAGTTTTATTTACTTTGTAAAGGTGCTAAATAGCAGTTCCCACTCTGCTTGGAGGGTCTAAGATCATTGTAAACATTTAAACTATTTCAATGCGAGGACCGACTTTTGATCTCAGATGCTGATGTCAATAGAAGGTTCACATTCATCTGGTATTCAAGCCGGGGAGGAATATTTCATAATTTAAGCACAATATATTTGCAAAGAAACAGGCTAGTTGCATTGGGTTTACGCATTGGGAGGCATTTCATTCACTTGACTGTGTAGTTAGCAGGAATCAACCCAATGCTGGTTTAATATTTGGCCAGCTGCACAAACAGTGGACCAACATTAAACCAACATTGTATCAAATTCTCAATTTTGGACTTGGGCTAATTCAATTTTGTGACAAAAAATTGTAAGTCTTGTTCTTCACCTTGCTATACACAGATACCCAGTGGCCAACAACTTTCACGTTTGCCTTATATTAATTATGCAGCAATATTTTTTACAAGCATGTTATAGGTTGTTATTGTTAATGTTTACATAGATTTAGTATAGTAGTTATATATTATATAAGAATTTAGATGACTTAGTCAATGGGATTGCGTTTGTAGTTTAGATTTATTGTTATGAAGACCAGACTTGCAAGATACAGTCAGGATTCTGAAAGATTGTTTTGTTTCGAGGAGAGGCCATTTTGTTCATATGAAGAGAGGCCTTTGTGAATAGAGAGGCCTTTGTCCATGTGAGGAGAGAGGCCTTCGTGAATAGAGAAGCCTTTGTCCGTGTGTCTGACTATAATGAGCATAATGACATACTGCTCAGCAAAGGAAAAACGCATTAACTGCTTACTAGAAAAGTAAGCAGTTACTGCCTTTTGGCTTTGCCCGGCTGCATGCATGTCTAATAATATAATTTAAAGTTAACATTTATAAGAATATTTAAATTACTGTTATTTAAACATCCAGTTATTAATGGATGAATAATATTTAAAGTAGCAATCTAAATGATAACCCTTGTTCTGCTAGGCCCTGCCCGTATGTAAATTTTCAAGTTTCAAATTATTGATGCATCATACCTATATATTAAAACAAATCCACTTAAAAAATTTAGCAGGTTTTCAATTAATCAAATCATTAAATTAACATGATAAATTTTTTCCATAAACAGTATTCACTAATTTTCATCATTTTGAGTTGCAAATTACGTTTGCAATTCAAGCTTTAAATACATAAAATTAGTGGCAGCAGGACACTGGTTAAGATAGCATATTTTATGATCGCATTGTAATATCTCTTGTGAATCGTATTTTTTGAAATATTTATTTAATTGAAAAATGCATTCACTTGTGTGAATTCTCTGTCCGTGTGACTTATTGTGTTGATAATTTGTTACTGATCAAGTGTATGAAGAGATTCTCTTTTCATACTTGCTTTGGCTGGAAGCTAAAGTAGGGATCCCCTTCAATCAATGAAAACTTTTTCGTTGATTTTTCGCTGATGTGACACTTTTTAGTCTTAAGTCTGCAAAATGTGTGGCACTATTGTCAATAGTAAACACTCAAGTCTTTTCCACATTGTTTCATATTTCCTACATTGTTTTATCAATTCATATTTTGCTATCTTAGCTAACATGATATTTTGACACAAAAAACTTGAGTCAGTTTTCACCGGCTGCTGGTGCTTGTGCAGTTCACACAGCTTTCACCAGATGCTGCTGTGCGGGTAGTTCAAAGTTTTCACCAGGTGCTGCTGTAAACTATTGTATTTTACCATATTTCCTACTAACATGACATTTCTTCATTGTATAAAAGCTAAGTTACTAATAATAATCAGGCTTAATAATTAACCTCTGTGTAGTTCAAAGGCTGCAATTATTCACACATCTTTTCCTTGAAATTGAAATAAGGTACCTGGCACTGTGTAAAGGGGCAGGTACAACCTTTCAATTGCAAGGGGGTGATATAATTAGAATTATGTATAAATATATTGTAAACTGAGCTTTCAATGGTGCTATTTATTTGAATCTCTGTTTGGTCTATTCCAGTTGATAACCTTTTAAGTGCTGAGTTATAAAAAATATATGTTTACACATATAAAATGGTTTAAAATTCATTTTAAACTTTGATACATTTGTGACAAAAATGTCATTTTAACACAGACCTTTATTGCAGTGAAAATGTTATTCAAGTGTCAGTAATATTGTTCTAAATTTAGATTTCCACTAACTTCAAGAAGTTGTATACACTTGACAACAGCTTCATTCAACTTTGTCAATTGAGGTGAATCATTTTAAATGTTTTTGATCGCAGTTACTTTTCATCTTTATAAGGTACTACACGCTGTATACTAGAATAAATGTGAATATAATCGTGATTAGCACTTAAAGGGTTGCCATGGAAATGTCTTCTGAACCACAAACTTTACTTCAGGTCAAATAAACAATATAACCATGTTAACCAATGTTATTTTAATTCTGAGTCAATGTCATAGATAGTGGATCAACATTTAAACAACATTGATTCAATAATTGTATAAGATATAATTATATTATTAAAGCTATTTTTTCATATAAAATGTTTGGATTCGATATTACACCTAAAGCTATAGTGGGGCATATGATAATGTTGGGAGCTAGACGGGTTGTGAAGTTTTACACCTAAAAAATAGCCAAACTTGAATAAGAATTTGAATACATTCTTTTCACGAATTAGTTTTATCTGATAGTCTAGCTGACGTTTTTATTCCCATGATTTATTTCAATTCTGACTTCTTTTTAATATATATACTCTAATACAGCATCATCAAATCAGTCAGCTTGAAATATTGCCATCTTAAAATTGGACATGTCGTTTTAAAACGGAGGATGTTTAACACACCTTTTTTATTCATATTGTATTAATTACATGTGATGAAAGTGTTTTTATCTACCTCTCAACATTATGACATTCTGGCTTGAGGTGTAATATTGAATCCAAACACTATACGTGAAAATCCAATTTTAAGTATGTAGTAATTTATTGTATAAATGATTTTCATAATATATGTATGAGATTTCTTGACAATTCAAATTATGCATGGCAAATTTAGTTGTGATTTATAATGTGGTATCAAAAGTGATACAGTAAAATATGTCTTTGCAATATTGCTCGTTTTTTTCTATTATACACATTTTGCTGTTTCATTCAGCAGTGAAAAGATTAGGCATTTTTTAAGGTCTCGGTCGAGATTTGGCTGAGAGCCTATTGTTGCCACGCATCTTACCCATCCATCCACAATGTTTATTCGGCGAATCCTGACGACCCACCTAAAGCTCGATAATTGGTTGAGACGTGATCAGATATTGATATTTAAAACAAAATCTCGACTTGAAAGTGACATATCACCCCTTATATAGTATGAATAAATCTGTGACAAATAAACTAAAGTCGCCACAAGATGGGGCACAAGTGTTTCCTTATATGGGGTGATTGGCTATCATGTGGCCCTCTGAGAGGGTCACATGATAGCCAATCACCCCATATAAGGACATAATTATTCATACCATATAAGAGGTGATAGATCACCTTTAAAGTAGGTGCAAGGTCATTATTCGCGAGTAAATATTTAGGGCTCCTAATACAATGGCCTAAAAGAGTTTCGGTGCACTTATCCACTCCTCCCTCCATGATCTGTGTTATCTTGTGCACAGACATCTGGAAGTGAGAATCATACCGTAGATAGCGTGTCTTGATTTTGGGGTGTGTCCCTGGACAGGAGAGTTCACTGTCATTGTATGATTTGTTAATAAAGATTTTCACATTTAAATGTGATTGGTCATATGGAAATCACGGTTAAATTGAGTCACCTACAGCACCCCACCCCAGTCGTCAATGTCTGTATTGATTTATCGTAGACCAATCAACTGTTGAAATATTGTCAACCACAAGGAGACACAGAGATGTTGTCACCGCCATAATAATACCACCAGCCCAACACCCAGTCGCGACATATTCAAGCAATTAACCCTGCCAGTAGCCTACCAATCCTCCCAGTCAATCCTATAGTTTTATAATTAAACTCTTTCAAATATCTCAAAACTCCTGGCTGCATACACTTTGCATTAAAGACAAACAAACAGACGTGTGTAAGATAATCATAGGCGTTATATTATTTTAAATACCAAATTTCAACTTGCATAATACTTCATAAATAAATAAATATATTACAGATTAATTTATAGTGTCAAATCGTCCAACATTGGAGCGACATTAAGACAACATTGGATCGATAGCTATGTATCACGTATTGACCCTCATGCTTGATTATGCTTGACTCGTTTGATAATTAGTTGAATAAGAAAATATGCCGAATTACTAGACTAATCCCACGGAACTTGATGTTGGCTAGAATCAGCTAATTAATACCCCAAGCAACACGCTGCACCTATGATGAGCCAATGCTAGCACGCCGTGTGGGATATCGGCCAATAATTCACCCATGAAATATGTGCTATTGACCCGAGTGTGCGTTATTCCATTCAAGGCCCACTTATTTAAAAACATAGGTATGTAATTCTGGCAGCTCATCTATTATCATACAAATTATAAAAGGCTCATTCGATATTATTAGTAGAGCGCCGCTCTACTTTTTCGGTCTATTTGGGTGTGAGTGGTTTTCTGTATGATTAATTTCACGGCAATAACTTTGATTTTGTGGAATTGAGAACATAACTAACTCCATGTGTGTGTTAAGATTAACTTTTTTGGTTGCACCACGAAGCCAGAGATTTTGGATCAGATAAACACTGATATAAATGACGCATCAATTCCTATCATGTACAATACTATGTCAGCCATGTCTGTTATGTGACGTCACACGTGACCTTAGCAATACACTTTAACCCTCAGTGCTTTGACCTGCCTCGCAATACCAAGCTGCCAGTACTGTATACGACACGTGACCTACTATGATCCAATGGTGTTTGAATGTTGGCCCGCCGTCTCTGACATCGGCCCGGCATTAAAACAACATTGGGTCAACGTCTCGTGTTTGCTGGGAAGTGCACCTGTCAATAATAGTAGGCCTAATACGGCAACACTGACCAAATGTTGGGCCAGCGTCGTAGACGGTGTGCCAGCATTGAAACAACGCTGGCTGCATGTGATTGTCCAGCGGTATGCATGTTTGCCTGTAAAGGCTGTATGGGCAGTCTGTCCCAGAGGCATACACAATACTCAGCTGACACAAGGAGACGTTGAATCAATGTGCGTTTAACATTTGTCCACCATCTACGACGTTGGACAAACGTTAAGCCAACTTTGATTCAACGTCTGGTCTCTCTGGCCTGCCAATACACATGTGTGGGGCCTATATAATATGCCTATCGGCCACTCACTGCCCAACAAAAAAAACATTCACTCGATGTGGCATTAATGTTGGACGAGCTTCATAGACGATGCTCTAACATTAAACCAGCAAAGAAACAATTCATTTGTAGTAAAAACTTAGGCCTAGGGCCTACTGGTGCCTACAGTCTGAATACGTTCTGAAAACTTCAAAAACACCCCTCAGGCAATGCATAGCCTAATCCTGCTATGCTTAATGAATCTCATAGCCATATGCGAAGCCCCAGAAGTGACATTTAAATTAGGCTATTATTGTTTTCAACTCAACATCAAGTTATTAACTCACTAATTATATCGATAACTTTGCAATCTCAATATATCTAGGCTTATC
Organism: Flabesymbios commensalis; assembly: GCA_964017125.1. Taxonomy (NCBI): domain Eukaryota; kingdom Metazoa; phylum Annelida; class Polychaeta; order Terebellida; family Flabelligeridae; genus Flabesymbios; species Flabesymbios commensalis. Next base: position 84,506,290 of record OZ024905.1, read on the forward strand.
GAGTTGTGAGTTCTAATATAGTGAGTTCTATTATAGTGAGTCTATTTAATGTTGTCCTGCAGTCTCACACTGTTATTACGCTGGTCTATCATTAAATCAACATTGGCTCAACGACTGTGGCAGTGGAAGTAGTTAATCTGCCTCCTGACTCAGTTATTTCAATCTGAACACTGCACACTGCCATCACATCTGAGCAAATAGCAGTAGGCCTACTAGCATGCAATGTGCCTAGGCTACTAAATTGTTTGCTAGACACGTTCTTTTTTTTAGATTTCTGTAACCAGTTAGATTGAAAAATTTGAAAAAAAAGTTTTTAAATTTAATCAATTAAAAAAAATTGCATCAATTTTTTTTTTTGCGTATTTTTTTCAAATTCTGAAAAAATTAATAATTTTTTATTTTTTTTTTAATTTTTTTTGATTTTTAGAACAAATTAGATTGAAAAATCTGAACACTGCACACTGCCATCACATCTGAGCAAATAGCAGTAGGCCTACTAGCATGCAATGTGCCTAGGCTACTAAATTGTTTGCTAGACACGTTCTTTTTTTTAGATTTCTGTAACCAGTTAGATTGAAAAATTTGAAAAAAAAGTTTTTAAATTTAATCAATTAAAAAAAATTGCATCAATTTTTTTTTTTGCGTATTTTTTTCAAATTCTGAAAAAATTAATAATTTTTTATTTTTTTTTTAATTTTTTTTGATTTTTAGAACAAATTAGATTGAAAAATAAAAAAAAAAGTTTTTGAATATATTAACTTGAAAAAAAAAAAATTATTTGAGCTTTTTTTACAAGTTCTAAAAAAAATATTTTGAATTTGTTTTTTTTTTCTCAATTTTTAAAACAAATTAGAATAAACGAGTAAATCTTTCTATATTTTTGAAATTTTTATTTTTATTTTTGGAACCAGTTAGATTTGAAAATTTTAAAGAAAAGTTTTTTAATTTTTTTTTTAATTTAAACAAAATCAATATTTTTTCATTTTTGGAAGAAATTAAATTTAATTTTTGAATTTTTTTTTTATTATTATTCTTCGAATTCTGAAAAAAATTGATTTAAATTTTTTTTTTTTTTTTTTAGAACAAATTAGATTGAAAACATTTTGAAGAAAAGTTTTTGAATTTAATAAATTTTTAAAACAAATTGGAATAAAAAAATTTTTTTTTTTTAATTTGATCAATTTTTTCAATTTTTTTTTTTTATTATTCTAAAAAAAAATGATTTTAGGAAAAAAAAAAAAAAATTTGGAACAAATTAGATTAAAAAAAGAATTGTTTTTAAATTAATTTAATTTTTTCAAAATTTGTTTCTGAATAAAATAGACTTAAAAAAAAAAAAAATTTTAGATTTACAGAACAAATTAGATTAAAAAAATTTTAAAGAAAAGTTTTTGAATTTATTAAATTATGCATTTTTTTGGATTTTTTAAACTATTTAGATTAAAAAATTAAAAAAAAAAAAGTTTCTGAATTTATTGGATTAAAAAAAAAAAATTGAATTTATTTTTGAGTTTTTGTACAAATTCTAAAAAAAAAAAAAAAAAATTTTTTTTATTTTCTCAATTTTTAAAACAAATTATAATATTATTTTTTTTTTTTCAATTTTCTTAATTTTTTTTTTTGTTTTTTTCAAATTCTGAAAAAATAGATTTTTGATAAAAAAAAAATAATAATTTTTGGAACAAATTAGATTAGAAAAAAAAAAAAAAAATTATTTAATTAAATTTTTCTAATTTTTTTTTTTTTCTATTTTTTTTTTCGAATTCTGAAAAAAAGATTTAAAAATAAATAAATTGATTTTTAGAACAAATTAGATTGAAAAAATTTAAAGAAAAGTTTCTGAATTTATTGAATTTTTTTTTTTTAATTTTTTTGGGTTTTTTTTCTCAGATTATAAAAAAAAATATTGAATTTTTTTATTTTTTTTTAATTTTTAGAACAAATAAGAATAAGATTTTTTTTTCCAATTCTGAGAAAAAAAATAATTTTTTTTTAGATTTTTGGAACTATTTAGATTTAAAAATTTAAACAAAAGTTTTTTAATTTATTGAATTTTCAAAGAAAAAAAAATTCGAATTTTTTTCAAGTTTTTTTTAAATTCTAAAAAAAAAAAAAAAAATTTTTTTTTTTTTAATTTTTTTCAATTTTTAAAAAAAAATTAGATTACGAAAAAAGGGTTTTTTTTCATTTCTGGAACCAGTTAGATTAAAGAAAAAAATTTAAAGAAAAGTTTTTAAATTTTGAAAAAAAAAATCGAATTTTTTTTCGAGTTTTTTTTTAAATTTTGAAAAAAATAATTTTGTTCAATTTTTTTATTTTTGGAACAAATCAGATTAAAAAAGATTTTGATTTGATTGAATTTAAAAAAAAAAAAAAATCATTTTTTTTCAAGTTTTTTTCGAATTCTGAAAAAAATTGATTTAAAAAAAAAAAAAAAAAATTAGATTTTTGGAACCAGTTAGATTAAAACAAATTTAAAGAATAGTTTTTGAATTTAAAAAATAAAAAAAAAAAATCTATTTGTTTTTTCGATTATTTTTTTAAATTAAAAAAAAAATTAATTAAATTTTTTTTTTTAATTTTTAGAACAAATTAGATTAAAAAAATTGAAAAAAAAAGTTTTTGAATTTATTAAATTAAAAAAAAAAAAAATTTTGAGCATTTTTACAATTTTTTTAAAAAAAAAAAGATTTTTTTCTAATTCTGAAAAAAAAGATTTAAAAAAAAAAAAAAAATATCTAGATTTTCGAAACCAGTTAGAATAAAAAAAAATTAAGGAAAAGTTTTTGAATTTAATAAATAAAAAAAAAAAAATTCAAAATCTAAAAAAAATTAATTGAAAAAATATATATTTTTTTTAATTTTTTTGATTTTTGGAACAAATTAGACTCAAAAAATGTAAAAAAAAGTATTTTGAATTTATTGAATTTAAAAAAATTTAAATTTAAATTTTTTTTTTTAGCATTTTTACAAATTCTAAAAAAAAAAAAAAATTAAAATTTTTAAGGCAAATTAGATTAAAATTTATTATTTTTTTTCAATTTTATGAATTTTTTTGAATTTTTTTTTTTTGAATTCTTATGAAAATAGATTTAAAAAAAAAAAATTGATTTTTGGAACAAATTAGTTAAAAAAAGTGTAGTTTTTTTTATTAAAAAAAAAATTAATTTTTTTTCGATTTTTTTTCGAATTCTGAGAAAAAATAGATTTAAAAAAAAACAAAACATTTTTTGCTTTCTAGAACGAATTAAATTAAAAAAAAAATTTAAAAAAGTTTTTGAATTTATTGAATTTTGCAATTAAATTTTTTTTTCTTGATTTTAAGAACAAATTAAAAAAAAAAAAATTGAAATTTTTATTTTTTTATTTGTTTTAAACAAATTAGATTTTAAAAAAAGTTACTTTTTAATTGTTTGAATTTTTCAATTTTTTTTTCTTTTTTTTTCTAATTCTGATAAAAAAAATTTAAAAAATGAAAAAAAAAAAAGATTTTTGGAACCAGTTGGATTTAAACATTTTAAATAGAAGTTTTTGAATTTATTAAATTAAAAAAAAAAAAAAAAATTTTTTAGATTTTTTTTAAATTCTGAATTTTTTTTTTTTTTTTTTAACTGATTTTTTTTTTTTAATTTTTTAATTTTTTTTTAACAAAGTAGATTTAAAAAAAAAGTTATTTCTTAATTCAAGTATTTTTTCCAATTTTTTTTCTGTTTTTTCTAATTCTGAAAAAAAAAAAAAATTTGATTTCTGGAACCAGTTGGATTTAAAAATTTTATAGAAAAGTTTTGAAGTTAGTTTTTATCTATTTAGTTTTTTTTCAAATTCTTAAAAAAAAATTTGAAAATAGATTTATTTTTCTTGATTTTTGGAACAGATTAGAATAAAAAAAAAATAGTTTTTTTAATTTATTAAATTTTGAAAAAAAAAATTTTGTTTAAATTTCGTTTGATTTTTAGAACAAATTAGATTGAAATATTTTAAAAAAAAATTTATAAAAAATTTTAGTTTTTTTTACAAATTATAAAAAAATATAGTTTTGAATTGTTTTTTGTAATTTTCTCAATTTTTCAAACAAATTAGATTAAAAAAGAAATATTTTTTTTATTTTATGAATTTTTCAAATTTTTCTGTTCTTTTTCTTCGAATTCTAAAAAAAATCGATTTTTGAAAAAAAAAAAAAACGATTTTTGGAACAAATTAGATTAAAAAAAGAATAGTTTTTTTAATTAATTTCATTTTTTTAATTTTTTTTTTTCTATTTTTTTTTCGAATTCTAAAAAAAAATTAAATAAAAAAAAAAAAATTTAAGATTTTTGAAAAACGTAAGATTAAAAAATTTTGAAGAAAAGTTTTTGAATTTAATGAATTGAAAAAAAAAAAAAAAAATCGATTCTGGAAAAAAATTTTGTTTAAATTTCGTTTGATTTTTAGAACAAATTAGATTAAACAATTAAAAACTTTTTTTATAAATTTATTAAATTTTTGAGTTTTGTTTACAAATTATAAAAAAATACAGTTTTGAATTGTTTTTTTTAATTTTCTCAATTTTTTAAACCAATTAGATTTAAAAAAAATTATTTTTTTTATTTTATGAATTTTTCAAATTTTTTTGTTCTTTTTCTTCGAATTCAAAAAAAAATCGATTTTTGAAAAAAAAAAAAAAAGATTTTGGAACAAATTAGATTAAAAAAAGAATAGTTTTTTTTAATTAATTACATTTTTTCAAAATTTTTTTTTCTATTTTTTTTCGAATTCTGGAAAAAATAGATTTAAAAAAAAAAAATCATTTTTTGAACAAATTTAAATTTAAAAAATTTTAAAGAAAACTTTTTGAATTAAATTAATTTTGCAGTTTTTTTTTCAGATTCTGAAAAAAATAGAATTTTCTTGATTTTTAAAACAGATTAGAATAAAAAAAAATAGTTTTCTAAATTTATTTAATTTTTTCACACATGACACCTCCAGAAAAAAATCATTCTCATTTCTTCGCATTTTGCCAATGAACCCTGGGAGCCATGAAACACACTCCCAAATAGCCATAGGAGTGATTTAAAACAAAAAATTCAAAATTCAAAAAAGTTTGAATTCTAAAATTCCTTAATATGTCATTGTGCTGGAAAATTTATCATTTTTTTTACCATAAATTCTCAAAAAAACTCAAATAAACCACCCCAGATGCACCGACCTGTGATCAGAATCGATATTCGGAGAAAAAAAATTGTGCAAAAAAATGCCTTTTCTGACCACCGCGGGGGGCTGTGAAAAAATGGTAATTTTTCACACATGACACCTCTAGAAAAAAATAATTCTTATTTCTTCGCATTTTGCCAATGAACCCTGGGAGCCATGAAACACACTCCCAAATAGCCATAGGAGTGATTTAAAACAAAAAATTCAAAATTCAAAAAAGTTTGAATTCTAAAATTCCTTAATATGTCATTGTGCTGGAAAATTTATCATTTTTTCACTCTTAATTTCTCAAAAAACTCAAATAAACCACCCCAGATGCACTGACCTGTGATCAGAATCGATATTCGGAGAAAAAAAAATTGTGCAAAAAAATGCCTTTTCTGACCACCGCGGGGGGCTGTGAAAAAATGGTAATTTTTCACACATGACACCTCTAGAAAAAAATAATTCTTATTTCTTCGCATTTTGCCAATGAACCCTGGGAGCCATGAAATACACTCCCAAATAGCCATAGGAGTGATTTAAACCAAAAAATTCAAAATTCAAAAAAGTTTGAATTCTAAAATTCCTTAATATGTCATTGTGCTGGAAAATTTATCATTTTTTTCACCATAAATTCTCAAAAAACTCAAATTAACCACCCCAGATGCACCGACCTGTGTTTAGAATCGATATTCGAAGAAAAAAAAATTGTGCAAAAAAGTGCCTTTTCTGACCACCGCAGGGCTGAGAAAAAATGGTAATTTTTCACACATGACACCTCTAGAAAAAAATAATTCTTATTTCTTCGCATTTTGCCAATGAACCCTGGGAGCCATGAAATACACTCCCAAATAGCCATAGGAGTGATTCAAACCAAAAAATTCAAAATTCAAAAAAGTTTGAATTCTAGAATTCCTTAATATGTCATTGTGCTGGAAAATTTATCATTTTTTTCACCATAAATTCTCAAAAAACTCAAATAAACCACCCCAGATGCACCGACCTGTGATCAGAATCGATATTCGGAGAAAAAAAAATTGTGCAAAAAAATGCCTTTTCTGACCACCGCGGGGCTGTGAAAAAATGGTAATTTTTCACACATGACACCTCTAGAAAAAAATAATTCTTATTTCTTCGCATTTTGCCAATGAACCCTGGGAGCCATGAAATACACTCCCAAATAGCCATAGGAGTGATTTAAACCAAAAAATTCAAAAAAGTTTGAATTCTAGAATTCCTTAATATGTCATTGTGCTGGAAAATTTATCATTTTTTTCACAATACATTCTCAAAAAACTCAAATAAACCACCCCAGATGCACCGACTTGTGATCACGATCGATATTCGGAGAAAAAAAAAGTGTGCAAAAAAGTGCCTTTTCTGACCACCGCGGGGCTGAGAAAAAATGGTAATTTTTCACACATGACACCTCCAGAAAAAAATCATTCTCATTTCTTCGCATTTTGCCAATGAACCCTGGGAGCCATGAAACACACTCCCAAATAGCCATAGGAGTCATTTAAAACAAAAAATTCAAAATTCAAAAAAGTTTGAATTCTAAAATTCCTTAATACGTCATTGTGCTGGAAAATTTATCATTTTTTTCACCATAAATTCTCAAAAAACTCAAATAAACCACCCCAGATGCACCGACCTGTGATCAGAATCGATATTCGGAGAAAAAAAATTGTGCAAAAAAATGCCTTTTCTGACCACCGCGGGGCTGAGAAAAAATGGTAATTTTTCACACATGACACCTCTAGAAAAAAATCCTTCTCATTTCTTCGCATTTTGCCAATGAACCCTGGGAGCCATGAAATACACTCCCAAATAGCCATAGGAGTGATTTGAACCAAAAAATTCAAAATTCAAAAAAGTTTGAATTCTAAAATTCCTTAATATGTCATTGTGCTGGAAAATTTATCATTTTTTTAACCATAAATTCTCAAAAAACTCAAATTAACCACCCCAGATGCACCGACCTGTGTTTAGAATCGATATTCGAAGAAAAAAAAATTGTGCAAAAAAGTGCCTTTTCTGACCACCGCGGGGCTGAGAAATAATGGTAATTTTTCACACATGACACCTCTAGAAAAAAATAATTCTTATTTCTTCGCATTTTGCCAATGAACCCTGGGAGCCATGAAATACACTCCCAAATAGCCATAGGAGTGATTCAAACCAAAAAATTCAAAATTCAAAAAAGTTTGAATTCTAGAATTCCTTAATATGTCATTGTGCTGGAAAATTTATCATTTTTTTCACCATAAATTCTCAAAAAACTCAAATAAACCACCCCAGATGCACCGACCTGTGATCAGAATCGATATTCGGAGAAAAAAAAATTGTGCAAAAAAATGCCTTTTCTGACCACCGCTGGGCTGTGAAAAAATGGTAATTTTTCACACATGACACCTCTAGAAAAAAATAATTCTTATTTCTTCGCATTTTGCCAATGAACCCTGGGAGCCATGAAATACACTCCCAAATAGCCATAGGAGTGATTCAAACCAAAAAATTCAAAATTCAAAAAAGTTTGAATTCTAGAATTCCTTAATATGCCATTGTGCTGGAAAATTTATCATTTTTTTCACCATAAATTCTCAAAAAACTCAAATAAACCACCCCAGATGCACCGACCTGTGATCAGAATCGATATTCGGAGAAAAAAAATTGTGCAAAAAAATGCCTTTTCTGACCACCGCGGGGCTGAGAAAAAATGGTAATTTTTCACACATGACACCTCTAGAAAAAAATCCTTCTCATTTCTTCGCATTTTGCCAATGAACCCTGGGAGCCATGAAATACACTCCCAAATAGCCATAGGAGTGATTTGAACCAAAAAATTCAAAATTCAAAAAAGTTTGAATTCTAAAATTCCTTAATGTCATTGTGCTGGAAAATTTATCATTTTTTTCACCATACATTCCTAAAAAACTCAAATAAACCACCCCAGAAGCACCGACCTGTGATCAGAATCCATATACAGAGAAAAAAAAATTGTGCAAAAAAGTGCCTTTTCTGACCACCGCGGGGCTGAGAAAAAATGGTAATTTTTCACACATGACACCTCCAGAAAAAAATCATTCTCATTTCTTCGCATTTTGCCAATGAACCCTGGGAGCCATGAAATACACTCCCAAATAGCCATAGGAGTGATTTAAAACAAAAAATTCAAAATTCAAAAAAGTTTGAATTCTAAAATTCCTTAATATGTCATTGTGCTGGAAAATTTATCATTTTTTTCAACATAAATTCTCAAAAAACTCGAATAAACCACCAAAGATGCAGCGACCTGTGATCAGAATCCATATTCAGAGAAAAACAAATTGTGCAAAAAAGTGCCTTTTCTGACCACCGCAGAGCTGTGAAAAAATGGTAATTTTTCACACATGACACTTCCAGAAAAAAATCATTCTTATTTCTTCGCATTTTGCCATTGAACCCTGGGATCCATGAAATACACTCCCAAATAGCCGTAGGAGTGACTTGAGCCAAAAAATTCAAAATTCAAAAAAGTTTGAATTCTAAAATTCCTTGTCATTGTGCTGGAAAATTTATCATTTTTTTCACCATAAATTCTCAAAAAACTCAAATAAACCACCCCAGATGCACCGACCTGTGATCAAAAACGATATTCGGAGAAAAAAAAAATTGTGCAAAAAAATGCCTTTTCTGACCACCGCGGGGCTGTGAAAAAATGGTAATTTTTCACACATGACACCTCTAGAAAAAAATAATTCTTATTTCTTCGCATTTTGCCAATGAACCCTGGGAGCCATGAAATACACTCCCAAATAGCCATAGGAGTGATTCAAACCAAAAAATTCAAAATTCAAAAAAGTTTGAATTCTAAAATTCCTTAATATGTCATTGTGCTGGAAAATTTATCATTTTTTTCACAATACATTCTCAAAAAACTCAAATAAACCACCCCAGATGCACCGACTTGTGATCACGATCGATATTTGGAGAAAAAAAAAGTGTGCAAAAAAGTGCCTTTTCTGACCACCGCGGGGCTGAGAAAAAATGGTAATTTTTCACAAATGACACCTCCAGAAAAAAATCATTCTCATTTCTTCGCATTTTGCCAATGAACCCTGGGAGCCATGAAATACACTCCCAAATAGCCATAGGAGTGATTTGAACCAAAAAATTCAAAATTCAAAAAAGTTTGAATTCTAAAATTCCTTAATATGTCATTGTACTGGAAAATTTATCATTTTTCCACCATACATTCTCAAAAAACTCAAATAAACCACCCCAGATGCACCGTCTTGTGATCACAATCGATATTCGGAGAAAAAAAAATTGTGCAAAAAAGTGCCTTTTCTGACCACCGCGGGGCTGAGAAAAAATGGTAATTTTTCACACATGACACCTCCAGAAAAAAATAATTCTCATTTCTTCGCATTTTGCCAATGAACCCTGAGAGCCATGAAATACACTCCCAAAAAGCCATAGGAGTGATTTAAACCAAAAAATTCAAAATTCAAAAAAGTTTGAATTCTAAAATTCCTTAATATGTCATTGTGCTGGAAATTTTATCATTTTTTTCACCATAAATTCTCAAAAAACTCAAATTAACCACCCCAGATGCACCGACCTGTGTTTAGAATCGATATTCGAAAAAAAAAAAAATTGTGCAAAAAAGTGCCTTTTCTGACCATCGCGGGGCTGTGAAAAAATGGTAATTTTTCACACATGACACCTCCAGAAAAAATCATTCTTATTTCTTCGCATTTTGCCAATGAACCCTGGGAGCCATGAAATACACTCCCAAATAGCCATAGGAGTGATTTAAACCAAAAAATTCAAAATTCAAAAAAGTTTGAATTCTAAAATTCCTTAATATGTCATTGTGCTGGAAAATTTATCATTTTTTTCACCATAAATTCTCAAAAAACTCAAATAAACCACCCCAGATGCACCGACCTGTTATCAGAATCGATATTCGGAGAAAAAAAATTGTGCAAAAAAGTGCCTTTTCTGACCACCGCGGGGCTGTGAAAAAATGGTAATTTTTCACACATGACACCTCCAGAAAAAAATCATTCTCATTTCTTCGCATTTTGCCAATGAACCCTGGGAGCCATGAAATACACTCCCAAATAGCCATAGGAGTGATTTAAACCAAAAAATTCAAAATTCAAAAAAGTTTGAATTCTAAAATTCCTTATTATGTCATTGTGCTGGAAAATTTATCATTTTTTTCACCATACATTCTCAAAAAACTCAAATAAACCACCCCAGATGCACCGACTTGTGATCACAATCGATATTCGGAGAAAAAAAAATTGTGCAAAAAAGTGCCTTTTCTGACCACCGCGGGGCTGAGAAAAAATGGTAATTTTTCACACATGACACCTCCAGAAAAAAATCATTCTCATTTCTTCGCATTTTGCCAATGAACCCTGGGAGCCATGAAATACACTCCCAAATAGCCATAGGAGTGATTTAAAACAAAAAATTCAAAATTCAAAAAAGTTTGAATTCTAAAATTCCTTAATATGTCATTGTGCTGGAAAATTTATCATTTTTTTCAACATAAATTCTCAAAAAACTCGAATAAACCACCAAAGATGCAGCGACCTGTGATCAGAATCCATATTCAGAGAAAAACAAATTGTGCAAAAAAGTGCCTTTTCTGACCACCGCAGAGCTGTGAAAAAATGGTAATTTTTCACACATGACACTTCCAGAAAAAAATCATTCTTATTTCTTCGCATTTTGCCATTGAACCCTGGGATCCATGAAATACACTCCCAAATAGCCGTAGGAGTGACTTGAGCCAAAAAATTCAAAATTCAAAAAAGTTTGAATTCTAAAATTCCTTGTCATTGTGCTGGAAAATTTATCATTTTTTTCACCATAAATTCTCAAAAAACTCAAATAAACCACCCCAGATGCACCGACCTGTGATCAAAAACGATATTCGGAGAAAAAAAAAATTGTGCAAAAAAATGCCTTTTCTGACCACCGCGGGGCTGTGAAAAAATGGTAATTTTTCACACATGACACCTCTAGAAAAAAATAATTCTTATTTCTTCGCATTTTGCCAATGAACCCTGGGAGCCATGAAATACACTCCCAAATAGCCATAGGAGTGATTCAAACCAAAAAATTCAAAATTCAAAAAAGTTTGAATTCTAAAATTCCTTAATATGTCATTGTGCTGGAAAATTTATCATTTTTTTCACAATACATTCTCAAAAAACTCAAATAAACCACCCCAGATGCACCGACTTGTGATCACGATCGATATTTGGAGAAAAAAAAAGTGTGCAAAAAAGTGCCTTTTCTGACCACCGCGGGGCTGAGAAAAAATGGTAATTTTTCACAAATGACACCTCCAGAAAAAAATCATTCTCATTTCTTCGCATTTTGCCAATGAACCCTGGGAGCCATGAAATACACTCCCAAATAGCCATAGGAGTGATTTGAACCAAAAAATTCAAAATTCAAAAAAGTTTGAATTCTAAAATTCCTTAATATGTCATTGTACTGGAAAATTTATCATTTTTCCACCATACATTCTCAAAAAACTCAAATAAACCACCCCAGATGCACCGTCTTGTGATCACAATCGATATTCGGAGAAAAAAAAATTGTGCAAAAAAGTGCCTTTTCTGACCACCGCGGGGCTGAGAAAAAATGGTAATTTTTCACACATGACACCTCCAGAAAAAAATAATTCTCATTTCTTCGCATTTTGCCAATGAACCCTGAGAGCCATGAAATACACTCCCAAAAAGCCATAGGAGTGATTTAAACCAAAAAATTCAAAATTCAAAAAAGTTTGAATTCTAAAATTCCTTAATATGTCATTGTGCTGGAAATTTTATCATTTTTTTCACCATAAATTCTCAAAAAACTCAAATTAACCACCCCAGATGCACCGACCTGTGTTTAGAATCGATATTCGAAAAAAAAAAAAATTGTGCAAAAAAGTGCCTTTTCTGACCATCGCGGGGCTGTGAAAAAATGGTAATTTTTCACACATGACACCTCCAGAAAAAATCATTCTTATTTCTTCGCATTTTGCCAATGAACCCTGGGAGCCATGAAATACACTCCCAAATAGCCATAGGAGTGATTTAAACCAAAAAATTCAAAATTCAAAAAAGTTTGAATTCTAAAATTCCTTAATATGTCATTGTGCTGGAAAATTTATCATTTTTTTCACCATAAATTCTCAAAAAACTCAAATAAACCACCCCAGATGCACCGACCTGTTATCAGAATCGATATTCGGAGAAAAAAAATTGTGCAAAAAAGTGCCTTTTCTGACCACCGCGGGGCTGTGAAAAAATGGTAATTTTTCACACATGACACCTCCAGAAAAAAATCATTCTCATTTCTTCGCATTTTGCCAATGAACCCTGGGAGCCATGAAATACACTCCCAAATAGCCATAGGAGTGATTTAAACCAAAAAATTCAAAATTCAAAAAAGTTTGAATTCTAAAATTCCTTATTATGTCATTGTGCTGGAAAATTTATCATTTTTTTCACCATACATTCTCAAAAAACTCAAATAAACCACCCCAGATGCACCGACTTGTGATCACAATCGATATTCGGAGAAAAAAAAATTGTGCAAAAAAGTGCCTTTTCTGACCACCGCGGGGCTGAGAAAAAATGGTAATTTTTCACACATGACACCTCCAGAAAAAAATCATTCTCATTTCTTCGCATTTTGCCAATGAACCCTGGGAGCCATGAAATACACTCCCAAATAGCCATAGGAGTGATTTAAAACAAAAAATTCAAAATTCAAAAAAGTTTGAATTCTAAAATTCCTTAATATGTCATTGTGCTGGAAAATTTATCATTTTTTTCAACATAAATTCTCAAAAAACTCGAATAAACCACCAAAGATGCAGCGACCTGTGATCAGAATCCATATTCAGAGAAAAACAAATTGTGCAAAAAAGTGCCTTTTCTGACCACCGCAGAGCTGTGAAAAAATGGTAATTCTTCACACATGACACCTCCAGAAAAAATCATTCTTATTTCTTCGCATTTTGCCAATGAACCCTGGGAGCCATGAAATACACTCCCAAATAGCCATAGGAGTGATTTAAAACAAAAAATTCAAAATTCAAAAAAGTTTGAATTCTAAAATTCCTTAATATGTCATTGTACTGGAAAATTTATCATTTTTTTCACCATACATTCTCAAAAAACTCAAATAAACCACCCCAGATGCACCGTCTTGTGATCACAATCGATATTCGGAGAAAAAAAAATTGTGCAAAAAAGTGCCTTTTCTGACCACCGCGGGGCTGAGAAAAAATGGTAATTTTTCACACATGACACCTCCAGAAAAAAATAATTCTCATTTCTTCGCATTTTGCCAATGAACCCTGAGAGCCATGAAATACACTCCCAAAAAGCCATAGGAGTGATTTAAACCAAAAAATTCAAAATTCAAAAAAGTTTGAATTCTAAAATTCCTTAATATGTCATTGTGCTGGAAATTTTATCATTTTTTTCACCATAAATTCTCAAAAAACTCAAATTAACCACCCCAGATGCACCGACCTGTGTTTAGAATCGATATTCGAAAAAAAAAAAAATTGTGCAAAAAAGTGCCTTTTCTGACCACCGCGGGGCTGTGAAAAAATGGTAATTTTTCACACATGACACCTCCAGAAAAAATCATTCTTATTTCTTCGCATTTTGCCAATGAACCCTGGGAGCCATGAAATACACTCCCAAATAGCCATAGGAGTGATTTAAACCAAAAAATTCAAAATTCAAAAAAGTTTGAATTCTAAAATTCCTTAATATGTCATTGTGCTGGAAAATTTATCATTTTTTTCACCATAAATTCTCAAAAAACTCAAATAAACCACCCCAGATGCACCGACCTGTTATCAGAATCGATATTCGGAGATAAAAAATTGTGCAAAAAAGTGCCTTTTCTGACCACCGCGGGGCTGAGAAAAAATGGTAATTTTTCACACATGACACCTCCAGAAAAAAATCATTCTCATTTCTTCGCATTTTGCCAATGAACCCTGGGAGCCATGAAATACACTCCCAAATAGCCATAGGAGTGATTTAAACCAAAAAATTCAAAATTCAAAAAAGTTTGAATTCTAAAATTCCTTATTATGTCATTGTGCTGGAAAATTTATCATTTTTTTCACCATACATTCTCAAAAAACTCAAATAAACCACCCCAGATGCACCGACTTGTGATCACAATCGATATTCGGAGAAAAAAAAATTGTGCAAAAAAGTGCCTTTTCTGACCACCGCGGGGCTGAGAAAAAATGGTAATTTTTCACACATGACACCTCCAGAAAAAAATCATTCTCATTTCTTCGCATTTTGCCAATGAACCCTGGGAGCCATGAAATACACTCCCAAATAGCCATAGGAGTGATTTGAAGCAAAAAATTCAAAATTCAAAAAAGTTTGAATTCTAAAATTCCTTAATATGTCATTGTGCTGGAAAATTTATCATTTTTTTCAACATAAATTCTCAAAAAACTCGAATAAACCACCAAAGATGCAGCGACCTGTGATCAGAATCCATATTCAGAGAAAAACAAATTGTGCAAAAAAGTGCCTTTTCTGACCACCGCAGAGCTGTGAAAAAATGGTAATTTTTCACACATGACACTTCCAGAAAAAAATCATTTTTATTTCTTCGCATTTTGCCATTGAACCCTGGGATCCATGAAATACACTCCCAAATAGCCGTAGGAGTGACTTGAGCCAAAAAATTCAAAAAAGTTTGAATTCTAAAATTCCTTAATATGTCATTGTGCTGGAAAATTTACCATATTTTTCACCATACATTCTCAAAAAACTCAAATAAACCACCCCAGATGCACCGACTTGTGATCACAATCGATATTCGGAGAAAAAAAAAATTGTGCAAAAAAGTGCCTTTTCTGACCACCGCGGGGCTGAGAAAAAATGGTAATTTTTCACACATGACACCTCCAGAAAAAAATCATTCTCATTTCTTCGCATTTTGCCAATGAACCCTGGGAGCCATGAAATACACTCCCAAATAGCCATAGGAAAGATTTAAAACAAAAAATTCAAAAAAGTTTGAATTTTAAAATTCCTTAATATGTCATTGTGCTGGAAAATTTATCATTTTTTTCACCATAAATGCTCAAAAAACTCAAATAAACCACCCCAGATGCACCGACCTGTGATCAGAATCGATATTCGGAGAAAAAAAATTGTGCAAAAAAATGCCTTTTCTGACCACCGCGGGGCTGTGAAAAAATGGTAATTTTTCACACATGACACCTCTAGAAAAAAATAATTCTTATTTCTTCGCATTTTGCCAATGAACCCTGGGAGCCATGAAATACCCTCCCAAATAGCCATAGGAGTGATTTAAACCAAAAAATTCAAAATTCAAAAAAGTTTGAATTCTAAAATTCCTTAATATGTCATTGTGCTGGAAAATTTATCATTTTTTCCACCATAAATTCTCAAAAAACTCAAATAAACCACCCCAGATGCACCGACCTGTGATCAGAATCGATATTCGGAGAAAAAAAAATTGTGCAAAAAAATGCCTTTTCTGACCACCGCGGGGGGCTGTGAAAAAATGGTAATTTTTCACACATGACACCTCTAGAAAAAAATAATTTTTATTTCTTCGCATTTTGCCAATGAACCCTGGGAGCCATGAAATACACTCCCAAATAGCCATAGGAGTGATTTAAACCAAAAAATTCAAAATTCAAAAAAGTTTGAATTCTAAAATTCCTTAATATGTCATTGTGCTGGAAAATTTATCATTTTTTTCACAATACATTCTCAAAAAACTCAAATAAACCACCCCAGATGCACCGACCTGTGATCAGAATCGATATTCGGAGAAAAAAAAATTGTGCAAAAAAGTGCCTTTTCTGACCACCGCGGGGCTGAGAAAAAATGGTAATTTTTCA
This sequence comes from Flabesymbios commensalis, assembly GCA_964017125.1. NCBI lineage: Eukaryota > Metazoa > Annelida > Polychaeta > Terebellida > Flabelligeridae > Flabesymbios > Flabesymbios commensalis. The sequence continues at coordinate 84,522,392 of OZ024905.1, forward strand.
CACATGACACCTCCTGAAAAAAATCATTCTCATTTCTTCGCATTTTGCCAATGAACCCTGGGAGCCATGAAATACACTCCCAAATAGCCATAGGAGTGATTTAAAACAAAAAATTCAAAATTCAAAAAAGTTTGAATTCTAAAATTCCTTAATATGTCATTGTGCTGGAAAATTTATCATTTTTTTTCACCATAAATTCTCAAAAAACTCAAATTAACCACCCCAGATGCACCGACCTGTGTTTAGAATCGATATTCGAAGAAAAAAAATTATGCAAAAAAGTGCCTTTTCTGACCACCGCGGGGCTGTGAAAAAATGGTAATTTTTCACACATGACACCTCCAGAAAAAATCATTCTTATTTCTTCGCATTTTGACAATGAACCCTGGGAGCCATGAAATACGCTTCCAAATAGCCATAGGAGTGATTTAAACCAAAAAATTTAAAATTCAAAAAAGTTTGAATTCTAAAATTCCTTAATATGTCATTGTGCTGGAAAATTTATCATTTTTCACCATACATTCTCAAAAAACTCAAATAAACCACTCCAGATGCACCGACTTATGATCACAATCGATATTCGGAGAAAAAAAAATTGTGCAAAAAAGTGCCTTTTCTGACCACCGCGGGGCAGTGAAAAAATGTTAATTTTTCACACATGACACCTCTAGAAACAAATCATTTTTATTTCTTCGCATTTTGCCAATGAACCATGGGAGCCATGAAATACACTCCCAAATAGCCATAGGAGTGATTTAAACCAAAAAATTAAAAATTCAAAAAAGTTTGAATTCTAAAATTCCTTAATATGTCATTGTGCTGGAAAATTTATCATTTTTTTCACCATACATTCTCAAAAAACTCAAATAAACCACCCCAGATGCACCGACTTGTGATCAAAATCAATATTCGGAGAAAAAAAAATTGTGCAAAAAAGTGCCTTTTCTGACCACCGCGGGGCTGAGAAAAAATGATAATTTTTCACACATGACACCTCCAGAAAAAATCATTCTTATTTCTTCGCATTTTGCCAATGAACCCTGGGAGCCATAAAATACACTCCCAAATAGCCATAGGAGTGATTTAAAACAAAAAATTCAAAATTCAAAAAAGTTTGAATTCTAAAATTCCTTAATATGTCATTGTGCTGGAAAATTTATCATTTTTTTTACCATAAATTCTCAAAAAACTCAATTTAACCACCCCAGATGCACCGACCTGTGTTTAGAAAATCGATATTCGAAGAAAAAAAAATTGTGCAAAAAAGTGCCTTTTCTGACCACCGCGGGGCTGTGAAAAAATGGTAATTTTTCACACATGACACCTCCAGAAAAAATCATTTTTATTTCTTCGCATTTTGCCAATGAACCTTGGGAGCCATGAAATACACTCCCAAATAGCCATAGGAGTGATTTAAACCAAAAAATTCAAAATTCAAAAAAGTTTGAATTCTAAAATTCCTTAATATGTCATTGTGCTGGAAAATTTATCATTTTTTTCACCATAAATTCTCAAAACATCAAATTAACCACCCCAGATGCACCGACCTGTGTTTAGAATCGATATTCGAAGAAAAAAAAATTGTGCAAAAAAGTGCCTTTTCTGACCACCGCGGGGCTGTGAAAAAATGGTAATTTTTCACACATGACACCTCCAGAAAAAATCATTCTTATTTCTTCGCATTTTGCCAATGAGCCCTGGGAGCCATGAAATACACTCCCAAATAGCCATAGGAGTGATTCAAACCAAAAAATTCAAAATTCAAAAAAGTTTGAATTCTAGAATTCCTTAATATGCCATTGTGCTGGAAAATTTATCATTTTTTTCACCATAAATTCTCAAAAAACTCAAATAAACCACCCCAGATGCACCGACCTGTGATCAGAATCGATATTCGGAGAAAAAAAAATTGTGCAAAAAAATGCCTTTTCTGACCACCGCGGGGCTGAGAAAAAATGGTAATTTTTCACACATGACACCTCTAGAAAAAAATCCTTCTCATTTCTTCGCATTTTGCCAATGAACCCTGGGAGCCATGAAATACACTCCCAAATAGCCATAGGAGTGATTTGAACCAAAAAATTCAAAATTCAAAAAAGTTTGAATTCTAAAATTCCTTAATGTCATTGTGCTGGAAAATTTATCATTTTTTTCACCATACATTCCTAAAAAACTCAAATAAACCACCCCAGAAGCACCGACCTGTGATCAGAATCCATATACAGAGAAAAAAAAATTGTGCAAAAAAGTGCCTTTTCTGACCACCGCGGGGCTGAGAAAAAATGGTAATTTTTCACACATGACACCTCCAGAAAAAAATCATTCTCATTTCTTCGCATTTTGCCAATGAACCCTGGGAGCCATGAAATACACTCCCAAATAGCCATAGGAGTGATTTAAAACAAAAAATTCAAAATTCAAAAAAGTTTGAATTCTAAAATTCCTTAATATGTCATTGTGCTGGAAAATTTATCATTTTTTTCAACATAAATTCTCAAAAAACTCGAATAAACCACCAAAGATGCAGCGACCTGTGATCAGAATCCATATTCAGAGAAAAACAAATTGTGCAAAAAAGTGCCTTTTCTGACCACCGCAGAGCTGTGAAAAAATGGTAATTTTTCACACATGACACTTCCAGAAAAAAATCATTCTTATTTCTTCGCATTTTGCCATTGAACCCTGGGATCTATGAAATACACTCCCAAATAGCCGTAGGAGTGACTTGAGCCAAAAAATTCAAAATTCAAAAAAGTTTGAATTCTAAAATTCCTTAATATGTCATTGTGCTGGAAAATTTATCATTTTTTTCACCATAAATTCTCAAAAAACTCAAATAAACCACCCCAGATGCACCGACCTGTGATCAAAAACGATATTCGGAGAAAAAAAAAATTGTGCAAAAAAATGCCTTTTCTGACCACCGCGGGGCTGTGAAAAAATGGTAATTTTTCACACATGACACCTCTAGAAAAAAATAATTCTTATTTCTTCGCATTTTGCCAATGAACCCTGGGAGCCATGAAATACACTCCCAAATAGCCATAGGAGTGATTCAAACCAAAAAATTCAAAATTCAAAAAAGTTTGAATTCTAAAATTCCTTAATATGTCATTGTGCTGGAAAATTTATCATTTTTTTCACAATACATTCTCAAAAAACTCAAATAAACCACCCCAGATGCACCGACTTGTGATCACGATCGATATTCGGAGAAAAAAAAAGTGTGCAAAAAAGTGCCTTTTCTGACCACCGCGGGGCTGAGAAAAAATGGTAATTTTTCACAAATGACACCTCCAGAAAAAAATCATTCTCATTTCTTCGCATTTTGCCAATGAACCCTGGGAGCCATGAAATACACTCCCAAATAGCCATAGGAGTGATTTGAACCAAAAAATTCAAAATTCAAAAAAGTTTGAATTCTAAAATTCCTTAATATGTCATTGTACTGGAAAATTTATCATTTTTCCACCATACATTCTCAAAAAACTCAAATAAACCACCCCAGATGCACCGTCTTGTGATCACAATCGATATTCGGAGAAAAAAAAATTGTGCAAAAAAGTGCCTTTTCTGACCACCGCGGGGCTGAGAAAAAATGGTAATTTTTCACACATGACACCTCCAGAAAAAAATAATTCTCATTTCTTCGCATTTTGCCAATGAACCCTGAGAGCCATGAAATACACTCCCAAAAAGCCATAGGAGTGATTTAAACCAAAAAATTCAAAATTCAAAAAAGTTTGAATTCTAAAATTCCTTAATATGTCATTGTGCTGGAAATTTTATCATTTTTTTCACCATAAATTCTCAAAAAACTCAAATTAACCACCCCAGATGCACCGACCTGTGTTTAGAATCGATATTCGAAAAAAAAAAAAATTGTGCAAAAAAGTGCCTTTTCTGACCATCGCGGGGCTTTGAAAAAATGGTAATTTTTCACACATGACACCTCCAGAAAAAATCATTCTTATTTCTTCGCATTTTGCCAATGAACCCTGGGAGCCATGAAATACACTCCCAAATAGCCATAGGAGTGATTTAAACCAAAAAATTCAAAATTCAAAAAAGTTTGAATTCTAAAATTCCTTAATATGTCATTGTGCTGGAAAATTTATCATTTTTTTCACCATAAATTCTCAAAAAACTCAAATAAACCACCCCAGATGCACCGACCTGTTATCAGAATCGATATTTGGAGAAAAAAAATTGTGCAAAAAAGTGCCTTTTCTGACCACCGCGGGGCTGTGAAAAAATGGTAATTTTTCACACATGACACCTCCAGAAAAAAATCATTCTCATTTCTTCGCATTTTGCCAATGAACCCTGGGAGCCATGAAATACACTCCCAAATAGCCATAGGAGTGATTTAAACCAAAAAATTCAAAATTCAAAAAAGTTTGAATTCTAAAATTCCTTATTATGTCATTGTGCTGGAAAATTTATCATTTTTTTCACCATACATTCTCAAAAAACTCAAATAAACCACCCCAGATGCACCGACTTGTGATCACAATCGATATTCGGAGAAAAAAAAATTGTGCAAAAAAGTGCCTTTTCTGACCACCGCGGGGCTGTGAAAAAATGGTAATTTTTCACACATGACACCTCCAGAAAAAAATCATTCTCATTTCTTCGCATTTTGCCAATGAACCCTGGGAGCCATGAAATACACTCCCAAATAGCCATAGGAGTGATTTAAAACAAAAAATTCAAAATTCAAAAAAGTATGAATTCTAAAATTCCTTAATATGTCATTGTGCTGGAAAATTTATCATTTTTTTCAACATAAATTCTCAAAAAACTCGAATAAACCACCAAAGATGCAGCGACCTGTGATCAGAATCCATATTCAGAGAAAAACAAATTGTGCAAAAAAGTGCCTTTTCTGACCACCGCAGAGCTGTGAAAAAATGGTAATTCTTCACACATGACACCTCCAGAAAAAATCATTCTTATTTCTTCGCATTTTGCCAATGAACCCTGGGAGCCATGAAATACACTCCCAAATAGCCATAGGAGTGATTTAAAACAAAAAATTCAAAATTCAAAAAAGTTTGAATTCTAAAATTCCTTAATATGTCATTGTACTGGAAAATTTATCATTTTTTTCACCATACATTCTCAAAAAACTCAAATAAACCACCCCAGATGCACCGTCTTGTGATCACAATCGATATTCGGAGAAAAAAAAATTGTGCAAAAAAGTGCCTTTTCTGACCACCGCGGGGCTGAGAAAAAATGGTAATTTTTCACACATGACACCTCCAGAAAAAAATAATTCTCATTTCTTCGCATTTTGCCAATGAACCCTGAGAGCCATGAAATACACTCCCAAAAAGCCATAGGAGTGATTTAAACCAAAAAATTCAAAATTCAAAAAAGTTTGAATTCTAAAATTCCTTAATATGTCATTGTGCTGGAAATTTTATCATTTTTTTCACCATAAATTCTCAAAAAACTCAAATTAACCACCCCAGATGCACCGACCTGTGTTTAGAATCGATATTCGAAAAAAAAAAAAATTGTGCAAAAAAGTGCCTTTTCTGACCACCGCGGGGCTGTGAAAAAATGGTAATTTTTCACACATGACACCTCCAGAAAAAATCATTCTTATTTCTTCGCATTTTGCCAATGAACCCTGGGAGCCATGAAATACACTCCCAAATAGCCATAGGAGTGATTTAAACCAAAAAATTCAAAATTCAAAAAAGTTTGAATTCTAAAATTCCTTAATATGTCATTGTGCTGGAAAATTTATCATTTTTTTCACCATAAATTCTCAAAAAACTCAAATAAACCACCCCAGATGCACCGACCTGTTATCAGAATCGATATTCGGAGAAAAAAAATTGTGCAAAAAAGTGCCTTTTCTGACCACCGCGGGGCTGAGAAAAAATGGTAATTTTTCACACATGACACCTCCAGAAAAAAATCATTCTCATTTCTTCGCATTTTGCCAATGAACCCTGGGAGCCATGAAATACACTCCCAAATAGCCATAGGAGTGATTTGAAGCAAAAAATTCAAAATTCAAAAAAGTTTGAATTCTAAAATTCCTTAATATGTCATTGTGCTGGAAAATTTATCATTTTTTTCAACATAAATTCTCAAAAAACTCGAATAAACCACCAAAGATGCAGCGACCTGTGATCAGAATCCATATTCAGAGAAAAACAAATTGTGCAAAAAAGTGCCTTTTCTGACCACCGCAGAGCTGTGAAAAAATGGTAATTTTTCACACATGACACTTCCAGAAAAAAATCATTCTTATTTCTTCGCATTTTGCCATTGAACCCTGGGATCCATGAAATACACTCCCAAATAGCCGTAGGAGTGACTTGAGCCAAAAAATTCAAAAAAGTTTGAATTCTAAAATTCCTTAATATGTCATTGTGCTGGAAAATTTACCATATTTTTCACCATACATTCTCAAAAAACTCAAATAAACCACCCCAGATGCACCGACTTGTGATCACAATCGATATTCGGAGAAAAAAAAAATTGTGCAAAAAAGTGCCTTTTCTGACTACCGCGGGGCTGAGAAAAAATGGTAATTTTTCACACATGACACCTCCAGAAAAAAATCATTCTCATTTCTTCGCATTTTGCCAATGAACCCTGGGAGCCATGAAATACACTCCCAAATAGCCATAGGAAAGATTTAAAACAAAAAATTCAAAAAAGTTTGAATTTTAAAATTCCTTAATATGTCATTGTGCTGGAAAATTTATCATTTTTTTCACCATAAATGCTCAAAAAACTCAAATAAACCACCCCAGATGCACCGACCTGTGATCAGAATCGATATTCGGAGAAAAAAAATTGTGCAAAAAAATGCCTTTTCTGACCACCGCGGGGCTGTGAAAAAATGGTAATTTTTCACACATGACACCTCTAGAAAAAAATAATTCTTATTTCTTCGCATTTTGCCAATGAACCCTGGGAGCCATGAAATACCCTCCCAAATAGCCATAGGAGTGATTTAAACCAAAAAATTCAAAATTCAAAAAAGTTTGAATTCTAAAATTCCTTAATATGTCATTGTGCTGGAAAATTTATCATTTTTTCCACCATAAATTCTCAAAAAACTCAAATAAACCACCCCAGATGCACCGACCTGTGATCAGAATCGATATTCGGAGAAAAAAAAATTGTGCAAAAAAATGCCTTTTCTGACCACCGCGGGGGGCTGTGAAAAAATGGTAATTTTTCACACATGACACCTCTAGAAAAAAATAATTTTTATTTCTTCGCATTTTGCCAATGAACCCTGGGAGCCATGAAATACACTCCCAAATAGCCATAGGAGTGATTTAAACCAAAAAATTCAAAATTCAAAAAAGTTTGAATTCTAAAATTCCTTAATATGTCATTGTGCTGGAAAATTTATCATTTTTTTCACAATACATTCTCAAAAAACTCAAATAAACCACCCCAGATGCACCGACCTGTGATCAGAATCGATATTCGGAGAAAAAAAAATTGTGCAAAAAAGTGCCTTTTCTGACCACCGCGGGGCTGAGAAAAAATGGTAATTTTTCACACATGACACCTCCTGAAAAAATCATTCTCATTTCTTCGCATTTTGCCAATGAACCCTGGGAGCCATGAAATACACTCCCAAATAGCCATAGGAGTGATTTAAAACAAAAAATTCAAAATTCAAAAAAGTTTGAATTCTAAAATTCCTTAATATGTCATTGTGCTGGAAAATTTATCATTTTTTTTCACCATAAATTCTCAAAAAACTCAAATTAACCACCCCAGATGCACCGACCTGTGTTTAGAATCGATATTCGAAGAAAAAAAATTATGCAAAAAAGTGCCTTTTCTGACCACCGCGGGGCTGAGAAAAAATGGTAATTTTTCACACATGACACCTCCAGAAAAAAATCATTCTCATTTCTTCGCATTTTGCCAATGAACCCTGGGAGCCATGAAATACACTCCCAAATAGCCATAGGAGTGATTTAAAACAAAAAATTCAAAATTCAAAAAAGTTTGAATTCTAAAATTCCTTAATATGTCATTGTGCTGGAAAATTTATCATTTTTTTCACCATAAATTCTCAAAAAACTCAAATTAACCACCCCAGATGCACCGACCTGTGTTTAGAATCGATATTCGAAGAAAAAAAATTATGCAAAAAAGTGCCTTTTCTGACCACCGCGGGGCTGTGAAAAAATGGTAATTTTTCACACATGACACCTCCAGAAAAAATCATTCTTATTTCTTCGCATTTTGACAATGAACCCTGGGAGCCATGAAATACGCTTCCAAATAGCCATAGGAGTGATTTAAACCAAAAAATTTAAAATTCAAAAAAGTTTGAATTCTAAAATTCCTTAATATGTCATTGTGCTGGAAAATTTATCATTTTTCACCATACATTCTCAAAAAACTCAAATAAACCACTCCAGATGCACCGACTTATGATCACAATCGATATTCGGAGAAAAAAAAATTGTGCAAAAAAGTGCCTTTTCTGACCACCGCGGGGCTGAGAAAAAATGATAATTTTTCACACATGACACCTCCAGAAAAAATCATTCTTATTTCTTCGCATTTTGCCAATGAACCCTGGGAGCCATAAAATACACTCCCAAATAGCCATAGGAGTGATTTAAAACAAAAAATTCAAAATTCAAAAAAGTTTGAATTCTAAAATTCCTTAATATGTCATTGTGCTGGAAAATTTATCATTTTTTTTACCATAAATTCTCAAAAAACTCAATTTAACCACCCCAGATGCACCGACCTGTGTTTAGAATCGATATTCGAAGAAAAAAAAATTGTGCAAAAAAGTGCCTTTTCTGACCACCGCGGGGCTGTGAAAAAATGGTAATTTTTCACACATGACACCTCCAGAAAAAATCATTCTTATTTCTTCGCATTTTGCCAATGAACCCTGGGAGCCATGAAATACACTCCCAAATAGCCATAGGAGTGATTTAAAACAAAAAAATCAAATTTCAAAAAAGTTTGAATTCTAAAATTCCTTAATATGTCATTGTGCTGGAAAATTTATCATTTTTTTCACCATAAATTCTCAAAAAACTCAAATTAACCACCCCAGATGCACCGACCTGTGTTTAGAAACGATATTCAAAGAAAAAAAAATTGTGCAAAAAAGTGCCTTTTCTGACCACCGCGGGGCTGAGAAAAAATGGTAATTTTTCACACATGACACCTCCAGAAAAAAATCATTCTCATTTCTTCGCATTTTGCCAATGAACCCTGGGAGCCATGAAATACACTCCCAAATAGCCATAGGAGTGATTTAAAACAAAAAATTCAAAATTCAAAAAAGTTTGAATTCTAAAATTCCTTAATATGTCATTGTGCTGGAAAATTTATCATTTTTTTCACCATAAATTCTCAAAAAACTCAAATTAACCACCCCAGATGCACCGACCTGTGTTTAGAATCGATATTCGAAGAAAAAAAATTATGCAAAAAAGTGCCTTTTCTGACCACCGCGGGGCTGTGAAAAAATGGTAATTTTTCACACATGACACCTCCAGAAAAAATCATTCTTATTTCTTCGCATTTTGACAATGAACCCTGGGAGCCATGAAATACGCTTCCAAATAGCCATAGGAGTGATTTAAACCAAAAAATTCAAAATTCAAAAAAGTTTGAATTCTAAAATTCCTTAATATGTCATTGTGCTGGAAAATTTATCATTTTTTCACCATACATTCTCAAAAAACTCAAATAAACCACTCCAGATGCACCGACTTATGATCACAATCGATATTCGGAGAAAAAAAAATTGTGCAAAAAAGTGCCTTTTCTGACCACCGCGGGGCAGTGAAAAAATGTTAATTTTTCACACATGACACCTCTAGAAACAAATCATTTTTATTTCTTCGCATTTTGCCAATGAACCATGGGAGCCATGAAATACACTCCCAAATAGCCATAGGAGTGATTTAAACCAAAAAATTTAAAATTCAAAAAAGTTTGAATTCTAAAATTCCTTAATATGTCATTGTGCTGGAAAATTTATCATTTTTTTCACCATACATTCTCAAAAAACTCAAATAAACCACCCCAGATGCACCGACTTGTGATCAAAATCAATATTCGGAGAAAAAAAAATTGTGCAAAAAAGTGCCTTTTCTGACCACCGCGGGGCTGAGAAAAAATGATAATTTTTCACACATGACACCTCCAGAAAAAATCATTCTTATTTCTTCGCATTTTGCCAATGAACCCTGGGAGCCATAAAATACACTCCCAAATAGCCATAGGAGTGATTTAAAACAAAAAATTCAAAATTCAAAAAAGTTTGAATTCTAAAATTCCTTAATATGTCATTGTGCTGGAAAATTTATCATTTTTTTTACCATAAATTCTCAAAAAACTCAAATCAACCACCCCAGATGCACCGACCTGTGTTTAGAATCGATATTCGAAGAAAAAAAAATTGTGCAAAAAAGTGCCTTTTCTGACCACCGCGGGGCTGTGAAAAAATGGTAATTTTTCACACATGACACCTCCAGAAAAAATCATTCTTATTTCTTCGCATTTTGCCAATGAACCCTGGGAGCCATGAAATACACTCCCAAATAGCCATAGGAGTGATTTAAACCAAAAAATTCAAAATTCAAAAAAGTTTGAATTCTAAAATTCCTTAATATGTCATTGTGCTGGAAAATTTATCATTTTTTTTCACCATACATTCTCAAAAAACTCAAATAAACTACCCCAGATGCACCGACTTGTGATCAAAATCAATATTCGGAGAAAAAAAAATTGTGCAAAAAAGTGCCTTTTCTGACCACCGCGGGGCTGAGAAAAAATGGTAATTTTTCATACATGACACCTCCAGAAAAAAATCATTCTCATTTCTTCGCATTTTGCCAATGAACCCTGGGAGCCATGAAATACACTCCCAAATAGCCATAGGAGTGATTTAAAACAAAAAATTCAAAAATTCAAAAAAGTTTGAATTCTAAAATTCCTTAATATGTCATTGTGCTGGAAAATTTATCATTTTTCTCACCAAAAATTCTCAAAAAACTCAAATTAACCACCCCAGATGCACCGACCTGTTTAGAATCGATATTCGAAGAAAAAAATTATGCAAAAAAGTGCCTTTTCTGACCACCGCGGGGCTGTGAAAAAATGGTAATTTTTCACACATGACACCTCCAGAAAAAATCATTCTTATTTCTTCGCATTTTGCCAATGAACCCTGGGAGCCATGAAATACGCTCCCAAATAGCCATAGGAGTGATTTAAACCAAAAAATTCAAAATTCAAAAAAGTTTGAATTCTAAAATTCCTTAATATGTCATTGTGCTGGAAAATTTATCATTTTTTCACCATATATTCTCAAAAAACTCAAATAAACCACCCCAGATGCACCGACTTGTGATCAAAATCAATATTCGGAGAAAAAAAAATTGTGCAAAAAAGTGCCTTTTCTGACCACCGCGGGGCTGAGAAAAAATGATAATTTTTCACACATGACACCTCCAGAAAAAATCATTCTTATTTCTTCGCATTTTGCCAATGAACCCTGGGAGCCATAAAATACACTCCCAAATAGCCATAGGAGTGATTTAAAACAAAAAATTCAAAATTCAAAAAAGTTTGAATTCTAAAATTCCTTAATATGTCATTGTGCTGGAAAATTTATCATTTTATTTACCATAAATTCTCAAAAAACTCAATTTAACCACCCCAGATGCACCGACCTGTGTTTAGAATCGATATTCGAAGAAAAAAAAATTGTGCAAAAAAGTGCCTTTTCTGACCACCGCGGGGCTGTGAAAAAATGGTAATTTTTCACACATGACACCTCCAGAAAAAATCATTCTTATTTCTTCGCATTTTGCCAATGAACCCTAGGAGCCATGAAATACACTCCCAAATAGCCATAGGAGTGATTTAAAACAAAAAATTCAAAATTCAAAAAAGTTTGAATTCTAAAATTCCTTAATATGTCATTGTGCTGGAAAATTTATCATTTTTTTCACCATAAATTCTCAAAAAACTCAAATTAACCACCCCAGATGCACCGACCTGTGTTTAGAATCGATATTCGAAGAAAAAAAAATTGTGCAAAAAAGTGCCTTTTCTGACCACCGCGGGGCTGAGAAAAAATGGTAATTTTTCACACATGACACCTCCAGAAAAAAATCATTCTCATTTCTTCGCATTTTGCCAATGAACCCTGGGAGCCATGAAATACACTCCCAAATAGCCATAGGAGTGATTTAAAACAAAAAATTCAAAATTCAAAAAAGTTTGAATTCTAAAATTCCTTAATATGTCATTGTGCTGGAAAATTTATCATTTTTTTCACCATAAATTCTCAAAAAACTCAAATTAACCACCCCAGATGCACCGACCTGTGTTTAGAATCGATATTCGAAGAAAAAAAAATTATGCAAAAAAGTGCCTTTTCTGACCACCGCGGGGCTCTGAAAAAATGGTAATTTTTCACACATGACACCTCCAGAAAAAATCATTCTTATTTCTTCGCATTTTGCCAATGAACCCTGGGAGCCATGAAATACGCTCCCAAATAGCCATAGGAGTGATTTAAACCAAAAAATTCAAAATTCAAAAAAGTTTGAATTCTAAAATTCCTTAATATGTCATTGTGCTGGAAAATTTATCATTTTTTCACCATACATTCTCAAAAAACTCAAATAAACCACTCCAGATGCACCGACTTGTGATTACAATCGATATTCGGAGAAAAAAAAATTGTGCAAAAAAGTGCCTTTTCTGACCACCGCGGGGCTGAGAAAAAAAATGGTAATTTTTCACACATGACACCTCCAGAAAAAATCATTCTTATTTCTTCGCATTTTGCCAATGAGCCCTGGGAGCCATGAAATACACTCCCAAATAGCCATAGGAGTGATTTAAAACAAAAAATTCAAAATTCAAAAAAGTTTGAATTCTAAAATTCCTTAATATGTCATTGTGCTGGAAAATTTATCATTTTTCTCACCAAAAATTCTCAAAAAACTCAAATTAACCACCCCAGATGCACCGACCTGTGATCAGAATCGATATTCGAAGAAAAAAAAATTGTGCAAAAAAGTGCTTTTTCTGACCACCGCGGGGCAGTGAAAAAATGGTAATTTTTCACACATGACACCTCTAGAAACAAATCATTTTTATTTCTTCGCATTTTGCCAATGAACCATGGGAGCCATGAAATACACTCCCAAATAGCCATAGGAGTGATTTAAACCAAAAAATTCAAAATTCAAAAAAGTTTGAATTCTAAAATTCCTTAATATGTCATTGTGCTGGAAAATTTATCATTTTTTTCACCATACATTCTCAAAAAACTCAAATAAACCACCCCAGATGCACCGACTTGTGATCAAAATCAATATTTGGAGAAAAAAAAATTGTGCAAAAGAGTGCCTTTTCTGACCACCGCGGGGCTGAGAAAAAATGATAATTTTTCACACATGACACCTCCAGAAAAAATCATTCTTATTTCTTCGCATTTTGCCAATGAACCCTGGGAGCCATAAAATACACTCCCAAATAGCCATAGGAGTGATTTAAACCAAAAAATTCAAAATTCAAAAAAGTTTGAATTCTAAAATTCCTTAATATGTCATTGTGCTGGAAAATTTATCATTTTTTTTCACCATACATTCTCAAAAAACTCAAATAAACCACCCCAGATGCACCGACTTGTGATCAAAATCAATATTCGGAGAAAAAAAAATTGTGCAAAAAAGTGCCTTTTCTGACCACCGCGGGGCTGAGAAAAAATGATAATTTTTCACACATGACACCTCCAGAAAAAATCATTCTTATTTCTTCGCATTTTGCCAATGAACCCTGGGAGCCATAAAATACACTCCCAAATAGCCATAGGAGTGATTTAAAACAAAAAATTCAAAATTCAAAAAAGTTTGAATTCTAAAATTCCTTAATATGTCATTGTGCTGGAAAATTTATCATTTTTTCACCATACATTCTCAAACAAGACTACATAAGTCCAGGAGCTCCCGCGACGAATTAGAATTTGATTTAGGCGATTTTGTGTAGGGTTTTTAATGTAGTCCTAGGCTAGGTCAAAAATCAAGACGTAAGACAACTAGCTCAGTCTAAGAGTAAGATAAGAACTAGACAGTCTGTCAGAGATTGCAAACCTCCATTGAAATTATTGATCCTAATCAGTATCCCAGTAATGGTCTACCTATCTGGCACGGTTTACCCGATATCAGGCCAATCGAGGTAACTAATAGCTGATTTACGGTCATTTTGAATTTGATATAAACTAGTTAAAAACTTAGGGTGCATCCTCCCCCGAAACCTCAAATTTTGTTTTATATTAATGGACTAACATCTAACACAGCTTGCAAAATATTGGGCATGTGAAAGTAAATAATGGCCGATAGGGGGCCATTTTGAATTTGATCGAGTCAGAATTTTTCAAGATGCACCTCAGCATCTGGAGAAGCGAGCATCCACCTATTTCCCTACTCCCGTACCCCCTCCCACCTTCTAATTTTTATATCTACTTTACTCCCCACGCCTATTTTGCTTTAATGGGGTCCACACCCTTAGATCAGTCCCTCTCCCTCTTCTGTGTTTCTTCTCTGATCATGAGTTATACCCCCAGTTAACCTGAAAGTCCGCATAACACCAGATAAATCTGGATTCAGGACTCCCACGGCCTGGCGAGTGCTTGTTCAACTACAGTAGCATTTCTTCAGCTATTGGAGCTCATCTTCTGGTGTTCAGCGAGTCTTTCAGTGTTTCTACCCCCAGTTAACCTGAGAGTCCGCATAACAAAACAGGTGTCCATGCCGCGGTGCTACAATTCGAAAAGTTAGTATCTATATATATGTGGGAAAAAAATAATAATTGTGTTGTATGCTGATATCAACTGCACATTTTAGTAGTAAATGAATCTGACCTAACTTTTATTCACTTATATATTACATCGCTATACGTTCCTGTTATAAATCATGACGCAGTTTTGTCAGTAGAGTACGACATTCATAATAATTGAAGGGCTCCATGCAATAACCTGTTAAGCGCCATTAACAGGTTTTTGCTGATAACGACGGATTTGAAGTTCTGAGGTAGGGAAGATTATTGTGTGAAAAATCTTAGCTTTACGATCATTATAAAGCACTTTTCTCAGAAGCAAGTACATGTTTATGGCTGTTAGTGAGACAAATTTCCCTATAAAAAAACTGTTAAACGCGTTTACCAGTAAATATTACTAAATAACATGTAGCAAATCGTACCAATGAACTCACTTAACATGTTCTTGCAAATAATAGAATCAAAAATCAGAAATAGTAAGCACCAATAACATGATTTTACAAATATCAACATATTTAATTTTGAATGTGCAAAAGTATTCAGATGAATGGTTATGAAGTCGCTGTGTCACAGATATCCAATCGATATCCATGATTTCTGGAAAAATTTGCATAAGGCAATAACTGGTAATGTCATTTACCATAAAATATTGTGATAATTAACTTGAAGACTATTGGCAAATACTAGTTAACAAACTTTGAAAATGTGCGCAAGGCATGCTGAGAGTCTCAGATATGATTACTAAACTTACTTTACCAATATTATTGATAAACAAACTTATTTTACGCGGAAGCTCCTAAAGGAAAAAAATATTGAACTCAAACTTTGAAGTCGTTTTTCTCAAAACTATAAAACATGCACTTAACAGGTTCTTGTACGGAGTCATTCAATTGTCACTTATATTTATCACGAATAAAAAGATTTCAAATTATAAGTTTCTATAAACACTCTGGTATATTGTTGCGACTTATATCATGTCTGACCAAAAAAGTACAATTTGAAAATATACTTTTCTCTGTGAAAAATTATTCAATTTGTACGAACAATGATGTGATACAGTATTAGGTATGTTTTATTCACGGATACAAACAATAAAATTATTGTTAAGACTTATTTGTTAAGCCTTATCAGCGGTGTGAATGACACCAAGTGTGGGAAATATAAACTACGCCCATTGATGATACATCGCAATGCATAGCACTCGTTGACGGGACTTTAAAATGCCGAATTAGGCAAGTTATAATTAATATTTTTTAACAACATTTGGTCTATACACTCCGCAGGATGTACTTAATACGATAGACTTTCAAATATATAGTTTCTATATCGTCTACTCCGTCTTTTCGTTGGTATGCGCTGGTATGCATACCGGAGTATACCGCCCATTGATAATACATTGCAATGCATAGCGCTCATTGACGGACTTTAAAATGCCGAATTAGGCAAGTTATAATTATATTTTTTTCACAAAATTTGGTATATACACCCCGTAGGATGTATTAAATACGATAGACTATAAAATATATAGTTCTTATGTCGTCTACCCCGTCTTTTCGCTGGTATGCATTGGTATGCGCTGGTATGTGGTGGCATGCGTCTTTTAGTGTAACCGTGAGTTATACCCCCAGTTAACCTGAAAGTCCGCATAACACCAGATAAATCTGGGTACAGGACTCCCACGGCCTGGCGAGTGCTTGTTCAACTACAGTAGCATTTCTTCAGCTATTGGAGCTCTTCTTCTGGTGTTCAGCGAGTCTTTCAGTGTTGTCTACCCCCAGTTAACCTGAGAGTCCGCATAGCACTAAGTCCGCATAACAGAACAGCCTCCATGCCGCGGTGAGCGATAAATGGTCAATTTACTTGATTACGGTAGCTAAACTATGAAAATGCTATGAACCAGGGCCAGTACACTCCACAGTTGGTTAAAACATTAAAAATCGATTTAAAAGTCATGACAAAAAAATCCTTCAATGACAGACAACATAGATCCAGACATAGAATAAAGATTATTTACTTTTTCCCAAAGTCAATGTTATGAATGAATGAATCAGTCAGCTAGATTGGGCTAATGAATTGACTGAGATAATGGTAGGGGAGGGTTGGTAGAGTGAGGCAAGCTAACTACTTTTTTTAAATGTTTATTATGCTCATACAATTCATATAGGCAAAATGAATGAATGTATTTATGAAAGTTTTGTTGTTTGTTTTTTGTTACGTATCATACACAAGTGGTAATCTACATTGATTTTGACATAAATGCAAATAAACTAAATAAACTAGCATGGCCCATCTTGCCCCATCTCCGGGGTAAATGGGGCATATACGAAGAATAAAATTTGAAAAATAAATACAAAATTTATTTTATTTCCAATTACTAAATAAACCAAACTAAATGGGTGATCCCAGCTAAATGCTATATTCTTTCCACCGGAAAAGACAGCACCCCTTATTTTTACCAATTAAATGATCAGATACTGGAAACCGTATCCACTAACCCTTATTTGGGTGTCGTCCTGACTGAAGACCTGAGCTTCAGCCCTCATATTTCAAAAAGTAAAAAAAAGTCAGTGTAGAACCCTAGGTTTCCCTCAGCGTAACCCTTAGAGGTTGCCCTGCTCATCTTAAGGAGTTATCTTACTTTGCTCTTGTGAGATCCACTCTCGAGTACCCCACTCTCGAGCTGCACACTTTACGAGGGGCCACAGAAAACCATCGAATCACGACAAGTATGAGCCCGTAGTGACACCATGGGACGACTTAGAAGGCCGACGCAGGGTCGCAAGACTTTGTTGTATGATGTATAAAGCTATTAATGGGTTGGTGGCCCTACCTACTTCTCATCTACATAAATCAGATTCACGCACGAGAGGAGGTCTGCATAACTTCAAATACATAATGACTAATAAAACACAACATGCCAATTATTCCTACCCACGGACCATAAAAGACTGGAACAAATTACCAGAATCACTAAAGGCTACTCCCAACCTGACAGCCTTCAAGCAGGGTTTCAAGTCCGCCTTGTATACCTTGTATACCCAATACGGCGTTCGCTCAACGGTTTGTGCTCGATTACTGAAGTTAAGCAACGTCTCGCCCGGTTCATAATTGGATGGGTGACCGCCTGGGACTGCCAGATGTTGTATACACTCACTGCCCACATCGTCCTCCAGTCCCATCATCCGGACTTTGCAGCCTAAGGCCCAATCCCCAGACTAAGGCTGCCTTTCCATTGACGCGATTAAATGGCCGCGCGGGCGAACGCGCGCGTTGCGCCGCTTCGCAGAAACCTTCCCATTGGCGCGTCCAAAGGCACAGGAGATGTGGTGACATTGTTCCAGACTGTCCTTGGTATTGTAGTCCTATCCATGAAGTCCAATTTTTGCGCAATGCAGTTATAACGGGTCATTCTACAATAAACGTAGGCCAACATTTACATGCCGAAATAGGTCTTTTCAATGCTTGAGACATTCATTACGCGCACCCTTTAAATACCGCATGTATTCAAATTAAGTGTGGCTTATAACTGGACTATAGAGAGGGAGATCAAGATTATAGGCGGGCATGTTTTGTGATAGGGCCTACATTATGATGAATAATGTAAATATATATATCACTGTACTCTCCCAGTAAACACAATAAAATTGTATAGGCTTAACATGTTACCCCGGCCCAACGTCTTCGACGTTGCTCCAACGTTGTATAAATGCTATAGAGGCCTACTGGGCTAGCGTTCAGTGTCACAGCAACTTAGCAAATATGAGACGTTGCGGAGAGCCAATTTTAAATAAAATTCATGCTCGGCCAGCATCGCAGACGGTAATCCAGCATTTAATCAGCATTGGTTAAACGTCACGTGTTTGATGGGCTGCCAGACTTGACGGAAAACAACAAGAAAAAATATAAAACGACAAATGGGGAGATAAACGCGCGGTGGATAAACGCAGAAATCGCTACATGTGCGATTGCTGGCCGCGCGGCCAATCGCGTCCATGGAAAGGTCACATTGTGATTGTATTAGATCGATTTTTAATTCTGCCGCGCGGCCGTCGCAACGCAACGCGTCGCGCACCCAAACGCGTCAATGGAAAGGCAGCCTCATGCACACACTCCAATACATGTGCACGAGGAACACACTAATATTTGTCTATCTTTGCGGGTCATCCCTATCAACCCTCTTCTCATTCCTTTGACATGCAGTCCATATAGGTCCCATCCTGGCATTCACCAATTCAAACTGGTGACGTTTTTATTCCCATGAATTATCTTAACTTCAATTTCTGTTCTTTTTAATATTCTAGATTAGAACCATTTACTATAAATAAATCTGTCCTGTAAATCCATAAAACACACCTGGTGGACAACTAGAGTCAAATCAATCAGCTAGATATATCGCCATCTTAAAATGGGACATGTCCTTTTAATGTGAAGGATGTATAACACACCTTTTTCATTCTTATTGTATAAATTAGAGGTGACGAAAGTGTTTTAACTACCTCCCAACATTATGACATTATAGCTTCAGAACTGGTGTAGGCCCCAATATTGAATCAAAACATTTTACGCGAATGTATAGCTTTAAAGCACCGAAATATTTTTGTATAAACCACAGAAATCAACGGGATTTTTAAATCATCATAAATGGTCCATAAATGTTGGCCCATGGGTCTACAGCCATAATAAATTTTTATTTTTTTAGTGCGGGGATCGACTTTAGTTTCCGAAGCCCCCCTCCCTTTCAGGGTCTGAAAAGATAAAAAAACATATCGAAATATGCTCTAGCCTGCGTCATTTAAGGCCTAAGCGCAACAATAGTGGTTATTAATCTGTTTTATTGTGAACTGTTATTCGAATGAAATGACATTTAAACATCAATATTTGCAAATGTTTGGTCTCTAATTAAACAAATACGAGTAATTTTCACTCACTTGGAAGTTGTTTTGCGATAGCAAGACACAAGTTCAAATGGGTGACAATTTAAACAACTGGTATAGAAAAAACATAGGTAGTGCAACGATGATTTCTCAAACAATTGTGCCTTCAAATTTTACAATCACTATTTTCGAATCATGGAAAAATATTGTATAGTTTATAAGCTGCATTATTAAACACGTGTAGAGCTACAATTGTTTTGTTGAAGCACGAAATGTGTAAAATGCAGCATATTCTGTGTTATCTCCATGGTCGAGTGGGAGAGTTATTCCACTAACATCATTCAATTGTGGTATATTCTCGATGGCAACACGGTGCTTACTATCGTCAGATTCTATCACTGCCCCCTCGCTAGAATAGGACACATCACCCAGAGTCTGCTGTACATTCATCCCGCCACTGATGGCCGCATCAACAGGAGGATGTTCATCTTCAAAATCTTGAGTAACCTCAGATACATTGATATTTTGAATGTCATCGTCAGAAATCAAATCAAGCTTTTTTTTTCCCAGTTACTTTTTCTTGATTATTCACAGATTTCACATTTACTCTCCTTTTCTTCTCGCTCATATTTCCACGTTTATTGACGTGTTTTGAAGCAGCCTTTTGTTTTGTCAAATTTTTATGTTCACTAATGTGTTTCTGATAGAGTTTCAGCCAGCGGAATTCCTTACCACACGTCTCACATTTATGTTCCTTAGGTCGGTGAATTTGCTCATAAAAGGCTTTTCTCCTGCGTGAGTTCGTCCATGTACCTCTAAATGAAATTTTCTTAAAAATAATTTTTGGCACAAACGACATATATATTCTCTTTCCTTGTGGCTTTTCAAATGTTGTTTTAAAAGGGAGTTAAATCTGAAAGACTTTGGGCATTTGTCACAAGAATAAGTTCTTTCGTTGTGCGTCTGCTTGTGCAAAACTAAATGATTGTGAGATGTAAATGCCTGGGAACATTTGTTGCAGGAATAATTTCTTTCACTGTGTGTGAGTTTGTGCATGCCTAACCAATACGAGCTACCGAATTTCTTATTACACATTTCACAGGAGATGATTTTCTTACGAGAGTGCCTGTTAAGATGCATTTTAGAATGTGTTGCACAGGAGAAAATTTTGGAACACTTATCACATTTGTCTGACCTTAAATGAACTTTTAAAAAATTCTTGTTTAAAAAATACTTATTACATTTGGGACATGAATATTCACTTGTCACTTGTCAATTTTTTGGTTTTGCGCTTCTGTGTTTGTTCGGTTGGTGCACATTTTCTTCTGTGTTTTTTTAGAAGGACCTAGCCTTTAAAGACAAGTGGACACAAATTACAGGTGAGAGATTGATGTCTTATCATGTGCTTTTGTAATTTAAATTTGCCGATGCACATCTTCCTACAGTCAGAGCATACATGCTTTGTTTTTTTATGGTATATCATATGCCGCTTTAACTGCTCTGGCAAATGGAAGCTCTTCGTACATAACTCACACTTGATCGGCAAGTGTTCACCACCGTGCTCAGCTTGTTGGTGATTCAACAAGTTTACTTTTGATTGACAGTTTGTTTGACAAATGGTGCATGTCCATGAATTCTCATCCCGAATATGTCGCAGAGTGTGTTTTCTCATATTGCTTGAAAACCTACACCTCACCCCACATTTATCACATTGATACGGCATACATCTAGTGTGCTCGCCTTTTTTAAACTTTCTTACACAGAATCTACAATAATAATATCCCTTCGAGTACTTGCGAGGTGTTGTGCTATTTTCTATATTGGCGGTACTCTCTGCATTAGCTGTGTTTTCTATAATTGAGGTGTTCAGCTGTGTTGTCTGTTGTCTGTGGTATTAGACGTGGTTGGATCATAGTCCTTTGTTATTACCAGTGGGTGATTGTGATCTGTCAACACAATTTCATATGTTGTCTTTATTTCAGTGTGAACTTGAGGCATCGTTGTCTTTATGCTCCCAGTCTCAAATACAGAGTCTGTCTCATAAAGCCGCTGTTTGACGCGCTGTCGTCTATGGTTAGTATGTGTGGCATCGCCAGTCGTCAGCAGGTCAGTAGGTGTCATGTCTTCAGTGAATGTCACGCTTCTAACATTTGCTCCTACATGTTTAACTGATCTTAGTTGTGTTTGTAATCTCGTTACAGAATCTACCAGTTTCGTCACACCTACTTTCTCCGCCAAGATCCTCATATCATCAAGGCTATCAACGCCACAACGCAATTTACCAGTGTACACAAACTCTAAAATATTTGATACAGCCAAGGATGCCACATCACCAAGGTTGGAAGCATAACCATTTTCACATAGACCACGAACAGGTAGTTCAACATTTAGCAGAGGACTACTTGCAGCAAGTATAATAGAGTGAGCCATGAAGGATGCACCACTCGTTGTTGTTAATATTGTGTCACAGCTTCCGCTGTCGTCAAATCTCTGCTGATTCATCATGGACATTAGATGGCAGCACCAGTTAACAGAGCCGTTGCAGGTTCTTTCACTAGAGGATTTCTCGCTTTTCTGTAACAAAAAAAACAAGACTACATAAGTCCAGGAGCTCCCGCTCCGAATTAGAATTTGATTTAAGCAATTTTGTATAGGGTTATTAATGTAGTCCTAGTCTAGGTCAAAAATCAAGACGCAAGACAACTAGGTCTAAGAAGCCCAGTCTAAGAGTAAGATAAGAACTAGACAGTCTGTCAGAGATTGCAAACCTCCATTGAAATGAATGATCCTAATCAGTATCCCAGTAATGGTCTACCTATCTGGCACGGTTTACCCGATATCAGGCCAATCGAGTTAACTAATAGCTGATTTACGGTCATTTTGAATTCGATATAAATTAGTTAAAAACTTAGGGTGCATTCTCCCCCGAAACCTCAAATTTTGTTTTATAGTAATGGACTAACATCTAACACAGTTTGCAAAATATTGGGCATGTGAAAGTAAATGATGGCCGATAGGGGGCCATTTTGAATTTGATCGAGTCAGAATTTTTCAAGATGCATCCTCAGCTGAAATCTCACATTTCATTCTATAGTAATCGTCTAGCTATCTAGCACGGTTTACCAAATATCGGCCATGTGAAAGTGAATAATGGCCTAAAGGCGGCCATTTTGAATTTGATCAAGTCAAAATTTTCCAAGATGCATCCTCAGCTGAAATTTCACATTTCATTCTATAGTAATGGTCTAGCCATCTAGCACGGTTTACCAAATATCGCCCATGTGAAAGTGAATAATGGCCGATAGGAGGCCATTTTGAATTTGATCAAGTCAAAATTTTTCAAGATGCATCCTCTCCTGAAATCTCACATTCTGTTTTATAGTAATGGTCTAGCCATCTAGTACGGTTACCAAAAACAAATTAACCACCCCAGATGCACCGACCTGTGTTTAGAATCGATATTCGAAGAAAAAAAAATTGTGCAAAAAAGTGCCTTTTCTGACCACTGCGGGGCTGTGAAAAAATGGTAATTTTTCACACATGACACCTCCAGAAAAAATCATTCTTATTTCTTCGCATTTTGCCAATGAACCCTGGGAGCCATGAAATACACTCCCAAATAGCCATAGGAGTGATTTAAAACAAAAAATTAAAAATTCAAAAAAGTTTGAATTCTAAAATTCCTTAATATGTCATTGTGCTGGAAAATTTATCATTTTCTTCACCATAAATTCTCAAAAAACTCAAATTAACCACCCCAGATGCACCGACCTGTGATCAGAATCGATATTCGAAGAAAAAAAAATTGTGCAAAAAAGTGCCTTTTCTGACCACTGCGGGCTGAGAAAAAATGATCATTTTTCACACGTGACACCTCCAGAAAAAATCATTCTTATTTCTTCGCATTTTGCCAATGAACCCTGGGAGCCATGAAATACACTCCCAAATAGCCATAGGAGTGATTTAAAACAAAAAATTCAAAATTCAAAAAAGTTTGAATTCTAAAATTCCTTAATATGTCATTGTGCTGGAAAATTTATCATTTTTTTCTCCATAAATACTTAAAAAACTCAAATTAACCACCCCAGATGCACCGACCTGTGTTTAGAATCGATATTCGAAGAAAAAAAAATTGTGCAAAAAAAGTGCCTTTTCTGACCACCGCGGGGCTGTGAAAAAATGGTAATTTTTCACACATGACACCTCCAGAAAAAATCATTCTTATTTCTTCGCATTTTGCCAATGAACCCTGGGAGCCATAAAATACACTCCCAAATAGCCATAGGAGTGATTTAAAACAAAAAATTCAAAATTCAAAAAAGTTTGAATTCTAAAATTCCTTAATATGTCATTGTGCTGGAAAATTTATCATTTTTTTTACCATAAATTCTCAAAAAACTCAATTTAACCACCCCAGATGCACCGACCTGTGTTTTCTTCCTCGAAGAAAAAAAGATTGTGCAAAAAAGTGCCTTTTCTGACCACCGCGGGGCTGTGAAAAAATGGTAATTTTTCACACATGACACCTCCAGAAAAAATCATTCTTATTTCTTCGCATTTTGCCAATGAACCTTGGGAGCCATGAAATACACTCCCAAATAGCCATAGGAGTGATTTAAACCAAAAAATTCAAAATTCAAAAAAGTTTGAATTCTAAAATTCCTTAATATGTCATTGTGCTGGAAAATTTATCATTTTTTTCACCATAAATTCTCAAAAAACTCAAATTAACCACCCCAGATGCACCGACCTGTGTTTAGAATCGATATTCGAAGAAAAAAAAATTGTGCAAAAAAGTGCCTTTTCTGACCACCGCGGGGCTGTGAAAAAATGGTAATTTTTCACACATGACACCTCCAGAAAAAATCATTCTTATTTCTTCGCATTTTGCCAATGAACCCTGGGAGCCATGAAATACACTCCCAAATAGCCATAGGAGTGATTTAAAACAAAAAATTCAAAATTCAAAAAAGTTTGAATTCTAAAATTCCTTAATATGTCATTGTGCTGGAAAATTTATCATTTTTTTCACCATAAATTCTCAAAAAACTCAAATTAACCACCCCAGATGCACCGACCTGTGATCAGAATCGATATTCGAAGAAAAAAAAATTGTGCAAAAAAGTGCCTTTTCTGACCACCGCGGGGCTGAGAAAAAATGATAATTTTTCACACATGACACCTCCAGAAAAAATCATTCTTATTTCTTCGCATTTTGCCAATGAACCCTGGGAGCCATAAAATACACTCCCAAATAGCCATAGGAGTGATTTAAAACAAAAAATTCAAAATTCAAAAAAGTTTGAATTCTAAAATTCCTTAATATGTCATTGTGCTGGAAAATTTATCATTTTTATTACCATAAATTCTCAAAAAACTCAATTTAACCACCCCAGATGCACCGACCTGTGTTTAGAATCGATATTCGAAGAAAAAAAAATTGTGCAAAAAAGTGCCTTTTCTGACCACCGCGGGGCTGTGAAAAAATGGTAATTTTTCACACATGACACCTCCAGAAAATATCATTCTTATTTCTTCGCATTTTGCCAATGAACCCTGGGAGCCATGAAATACACTCCCAAATAGCCATAGGAGTGATTTAAAACAAAAATTTCAAATTTCAAAAAAGTTTGAATTCTAAAATTCCTTAATATGTCATTGTGCTGGAAAATTTATCATTTTTTTCATCATAAATTCTCAAAAAACTCAAATTAACCACCCCAGATGCACCGACCTGTGTTTAGAATCGATATTCAAAGAAAAAAAAATTGTGCAAAAAAGTGCCTTTTCTGACCACCGCGGGGCTGTGAAAAAATGGTAATTTTTCACACATGACACCTCCAGAAAAAATCATTCTTATTTCTTCGCATTTTGCCAATGAACCCTGGGAGCCATGAAATACACTCCCAAATAGCCATAGGAGTGATTTAAACCAAAAAATTCAAAATTCAAAAAAGTTTGAATTCTAAAATTCCTTAATATGTCATTGTGCTGGAAAATTTATCATTTTTTCACCATACATTCTCAAAAAACTCAAATAAACCACCCCAGATGCACCGACTTGTGATCACAATCGATATTCGGAGGAAAAAAAATTGTGCAAAAAAGTGCCTTTTCTGACCACCGCGGGGCTGAGAAAAAATGGTAATTTTTCACACATGACACCTCCAGAAAAAAATCATCCTCATTTCTTCGCATTTTGCCAATGAACCCTGGGAGCCATGAAATACACTCCCAAATAGCCATAGGAGTGATTTAAAACAAAAAATTCAAAAAAGTTTGAATTCTAAAATTCCTTAATATGTCATTGTGCTGGAAAATTTATCATTTTTCTCACCAAAAATTCTCAAAAAACTCAAATTAACCACCCCAGATGCACCGACCTGTGATCAGAATCGATATTCGAAGAAAACAAATTATGCAAAAAAGTGCTTTTTCTGACCACCGCGGGGCTGTGAAAAAATGGTAATTTTTCACACATGACACCTCTAGAAACAAATCATTTTTATTTCTTCGCATTTTGCCAATGAACCATGGGAGCCATGAAATACACTCCCAAATAGCCATAGGAGTGATTTAAACCAAAAAATGCAAAATTTAAAAAAGTTTGAATTCTAAAATTCCTTAATATGTCATTGTGCTGGAAAATTTATCATGTTTTTCACCATACATTCTCAAAAAACTCAAATAAACCACCCCAGATGCACCGACTTGTGATCAAAATCAATATTCGGAGAAAAAAAAATTGTGCAAAAAAGTGCCTTTTCTGACCACCGCGGGGCTGAGAAAAAATGGTAATTTTTCATACATGACACCTCCAGAAAAAAATCATTCTCATTTCTTCGCATTTTGCCAATGAACCCTGGGAGCCATGAAATACACTCCCAAATAGCCATAGGAGTGATTTAAAACAAAAAATTCAAAATTCAAAAAAGGTTGAATTCTAAAATTCCTTAATATGTCATTGTGCTGGAAAATTTATCATTTTTTTCACCATAAATTCTCAAAAAACTCAAATTAACCACCCCAGATGCACCGACCTGTGTTTAGAATCGATATTCGAAGAAAAAAAATTGTGCAAAAAAGTGCCTTTTCTGACCACCGCGGGGCTGTGGAAAAATGGTAATTTTTCACACATGACACCCCCAGAAAAAATCATTCTTATTTCTTCGCATTTTGCCAATGAACCCTGGGAGCCATGAAATACACTCCCAAATAGCCATAGGAGTGATTTAAAACAAAAAATTCAAAATTCAAAAAAAAGTTTGAATTCTAAAATTCCTTAATATGTCATTGTGCTGGAAAATTGATCATTTTTTTCACCATAAATTCTCAAAAAACTCAAATTAACCACCCCAGATGCACCGACCTGTGTTTAGAATCGATATTCGAAGAAAAAAAAATTGTGCAAAAAAGTGCCTTTTCTGACCACCGCGGGGCTGTGAAAAAATGGTAATTTTTCACACATGACACCTCCAGAAAAAATCATTCTTATTCCTCGCATTTTGCCAATGAACCCTGGGAGCCATGAAATACACTCCCAAATAGCCATAGGAAATATATAAACCCAAAAATTCAAAACTCAAAAAAGTTTGAATTCTAAAATTCCTTAATATGTCATTGTGCTGGAAAATTTATCATTTTTTTCACCATACATTCTCAAAAAACTCAAATAAACCACCCCAGATGCACCGACTTGTGATCAAAATCAATATTCGGAGAAAAAAAAATTGTGCAAAAAAGTGCCTTTTCTGACCACCGCGGGGCTGAGAAAAATGGTAATTTTTCATACATGACACCTCCAGAAAAAAATCATTCTCATTTCTTCGCATTTTGCCAATGAACCCTGGGAGCCATGAAATACACTCCCAAATAGCCATAGGAGTGATTTAAAACAAAAAATTCAAAATTCAAAAAAGTTTGAATTCTAAAATTCCTTAATATGTCATTGTGCTGGAAAATTTATCATTTTTTTCACCATAAATTCTCAAAAAACTCAAATTAACCACCCCAGATGCACCGACCTGTGTTTAGAATCGATATTCGAAGAAAAAAAAATTGTGCAAAAAAGTGCCTTTTCTGACCACCGCGGGGCTGTGAAAAAATGGTAATTTTTCACACATGACACCTCCAGAAAAAATCATTCTTATTTCTTCGCATTTTGCCAATGAACCCTGGGAGCCATGAAATACACTCCCAAATAGCCATAGGAAATATATAAACCAAAAAATTCAAAACTCAAAAAAGTTTGAATTCTAAAATTCCTTAATATGTCATTGTGTTGGAAAATTTATCATTTTTTTCACCATAAATTCTCAAAAAATCAAATTAACCACCCCAGATGCACCGACCTGTGTTTAGAATCGATATTCGAAGAAAAAAAAATTGTGCAAAAAAGTGCCTTTTCTGACCACCGCGGGGCTGTGAAAAAATGGTAATTTTTCACACATGAAACCTCCAGAAAAAATCATTCTTATTTCTTCGCATTTTGCCAATGAACCCTGGGAGCCATGAAATACACTCCCAAATAGCCATAGGAGTGATTTAAACCAAAAAATTCAAAATTCAAAAAAGTTTGAATTCTAAAATTCCTTAATATGTCATTGTGCTGGAAAATTTATCATTTTTCCACCATACATTCTCAAAAAACTCAAATAAACCACCCCAGATGCACCAACTTGTGATCACAATCGATATTCGGAGAAAAAAAAATTGTGCAAAAAAGTGCCTTTTCTGACCACCGCGGGGCTGTGAAAAAATGGTAATTTTTCACACATGACACCTCTAGAAAAAAATCATTCTTATTTCTTCGCATTTTGCCAATGAACCCTGGGAGCCATGAAATACACTCCCAAATAGCCATAGGAGTGACTTAAACCAATAATTCAAAAATCAAAAAAGTTTGAATTCTAAAATTCCTAAATATGTCATTGTGCTGGAAAATTTATCATTTTTTTCACCATAAATTCTCAAAAAACTCAAATTAACCACCCCAGATGCACCGACCTGTGTTTAGAATCGATATTCGAAGAAAAAAAAATTGTGCAAAAAAGTGCCTTTTCTGACCACCGCGGGGCTGTGAAAAAATGGTAATTTTTCACACATGACACCTCCAGAAAAAATCATTCTTATTTCTTCGCATTTTGCCAATGAACCCTGGGAGCCATGAAATACACTCCCAAATAGCCATAGGAGTGATTTAAAACAAAAAATTCAAAATTCAAAAAAGGTTGAATTCTAAAATTCCTTAATATGTCATTGTGCTGGAAAATTTATCATTTTTTTCACTATAAATTCTCAAAAAACTCAAATTAACCACCCCAGATGCACCGACCTGTGTTTAGAATCGATATTCGAAGAAAAAAAAATTGTGCAAAAAAGTGCCTTTTCTGACCACCGCGGGGCTGTGAAAAAATGGTAATTTTTCACACATGACACCTCCAGAAAAAATCATTCTTATTTCTTCGCATTTTGCCAATGAACCCTGGGAGCCATGAAATACACTCCCAAATAGCCAGAGGAAATATATAAACCAAAAAATTCAAAACTCAAAAAAGTTTGAATTCTAAAATTCCTTAATATGTCATTGTGCTGGAAAATTTATCATTTTTTTCACAATAAATTCTCAAAAAATTAAATTAACCACCCCAGATGCACCGACCTGTGTTTAGAATCGATATTCGAAGAAAAAAAAATTGTGCAAAAAAGTGCCTTTTCTGACCACCGCGGGGCTGTGAAAAAATGGTAATTTTTCACACATGAAACCTCCAGAAAAAATCATTCTTATTTCTTCGCATTTTGCCAATGAACCCTGGGAGCCATGAAATACACTCCCAAATAGCCATAGGAGTGACTTAAACCAATAATTCAAAAATCAAAAAAGTTTGAATTCTAAAATTCCTAAATATGTCATTGTGCTGGAAAATTTATCATTTTTTTCACCATAAATTCTCAAAAAACTCAAATTAACCACCCCAGATGCACCGACCTGTGTTTAGAATCGATATTCGAAGAAAAAAAAATTGTGCAAAAAAGTGCCTTTTCTGACCACCGCGTGGCTGTGAAAAAATGGTAATTTTTCACACATGACACCTCCAGAAAAAATCATTCTTATTTCTTCGCATTTTGCCAATGAACCCTGGGAGCCATGAAATACACTCCCAAATAGCCATAGGAGTGATTTAAAACAAAAAATTCAAAATTCAAAAAAGTTTGAGTTCTAAAATTCCTTAATATGTCATTGTGCTGGAAAATTTATCATTTTTTTCACCATAAATTTTCAAAAAACTCAAATTAACCACCCCAGATGCACCGACCTGTGTTTAGAATCGATATTCGAAGAAAAAAAACTGTGCAAAAAAGTGCCTTTTCTGACCACCGCGGGGCTGTGAAAAAATGGTAATTTTTCACACATGACACCTCCAGAAAAAATCATTCTTATTTCTTCGCATTTTGCCAATGAACCCTGGGAGCCATGAAATACACTCCCAAATAGCCATAGGAGTGATTTAAAACAAAAAAATCAAAATTCAAAAAAGTTTGAACTCTAAAATTCCTTAATATCTCATTGTGCTGGAAAATTTATCATTTTTTCAACATACATTCTCAAAAAACTCAAATTAACCACCCCAGATGCACCGACTTGTGATCACAATCGATATTCGGAGAAAAAAAAATTGTGCAAAAAAGTGCCCTTTCTGACAACCACGGGGCTGAGAAAAAATGGTAATTTTTCACACATGACACCTCCAGAAAAAAATCATTCTCATTTCTTCGCATTTTGCCAATGAACCCTTGGAGCCATGAAATACACTCCCAAATAGCCATAGGAGTGATTTAAACCAAAAAATTCAAAATTCAAAAAAGTTTGAATTCTAAAATTCCTTAATATGTCATTGTTCTGGAAAATTTATCATTTTTTTCACCATACATTCTCAAAAAACTCAAATAAACCACCCCAGATGCACCGACTTGTGATCAAAATCAATATTCGGAGAAAAAAAAATTGTGCAAAAAAGTGCCTTTTCTGACCACCGCGGGGCTGAGAAAAATGGTAATTTTTCATACATGACACCTCCAGAAAAAAATCATTCTCATTTCTTCGCATTTTGCCAATGAACCCTGGGAGCCATGAAATACACTCCCAAATAGCCATAGGAGTGATTTAAAACAAAAAATTCAAAATTCAAAAAAGTTTGAATTCTAAAATTCCTTAATATGTCATTGTGCTGGAAAATTTATCATTTTTTTCACCATAAATTCTCAAAAAACTCAAATTAACCACCCCAGATGCACCGACCTGTGTTTAGAATCGATATTCGAAGAAAAAAAAATTGTGCAAAAAAGTGCCTTTTCTGACCACCGCGGGGCTGTGAAAAAATGGTAATTTTTCACACATGACACCTCTAGAAAAAATCATTCTAATTTCTTCGCATTTTGCCAATGAACCCTGGGAGCCATGAAATACACTCCCAAATAGCCATAGGAAATATATAAACCAAAAAATTAAAAACTCAAAAAAGTTTGAATTCTAAAATTCCTTAATATGTCATTGTGCTGGAAAATTTATCATTTTTTTCACCATAAATTCTCAAAAAATCAAATTAACCACCCCAGATGCACCGACCTGTGTTTAGAATCGATATTCGAAGAAAAAAAAATTGTGCAAAAAAGTGCCTTTTCTGACCACCGCGGGGCTGTGAAAAAATGGTAATTTTTCACACATGAAACCTCCAGAAAAAATCATTCTTATTTCTTCGCATTTTGCCAATGAACCCTGGGAGCCATGAAATACACTCCCAAATAGCCATAGGAGTGATTTAAACCAAAAAATTCAAAATTCAAAAAAGTTTGAATTCTAAAATTCCTTAATATGTCATTGTGCTGGAAAATTTATCATTTTTCCACCATACATTCTCAAAAAACCCAAATAAACCACCCCAGATGCACCGACTTGTGATTCGATATTCGGAGAAAAAAAAATTGTGCAAAAAAGTGCCTTTTCTGACCACCGCGGGGCTGTGAAAAAATGGTAATTTTTCACACATGACACCTCTAGAAAAAAATCATTCTTATTTCTTCGCATTTTGCCAATGAACCCTGGGAGCCATGAAATACACTCCCAAATAGCCATAGGAGTGATTTAAACCAATAATTCAAAAATCAAAAAAGTTTGAATTCTAAAATTCCTAAATATGTCATTGTGCTGGAAAATTTATCATTTTTTTCACCATAAATTCTCAAAAAACTCAAATTAACCACCCCAGATGCACCGACCTGTGTTTAGAATCGATATTCGAAGAAAAAAAAATTGTGCAAAAAAGTGCCTTTTCTGACCACCGCGTGGCTGTGAAAAAATGGTAATTTTTCACACATGACACCTCCAGAAAAAATCATTCTTATTTCTTCGCATTTTGCCAATGAACCCTGGGAGCCATGAAATACACTCCCAAATAGCCATAGGAGTGATTTAAAACAAAAAATTCAAAATTCAAAAAAGTTTGAATTCTAAAATTCCTTAATATGTCATTGTGCTGGAAAATTTATCATTTTTTTCACCATACATTCTCAAAAAACTCAAATAAACCACCCCAGATGCACCGACTTGTGATCAAAATCAATATTCGGAGAAAAAAAAATTGTGCAAAAAAGTGCCTTTTCTGACCACCGCGGGGCTGAGAAAAAATGGTAATTTTTCATACATGACACCTCCAGAAAAAAATCATTCTCATTTCTTCTCATTTTGCCAATGAACCCTGGGATCCATGAAATACACTCCCAAATAGCCATAGGAGTGATTTAAAACAAAAAATTCAAAATTCAAAAAAGTTTGAATTCTAAAATTCCTTAATATGTCATTGTGCTGGAAAATTTATCATTTTTTTCACCATAAATTCTCAAAAAACTCAAATTAACCACCCCAGATGCACCGACCTGTGTTTAGAATCGATATTCGAAGAAAAAAAACTGTGCAAAAAAGTGCCTTTTCTGACCACCGCGGGGCTGTGAAAAAATGGTAATTTTTCACACATGACACCTCCAGAAAAAATCATTCTTATTTCTTCGCATTTTGCCAATGAACCCTGGGAGCCATGAAATACACTCCCAAATAGCCATAGGAGTGAATTAAAACAAAAAATTCAAAATTCAAAAAAGTTTGAATTCTAAAATTCCTTAATATGTCATTGTGCTGGAAAATTGATCATTTTTTTCACCATAAATTCTCAAAAAAATCAAATTAACCACCCCAGATGCACCGACCTGTGTTTAGAATCGATATTCGAAGAAAAAAAAATTGTGCAAAAAAGTGCCTTTTCTGACCACCGCGGGGCTGAGAAAAATGGTAATTTTTGATACATGACACCTCCAGAAAAAAATCATTCTCATTTCTTCGCATTTTGCCAATGAACCCTGGGAGCCATGAAATACACTCCCAAATAGCCATAGGAGTGATTTAAAACAAAAAATTCAAAATTCAAAAAAGTTTGAATTCTAAAATTCCTTAATATGTCATTGTGCTGGAAAATTTATCATTTTTTTCACCATAAATTCTCAAAAAACTCAAATTAACCACCCCAGATGCACCGACCTGTGTTTAGAATCGATATTCGAAGAAAAAAAAATTGTGCAAAAAAGTGCCTTTTCTGACCACCGCGGGGCTGTGAAAAAATGGTAATTTTTCACACATGACACCTCCAGAAAAAATCATTCTAATTTCTTCGCATTTTGCCAATGAACCCTGGGAGCCATGAAATACACTCCCAAATAGCCATAGGAAATATATAAACCAAAAAATTAAAAACTCAAAAAAGTTTGAATTCTAAAATTCCTTAATATGTCATTGTGCTGGAAAATTTATCATTTTTTTCACCATAAATTCTCAAAAAATCAAATTAACCACCCCAGATGCACCGACCTGTGTTTAGAATCGATATTCGAAGAAAAAAAAATTGTGCAAAAAAGTGCCTTTTCTGACCACCGCGGGGCTGTGAAAAAAATGGTAATTTTTCACACATGAAACCTCCAGAAAAAATCATTCTTATTTCTTCGCATTTTGCCAATGAACCCTGGGAGCCATGAAATACACTCCCAAATAGCCATAGGAGTGATTTAAACCAAAAAATTCAAAATTCAAAAAAGTTTGAATTCTAAAATTCCTTAATATGTCATTGTGCTGGAAAATTTATCATTTTTCCACCATACATTCTCAGAAAACTCAAATAAACCACCCCAGATGCACCGACTTGTGATCACAATCGATATTCGGAGAAAAAAAAATTGTGCAAAAAAGTGCCTTTTCTGACCACCGCGGGGCTGTGAAAAAATGGTAATTTTTCACACATGACACCTCTAGAAAAAAATCATTCTTATTTCTTCGCATTTTGCCAATGAACCCTGGGAGCCATGAAATACACTCCCAAATAGCCATAGGAGTGATTTAAACCAATAATTCAAAAATCAAAAAAGTTTGAATTCTAAAATTCCTAAATATGTCATTGTGCTGGAAAATTTATCATTTTTTCCACCATAAATTCTCAAAAAACTCAAATTAACCACCCCAGATGCACCGACCTGTGCTTAGAATCGATATTCGAAGAAAAAAAAATTGTGCAAAAAAGTGCCTTTTCTGACCACCGCGTGGCTGTGAAAAAATGGTAATTTTTCAAACATGACGCCTCCAGAAAAAATCATTCTTATTTCTTCGCATTTTGCCAATGAACCCTGGGAGCCATGAAATACACTCCCAAATAGCCATAGGAGTGATTTAAAACAAAAAATTCAAAATTCAAAAAAGTTTGAATTCTAAAATTCCTTAATATGTCATTGTGCTGGAAAATTTATCATTTTTTTCACCATACATTCTCAAAAAACTCAAATAAACCACCCCAGATGCACCGACTTGTGATCAAAATCAATATTCGGAGAAAAAAAAATTGTGCAAAAAAGTGCCTTTTCTGACCACCGCAGGGCTGAGAAAAAATGGTAATTTTTCATACATGACACCTCCAGAAAAAAATCATTCTCATTTCTTCTCATTTTGCCAATGAACCCTGGGATCCATGAAATACATTCCCAAATAGCCATAGGAGTGATTTAAAACAAAAAATTCAAAATTCAAAAAAGTTTGAATTCTAAAATTCCTTAATATGTCATTGTGCTGGAAAATTTATCATTTTTTTCACCATAAATTCTCAAAAAACTCAAATTAACCACCCTAGATGCACCGACCTGTGTTTAGAATCGATATTCGAAGAAAAAAAACTGTGCAAAAAAGTGCCTTTTCTGACCACCGCGGGGCTGTGAAAAAATGGTAATTTTTCACACATGACACCTCCAGAAAAAATCATTCTTTTTCTTCGCATTTTGCCAATGAACCCTGGGAGCCATGAAATACACTCCCAAATAGCCATAGGAGTGAATTAAAACAAAAAATTCAAAATTCAAAAAAGTTTGAATTCTAAAATTCCTTAATATGTCATTGTGCTGGAAAATTGATCATTTTTTTCACCATAAATTCTCAAAAAACTCAAATTAACCACCCCAGATGCACCGACCTGTGTTTAGAATCGATATTCGAAGAAAAAAAAATTGTGCAAAAAAGTGCCTTTTCTGACCACCGCGGGGCTGTGAAAAAATGGTAATTTTTCACACATGACACCTCCAGAAAAAATCATTCTAATTTCTTCGCATTTTGCCAATGAACC
Organism: Flabesymbios commensalis; assembly: GCA_964017125.1. Taxonomy (NCBI): domain Eukaryota; kingdom Metazoa; phylum Annelida; class Polychaeta; order Terebellida; family Flabelligeridae; genus Flabesymbios; species Flabesymbios commensalis. The sequence continues at coordinate 84,557,802 of OZ024905.1, forward strand.
CTGGGAGCCATGAAATACACTCCCAAATAGCCATAGGAAATATATAAACCAAAAAATTAAAAACTCAAAAAAGTTTGAATTCTAAAATTCCTTAATATGTCATTGTGCTGGAAAATTTATCATTTTTTTCACCATAAATTCTCAAAAAATCAAATTAACCACCCCAGATGCACCGACCTGTGTTTAGAATCGATATTCGAAGAAAAAAAAATTGTGCAAAAAAGTGCCTTTTCTGACCACCGCGGGGCTGTGAAAAAATGGTAATTTTTCACACATGAAACCTCCAGAAAAAATCATTCTTATTTCTTCGCATTTTGCCAATGAACCCTGGGAGCCATGAAATACACTCCCAAATAGCCATAGGAGTGATTTAAACCAAAAAATTCAAAATTCAAAAAAGTTTGAATTCTAAAATTCCTTAATATGTCATTGTGCTGGAAAATTTATCATTTTTCCACCATACATTCTCAAAAAACTCAAATAAACCACCCCAGATGCACCGACTTGTGATCACAATCGATATTCGGAGAAAAAAAAATTGTGCAAAAAAGTGCCTTTTCTGACCACCGCGGGGCTGTGAAAAAATGGTAATTTTTCACACATGACACCTCTAGAAAAAAATCATTCTTATTTCTTCGCATTTTGCCAATGAACCCTGGGAGCCATGAAATACACTCCCAAATAGCCATAGGAGTGATTTAAACCAATAATTCAAAAATCAAAAAAGTTTGAATTCTAAAATTCCTAAATATGTCATTGTGCTGGAAAATTTATCATTTTTTTCACCATAAATTCTCAAAAAACTCAAATTAACCACCCCAGATGCACCGACCTGTGTTTAGAATCGATATTCGAAGAAAAAAAAATTGTGCAAAAAAGTGCCTTTTCTGACCACCGCGTGGCTGTGAAAAAATGGTAATTTTTCACACATGACACCTCCAGAAAAAATCATTCTTATTTCTTCGCATTTTGCCAATGAACCCTGGGAGCCATGAAATACACTCCCAAATAGCCATAGGAGTGATTTAAAACTAAAAATTCAAAATTCAAAAAAGTTTGAATTCTAAAATTCCTTAATATGTCATTGTGCTGGAAAATTTATCATTTTTTTCACCATACATTCTCAAAAAACTCAAATAAACCACCCCAGATGCACCGACTTGTGATCAAAATCAATATTCGGAGAAAAAAAAATTGTGCAAAAAAGTGCCTTTTCTGACCACCGCGGGGCTGAGAAAAAATGGTAATTTTTCATACATGACACCTCCAGAAAAAAATCATTCTCATTTCTTCTCATTTTGCCAATGAACCCTGGGATCCATGAAATACACTCCCAAATAGCCATAGGAGTGATTTAAAACAAAAAATTCAAAATTCAAAAAAGTTTGAATTCTAAAATTCCTTAATATGTCATTGTGCTGGAAAATTTATCATTTTTTCCACCATAAATTCTCAAAAAACTCAAATTAACCACCCCAGATGCACCGACCTGTGTTTAGAATCGATATTCGAAGAAAAAAAACTGTGCAAAAAAGTGCCTTTTCTGACCACCGCGGGGCTGTGAAAAAATGGTAATTTTTCACACATGACACCTCCAGAAAAAATCATTCTTATTTCTTCGCATTTTGCCAATGAACCCTGGGAGCCATAAAATACACTCCCAAATAGCCATAGGAGTGATTTAAAACAAAAAATTCAAAATTCAAAAAAGTTTGAATTCTAAAATTCCTTAATATGTCATTGTGCTGGAAAATTTATCATTTTTTTTACCATAAATTCTCAAAAAACTCAATTTAACCACCCCAGATGCACCGACCTGTGTTTTCTTCCTCGAAGAAAAAAAGATTGTGCAAAAAAGTGCCTTTTCTAACCACCGCGGGGCTGTGAAAAAATGGTAATTTTTCACACATGACACCTCCAGAAAAAATCATTTTTATTTCTTCGCATTTTGCCAATGAACCCTGGGAGCCATGAAATACACTCCCAAATAGCCATAGGAGTGATTTAAAACAAAAAATTCAAAATTCAAAAAAGTTTGAATTCTAAAATTCCTTAATATGTCATTGTGCTGGAAAATTTATCATTTTTCCACCATACATTCTCAAAAAACTCAAATAAACCACCCCAGATGCACCGACTTGTGATCACAATCGATATTCGGAGAAAAAAAAATTGTGCAAAAAAGTGCCTTTTCTGACCACCGCGGGGCTGTGAAAAAATGGTAATTTTTCACACATGACACCTCTAGAAAAAAATCATTCTTATTTCTTCGCATTTTGCCAATGAACCCTGGGAGCCATGAAATACACTCCCAAATAGCCATAGGAGTGATTTAAACCAATAATTCAAAAATCAAAAAAGTTTGAATTCTAAAATTCCTTAATATGTCATTGTGCTGGAAAATTTATCATTTTTTTCACCATACATTCTCAAAAAACTCAAATAAACCACCCCAGATGCACCGACTTGTGATCAAAATCAATATTCGGAGAAAAAAAAATTGTGCAAAAAAGTGCCTTTTCTGACCACCGCGGGGCTGAGAAAAAATGGTAATTTTTCATACATGACACCTCCAGAAAAAAATCATTCTCATTTCTTCTCATTTTGCCAATGAACCCTGGGATCCATGAAATACACTCCCAAATAGCCATAGGAGTGATTTAAAACAAAAAATTCAAAATTCAAAAAAGTTTGAATTCTAAAATTCCTTAATATGTCATTGTGCTGGAAAATTTATCATTTTTTTCACCATAAATTCTCAAAAAACTCAAATTAACCACCCCAGATGCACCGACCTGTGTTTAGAATCGATATTCGAAGAAAAAAAACTGTGCAAAAAAGAGCCTTTTCTGACCACCGCGGGGCTGTGAAAAAATGGTAATTTTTCACACATGACACCTCCAGAAAAAATCATTCTTATTTCTTTGCATTTTGCCAATGAACCCTGGGAGCCATGAAATACACTCCCAAATAGCCATAGGAGTGAATTAAAACAAAAAATTCAAAATTCAAAAAAGTTTGAATTCTAAAATTCCTTAATATGTCATTGTGCTGGAAAATTGATCATTTTTTTCACCATAAATTCTCAAAAAACTCAAATTAACCACCCCAGATGCACCGACCTGTGTTTAGAATCGATATTCGAAGAAAAAAAAATTGTGCAAAAAAGTGCCTTTTCTGACCACCGCGGGGCTGTAAAAAAATGGTAATTTTTCACACATGACACCTCCAGAAAAAATCATTCTTATTTCTTCGCATTTTGCCAATGAACCCTGGGAGCCATGAAATACACTCCCAAATAGCCATAGGAAATATATAAACCCAAAAATTCAAAACTCAAAAAAGTTTGAATTCTAAAATTCCTTAATATGTCATTGTGCTGGAAAATTTATCATTTTTTTCACCATACATTCTCAAAAAACTCAAATAAACCACCCCAGATGCACCGACTTGTGATCAAAATCAATATTCGGAGAAAAAAAAATTGTGCAAAAAAGTGCCTTTTCTGACCACCGCGGGGCTGAGAAAAAATGGTAATTTTTCAAACATGACACCTCCAGAAAAAAATCATTCTCATTTCTTCGCATTTTGCCAATGAACCCTGGGAGCCATGAAATACACTCCCAAATAGCCATAGGAGTGATTTAAAACAAAAAATTCAAAATTCAAAAAAGTTTGAATTCTAAAATTCCTTAATATGTCATTGTGCTGAAAAATTTATCATTTTTTTCACCATAAATTCTCAAAAAACTCAAATTAACCACCCCAGATGCACCGACCTGTGTTTAGAATCGATATTCGAAGAAAAAAAACTGTGCAAAAAAGTGCCTTTTCTGACCACCGCGGGGCTGTGAAAAAATGGTAATTTTTCACACATGACACCTCCAGAAAAAATCATTCTTATTTCTTCGCATTTTGCCAATGAACCCTGGGAGCCATGAAATACACTCCCAAATAGCCATAGGAGTGAATTAAAACAAAAAATTCAAAATTCAAAAAAGTTTGAATTCTAAAATTCCTTAATATGTCATTGTGCTGGAAAATTGATCATTTTTTTCACCATAAATTCTCAAAAAACTCAAATTAACCACCCCAGATGCACCGACCTGTGTTTAGAATCGATATTCGAAGAAAAAAAAATTGTGCAAAAAAGTGCCTTTTCTGACCACCGCGGGGCTGTGAAAAAATGGTAATTTTTCACACATGACACCTCCAGAAAAAATCATTCTAATTTCTTCGCATTTTGCCAATGAACCCTGGGAGCCATGAAATACACTCCCAAATAGCCATAGGAAATATATAAACCAAAAAATTAAAAACTCAAAAAAGTTTGAATTCTAAAATTCCTTAATATGTCATTGTGCTGGAAAATTTATCATTTTTTTCACCATAAATTCTCAAAAAATCAAATTAACCACCCCAGATGCACCGACCTGTGTTTAGAATCGATATTCGAAGAAAAAAAAATTGTGCAAAAAAGTGCCTTTTCTGACCACCGCGTGGCTGTGAAAAAATGGTAATTTTTCACACATGACACCTCCAGAAAAAATCATTCTTATTTCTTCGCATTTTGCCAATGAACCCTGGGAGCCATGAAATACACTCCCAAATAGCCATAGGAGTGATTTAAAACAAAAAATTCAAAATTCAAAAAAGTTTGAATTCTAAAATTCCTTAATATGTCATTGTGCTGGAAAATTTATCATTTTTCCACCATACATTCTCAAAAAACTCAAATAAACCACCCCAGATGCACCGACTTGTGATCACAATCGATATTCGGAGAAAAAAAAATTGTGCAAAAAAGTGCCTTTTCTGACCACCGCGGGGCTGTGAAAAAATGGTAATTTTTCACACATGACACCTCTAGAAAAAAATCATTCTTATTTCTTCGCATTTTGCCAATGAACCCTGGGAGCCATGAAATACACTCCCAAATAGCCATAGGAGTGATTTAAACCAATAATTCAAAAATCAAAAAAGTTTGAATTCTAAAATTCCTTAATATGTCATTGTGCTGGAAAATTTATCATTTTTTTCACCATACATTCTCAAAAAACTCAAATAAACCACCCCAGATGCACCGACTTGTGATCAAAATCAATATTCGGAGAAAAAAAAATTGTGCAAAAAAGTGCCTTTTCTGACCACCGCGGGGCTGAGAAAAAATGGTAATTTTTCATACATGACACCTCCAGAAAAAAATCATTCTCATTTCTTCTCATTTTGCCAATGAACCCTGGGATCCATGAAATACACTCCCAAATAGCCATAGGAGTGATTTAAAACAAAAAATTCAAAATTCAAAAAAGTTTGAATTCTAAAATTCCTTAATATGTCATTGTGCTGGAAAATTTATCATTTTTTTCACCATAAATTCTCAAAAAACTCAAATTAACCACCCCAGATGCACCGACCTGTGTTTAGAATCGATATTCGAAGAAAAAAAACTGTGCAAAAAAGAGCCTTTTCTGACCACCGCGGGGCTGTGAAAAAATGGTAATTTTTCACACATGACACCTCCAGAAAAAATCATTCTTATTTCTTTGCATTTTGCCAATGAACCCTGGGAGCCATGAAATACACTCCCAAATAGCCATAGGAGTGAATTAAAACAAAAAATTCAAAATTCAAAAAAGTTTGAATTCTAAAATTCCTTAATATGTCATTGTGCTGGAAAATTGATCATTTTTTTCACCATAAATTCTCAAAAAACTCAAATTAACCACCCCAGATGCACCGACCTGTGTTTAGAATCGATATTCGAAGAAAAAAAAATTGTGCAAAAAAGTGCCTTTTCTGACCACCGCGGGGCTGTAAAAAAATGGTAATTTTTCACACATGACACCTCCAGAAAAAATCATTCTTATTTCTTCGCATTTTGCCAATGAACCCTGGGAGCCATGAAATACACTCCCAAATAGCCATAGGAAATATATAAACCCAAAAATTCAAAACTCAAAAAAGTTTGAATTCTAAAATTCCTTAATATGTCATTGTGCTGGAAAATTTATCATTTTTTTCACCATACATTCTCAAAAAACTCAAATAAACCACCCCAGATGCACCGACTTGTGATCAATATCAATATTCGGAGAAAAAAAAATTGTGCAAAAAAGTGCCTTTTCTGACCACCGCGGGGCTGAGAAAAAATGGTAATTTTTCAAACATGACACCTCCAGAAAAAAATCATTCTCATTTCTTCGCATTTTGCCAATGAACCCTGGGAGCCATGAAATACACTCCCAAATAGCCATAGGAGTGATTTAAAACAAAAAATTCAAAATTCAAAAAAGTTTGAATTCTAAAATTCCTTAATATGTCATTGTGCTGAAAAATTTATCATTTTTTTCACCATAAATTCTCAAAAAACTCAAATTAACCACCCCAGATGCACCGACCTGTGTTTAGAATCGATATTCGAAGAAAAAAAAATTGTGCAAAAAAGTGCCTTTTCTGACCACCGCGGGGCTGTGAAAAAATGGTAATTTTTCACACATGACACCTCCAGAAAAAATCATTCTTATTTCTTCGCATTTTGCCAATGAACCCTGGGAGCCATGAAATACACTCCCAAATAGCCATAGGAAATATATAGACCAAAAAATTCAAAACTCAAAAAAGTTTGAATTCTAAAATTCCTTAATATGTCATTGTGCTGGAAAATTTATCATTTTTTTCACCATAAATTCTCAAAAAATCAAATTAACCACCCCAGATGCACCGACCTGTGTTTAGAATCGATATTCGAAGAAAAAAAAATTGTGCAAAAAAGTGCCTTTTCTGACCACCGCGGGGCTGTGAAAAAATGGTAATTTTTCACACATGACACCTCCAGAAAAAATCATTCTTATTTCTTCGCATTTTGCCAATGAACCCTGGGAGCCATGAAATACACTCCCAAATAGCCATAGGAGTGATTTAAACCAAAAAATTCAAAATTCAAAAAAGTTTGAATTCTAAAATTTCTTAATATGTCATTGTGCTTGAAAATTTATCATTTTTTCACCATACATTCTCAAAAAACTCAAATAAACCACCCCAGATGCACCGACTTGTGATCACAATCGATATTCGGAGAAAAAAAAATTGTGCAAAAAAGTGCCTTTTCTGACCACCGCGGGGCTGTGAAAAAATGGTAATTTTTCACACATGACACCTCTAGAAAAAAATCATTCTTATTTCTTCGCATTTTGCCAATGAACCCTGGGAGCCATGAAATACACTCCCAAATAGCCATAGGAGTGATTTAAACCAAAAAATTCAAAATTCAAAAAAGTTTGAATTCTAAAATTCCTAAATATGTCATTGTGCTGGAAAATTTATCATTTTTTTCACCATAAATTCTCAAAAAACTCAAATTAACCACCCCAGATGCACCGACCTGTGTTTAGAATCGATATTCGAAGAAAAAAAATTGTGCAAAAAAGTGCCTTTTCTGACCACCGCGGGGCTGTGAAAAAATGGTAATTTTTCACACATGACACCTCCAGAAAAAATCATTCTTATTTCTTCGCATTTTGCCAATGAACCCTGGGAGCCATGAAATACACTCCCAAATAGCCATAGGAGTGATTTAAAACAAAAAATTCAAAATTCAAAAAAGTTTGAATTCTAAAATTCCTTAATATGTCAATGTGCTGGAAAATTTATCATTTTTTTCACCATACATTCTCAAAAAACTCAAATAAACCACCCCAGATGCACCGACTTGTGATCAAAATCAATATTCAGAGAAAAAAAAATTGTGCAAAAAAGTGCCTTTTCTGACCACCGCGGGGCTGAGAAAAAATGGTAATTTTTCATACATGACACCTCCAGAAAAAAATCATTCTCATTTCTTCTCATTTTGCCAATGAACCCTGGGATCCATGAAATACACTCCCAAATAGCCATAGGAGTGATTTAAAACAAAAAATTCAAAATTCAAAAAAGTTTGAATTCTAAAATTCCTTAATATGTCATTGTGCTGGAAAATTTATCATTTTTTTCACCATAAATTCTCAAAAAACTCAAATTAACCACCCCAGATGCACCGACCTGTGTTTAGAATCGATATTCGAAGAAAAAAAACTGTGCAAAAAAGTGCCTTTTCTGACCACCGCGGGGCTGTGAAAAAATGGTAATTTTTCACACATGACACCTCCAGAAAAAATCATTCTTATTTCTTCGCATTTTGCCAATGAACCCTGGGAGCCATGAAATACACTCCCAAATAGCCATAGGAGTGATTTAAAACAAAAAATTCAAAATTCAAAAAAGTTTGAATTCTAAAATTCCTTAATATGTCATTGTGCTGGAAAATTGATCATTTTTTTCACCATAAATTCTCAAAAAACTCAAATTAACCACCCCAGATGCACCGACCTGTGTTTAGAATCGATATTCGAAGAAAAAAAAATTGTGCAAAAAAGTGCCTTTTCTGACCACCGCGGGGCTGTGAAAAAATGGTAATTTTTCACACATGACACCTCCAGAAAAAATCATTCTTATTTCTTCGCATTTTGCCAATGAACCCTGGGAGCCATGAAATACACTCCCAAATAGCCATAGGAAATATATAAACCCAAAAATTCAAAACTCAAAAAAGTTTGAATTCTAAAATTCCTTAATATGTCATTGTGCTGGAAAATTTATCATTTTTTTCACCATAAATTCTCAAAACATCAAATTAACCACCCCAGATGCACCGACCTGTGTTTAGAATCGATATTCAAAGAAAAAAAATTGTGCAAAAAAGTGCCTTTTCTGACCACCGCGGGGCTGTGAAAAAATGGTAATTTTTCACACATGACACCTCCAGAAAAAATCATTCTTATTTCTTCGCATTTTGCCAATGAACCCTGGGAGCCATGAAATACACTTCCAAATAGCCATAGGAGTGATTTAAACCAAAAAATTCAAAATTCAAAAAAGTTTGAATTCTAAAATTTCTTAATATGTCATTGTGCTTGAAAATTTATCATTTTTTCACCATACATTCTCAAAAAACTCAAATAAACCACCCCAGATGCACCGACTTGTGATCACAATCGATATTCGGAGAAAAAAAAATTGTGCAAAAAAGTGCCTTTTCTGACCACCGCGGGGCTGTGAAAAAATGGTAATTTTTCACAAATGACACCTCTAGAAAAAAATCATTCTTATTTCTTCGCATTTTGCCAATGAACCCTGGGAGCCATGAAATACACTCCCAAATAGCCATAGGAGTGATTTAAACCAAAAAATTCAAAATTCAAAAAAGTTTGAATTCTAAAATTCCTAAATATGTCATTGTGCTGGAAAATTTATCATTTTTTTCACCATAAATTCTCAAAAAACTCAAATTAACCACCCCAGATGCACCGACCTGTGTTTAGAATCGATATTCGGAGAAAAAAAAATTGTGCAAAAAAGTGCTTTTTCTGACCACCGCGGGGCTGTGAAAAAATGGTAATTTTTCACACATGACACCTCCAGGAAAAATCATTCTTATTTCTTCGCATTTTGCCAATGAACCCTGGGAGCCATGAAATACACTCCCAAATAGCCATAGGAGTGATTTAAAACAAAAAATTCAAAATTCAAAAAAGTTTGAATTCTAAAATTTCTTAATATGTCATTGTGCTGGAAAATTTATCATTTTTTTCACCATACATTCTCAAAAAACTCAAATAAACCACCCCACATGCACCGACTTGTGATCAAAATCAATATTCAGAGAAAAAAAAATTGTGCAAAAAAGTGCCTTTTCTGACCACCGCGGGGCTGAGAAAAAATGGTAATTTTTCATACATGACACCTCCAGAAAAAAATCATTCTCATTTCTTCGCATTTTGCCAATGAACCCTGGGAGCCATGAAATACACTCCCAAATAGCCATAGGAGTGATTTAAACCGAAAAATTCAAAATTCAAAAAAGTTTGAATTCTAAAATTCCTAAATATGTCATTGTGCTGGAAAATTTATCATTTTTTTCACCATAAATTCTCAAAAAACTCAAATTAACCACCCCAGATGCACCGACCTGTGTTTAGAATCGATATTCGAAGAAAAAAAAATTGTGCAAAAAAGTGCCTTTTCTGACCACCGCGGGGCTGTGAAAAAATGGTAATTTTTCACACATGACACCTCCAGAAAAAATCATTCTTATTTCTTCGCATTTTGCCAATGAACCCTGGGAGCCATGAAATACACTCCCAAATAGCCATAGGAGTGATTTAAAACAAAAAATTCAAAATTCAAAAAAGTTTGAATTCTAAAATTCCTTAATATGTCATTGTGCTGGAAAATTTATCATTTTTTTCACCATACATTCTCAAAAAACTCAAATAAACCACCCCACATACACCGACTTGTGATCAAAATCAATATTCAGAGAAAAAAAAATTGTGCAAAAAAGTGCCTTTTCTGACCACCGCGGGGCTGTGAAAAAATGGTAATTTTTCACACATGACACCTCCAGAAAAAATCATTCTTATTTCTTCGCATTTTGCCAATGAACCCTGGGAGCCATGAAATACACTCCCAAATAGCCATAGGAGTGATTTAAAACAAAAAATTCAAAATTCAAAAAAGTTTGAATTCTAAAATTCCTTAATATGTCATTGTGCTGGAAAATTTATCATTTTTTTCACCATACATTCTCAAAAAACTCATATAAACCACCCCAGATGCACCGACTTGTGATCAAAATCAATATTCGGAGAAAAAAAAATTGTGCAAAAAAGTGCCTTTTCTGACCACCGCGGGGCTGAGAAAAAATGGTAATTTTTCATACATGACACCTCCAGAAAAAAATCATTCTCATTTCTTCGCATTTTGCCAATGAACCCTGGGAGCCATGAAATACACTCCCAAATAGCCATAGGAGTGATTTAAAACAAAAAATTCAAAATTCAAAAAAGTTTGAATTCTAAAATTCCTTAATATGTCATTGTGCTTAAAAATTTATCATTTTTTTCACCATAAATTCTCAAAAAACTCAAATTAACCACCCCAGATGCACCGACCTGTGTTTAGAATCGATATTCGAAGAAAAAAAAATTGTGCAAAAAAGTGCCTTTTCTGACCACCGCGGGGCTGTGAAAAAATGGTAATTTTTCACACATGACACCTCCAGAAAAAATCATTCTTATTTCTTCGCATTTTGCCAATGAACCCTGGGAGCCATGAAATACACTCCCAAATAGCCATAGGAAATATATAAACCAAAAAATTCAAAACTCAAAAAAGTTTGAATTCTAAAATTCCTTATTATGTCATTGTGCTGGAAAATTTATCATTTTTTTCACCATAAATTCTCAAAACATCAAATTAACCACCCCAGATGCACCGACCTGTGTTTAGAATCGATATTCGAAGAAAAAAAAATTGTGCAAAAAAGTGCCTTTTCTGACCACCGCGGGGCTGTGAAAAAATGGTAATTTTTCACACATGACACCTCCAGAAAAAATCATTCTTATTTCTTCTCATTTTGCCAATGAACCCTGGGAGCCATGAAATACACTTCCAAATAGCCATAGGAGTGATTTAAACCAAAAAATTCAAAATTCAAAAAAGTTTGAATTCTAAAATTTCTTAATATGTCATTGTGCTTGAAAATTTATCATTTTTTCACCATACATTCTCAAAAAACTCAAATAAACCACCCCAGATGCACCGACTTGTGATCACAATCGATATTCGGAGAAAAAAAAATTGTGCAAAAAAGTGCCTTTTCTGACCACCGCGGGGCTGTGAAAAAATGGTAATTTTTCACACATGACACCTCTAGAAAAAAATCATTCTTATTTCTTCGCATTTTGCCAATGAACCCTGGGAGCCATGAAATACACTCCCAAATAGCCATAGGAGTGATTTAAACCAAAAAATTCAAAATTCAAAAAAGTTTGAATTCTAAAATTCCTAAATATGTCATTGTGCTGGAAAATTTATCATTTTTTTCACCATAAATTCTCAAAAAACTCAAATTAACCACCCCAGATGCACCGACCTGTGTTTAGAATCGATATTCGAAGAAAAAAAAATTGTGCAAAAAAGTGCTTTTTCTGACCACCGCGGGGCTGTGAAAAAATGGTAATTTTTCACACATGACACCTCCAGAAAAAATCATTCTTATTTCTTCGCATTTTGCCAATGAACCCTGGGAGCCATGAAATACACTCCCAAATAGCCATAGGAGTGATTTAAAACAAAAAATTCAAAATTCAAAAAAGTTTGAATTCTAAAATTTCTTAATATGTCATTGTGCTGGAAAATTTATCATTTTTTCACCATACATTCTCAAAAAACTCAAATAAACCACCCCAGATGCACCGACTTGTGATCAAAATCAATATTCGGAGAAAAAAAAATTGTGCAAAAAAGTGCCTTTTCTGACCACCGCGGGGCTGAGAAAAAATGGTAATTTTTCATACATGACACCTCCAGAAAAAAATCATTCTCATTTCTTCGCATTTTGCCAATGAACCCTGGGAGCCATGAAATACACTCCCAAATAGCCATAGGAGTGATTTAAACCGAAAAATTCAAAATTCAAAAAAGTTTGAATTCTAAAATTCCTAAATATGTCATTGTGCTGGAAAATTTATCATTTTTTTCACCATAAATTCTCAAAAAACTCAAATTAACCACCCCAGATGCACCGACCTGTGTTTAGAATCGATATTCGAAGAAAAAAAAATTGTGCAAAAAAGTGCCTTTTCTGACCACCGCGGGGCTGTGAAAAAATGGTAATTCTTCACACATGACACCTCCAGAAAAAATCATTCTTATTTCTTCGCATTTTGCCAATGAACCCTGGGAGCCATGAAATACACTCCCAAATAGCCATAGGAGTGATTTAAAACAAAAAATTCAAAATTCAAAAAAGTTTGAATTCTAAAATTCCTTAATATGTCATTGTGCTGGAAAATTTATCATTTTTTTCACCATACATTCTCAAAAAACTCAAATAAACCACCCCAGATGCACCGACTTGTGATCAAAATCAATATTCGGAGAAAAAAAAATTGTGCAAAAAAGTGCCTTTTCTGACCACCGCGAGGCTGAGAAAAAATGGTAATTTTTCATACATGACACCTCCAGAAAAAATCATTCTCATTTCTTCGCATTTTGCCAATGAACCCTGGGAGCCATGAAATACACTCCCAAATAGCCATAGGAGTGATTTAAAACAAAAAATACAAAATTCAAAAAAGTTTGAATTCTAAAATTCCTTAATATGTCATTGTGCTGGAAAATTTATCATTTTTTTCACCATAAATTCTCAAAAAACTCAAATTAACCACCCCAGATGCACCGACCTGTGTTTAGAATCGATATTCAAAGAAAAAAAAATTGTGCAAAAAAGTGCCTTTTCTGACCACCGCGGGGCTGTGAAAAAATGGTAATTTTTCACACATGACACCTCCAGAAAAAATTATTCTTATTTCTTCGCATTTTGCCAATGAACCCTGGGAGCCATGAAATACACTCCCAAATAGCCATAGGAGTGATTTAAACCAAAAAATTCAAAATTCAAAAAAGTTTGAATTCTAGAATTCCTTAATATGTCATTGTGCTGGAAAATTTATCATTTTTTCACCATACATTCTCAAAAAACTCAAATAAACCACCCCACATGCACCGACTTGTGATCAAAATCAATATTCAGAGAAAAAAAAATTGTGCAAAAAAGTGCCTTTTCTGACCACCGCGGGGCTGTGAAAAAATGGTAATTTTTCACACATGACACCTCTAGAAAAAAATCATTCTTATTTCTTCGCATTTTGCCAATGAACCCTGGGAGCCATGAAATACACTCCCAAATAGCCATAGGAGTGATTTAAACCAAAAAATTCAAAATTCAAAAAAGTTTGAATTCTAAAATTCCTAAATATGTCATTGTGCTGGAAAATTTATCATTTTTTTCACCATAAATTCTCAAAAAACTCAAATTAACCACCCCAGATGCACCGACCTGTGTTTAGAATCGATATTCGAAGAAAAAAAAATTGTGCAAAAAAGTGCTTTTTCTGACCACCGCGGGGCTGTGAAAAAATGGTAATTTTTCACACATGACACCTCCAGAAAAAATCATTCTTATTTCTTCGCATTTTGCCAATGAACCCTGGGAGCCATGAAATACACTCCCAAATAGCCATAGGAGTGATTTAAAACAAAAAATTCAAAATTCAAAAAAGTTTGAATTCTAAAATTTCTTAATATGTCATTGTGCTGGAAAATTTATCATTTTTTTCACCATACATTCTCAAAAAACTCAAATAAACCACCCCAGATGCACCGACTTGTGATCAAAATCAATATTCGGAGAAAAAAAAATTGTGCAAAAAAGTGCCTTTTCTGACCACCGCGGGGCTGAGAAAAAATGGTAATTTTTCATACATGACACCTCCAGAAAAAAATCATTCTCATTTCTTCGCATTTTGCCAATGAACCCTGGGAGCCATGAAATACACTCCCAAATAGCCATAGGAGTGATTTAAACCGAAAAATTCAAAATTCAAAAAAGTTTGAATTCTAAAATTCCTAAATATGTCATTGTGCTGGAAAATTTATCATTTTTTTCACCATAAATTCTCAAAAAACTCAAATTAACCACCCCAGATGCACCGACCTGTGTTTAGAATCGATATTCGAAGAAAAAAAAATTGTGCAAAAAAGTGCCTTTTCTGACCACCGCGGGGCTGTGAAAAAATGGTAATTCTTCACACATGACACCTCCAGAAAAAATCATTCTTATTTCTTCGCATTTTGCCAATGAACCCTGGGAGCCATGAAATACACTCCCAAATAGCCATAGGAGTGATTTAAAACAAAAAATTCAAAATTCAAAAAAGTTTGAATTCTAAAATTCCTTAATATGTCATTGTGCTGGAAAATTTATCATTTTTTTCACCATACATTCTCAAAAAACTCAAATAAACCACCCCAGATGCACCGACTTGTGATCAAAATCAATATTCGGAGAAAAAAAAATTGTGCAAAAAAGTGCCTTTTCTGACCACCGCGAGGCTGAGAAAAAATGGTAATTTTTCATACATGACACCTCCAGAAAAAATCATTCTCATTTCTTCGCATTTTGCCAATGAACCCTGGGAGCCATGAAATACACTCCCAAATAGCCATAGGAGTGATTTAAAACAAAAAATACAAAATTCAAAAAAGTTTGAATTCTAAAATTCCTTAATATGTCATTGTGCTGGAAAATTTATCATTTTTTTCACCATAAATTCTCAAAAAACTCAAATTAACCACCCCAGATGCACCGACCTGTGTTTAGAATCGATATTCAAAGAAAAAAAAATTGTGCAAAAAAGTGCCTTTTCTGACCACCGCGGGGCTGTGAAAAAATGGTAATTTTTCACACATGACACCTCCAGAAAAAATCATTCTTATTTCTTCGCATTTTGCCAATGAACCCTGGGAGCCATGAAATACACTCCCAAATAGCCATAGGAGTGATTTAAACCAAAAAATTCAAAATTCAAAAAAGTTTGAATTCTAGAATTCCTTAATATGTCATTGTGCTGGAAAATTTATCATTTTTTCACCATACATTCTCAAAAAACTCAAATAAACCACCCCAGATGCACCGACTTGTGATCACAATCGATATTCGGAGAAAAAGAATTGTGCAAAAAAGTGCCTTTTCTGACCACCGCGGGGCTGTGAAAAAATGGTAATTTTTCACACATGACACCTCTAGAAAAAAATCATTCTTATTTCTTCGCATTTTGCTAATGAACCCTGGGAGCCATGAAATAAACTCCCAAATAGCCATAGGAGTGATTTAAACCAAAAAATTCAAAATTCAAAAAAGTTTGAATTCTAAAATTCCTTAATATGTCATTGTGCTGGAAAATTTATCATTTTTTTCACCATACATTCTCAAAAAACTCAAATTAACCACCCCAGATGCACCGACCTGTGTTTAGAATCGATATTCGAAGAAAAAAAATTTTGCAAAAAAGTGCCTTTTCTGACCACCGCGGGGCTGTGAAAAAATGGTACTTTTTCACACATGACACCTCCAGAAAAAATCATTCTTATTTCTTCGCATTTTGCCAATGAACCCTGGGAGCCATGAAATACACTCCCAAATAGCCATAGGAGTGATTTAAACCAAAAAATTCAAAATTCAAAAGAGTCTGAATTCTAAAATTCCTTAATATGTCATTGTGCTGGAAAATTTATCATTTTTTTTACCATACATTCTCAAAAAACTCAAATAAACCACCCCAGATGCACCGACTTGTGATCAAAATCAATATTCAGAGAAAAAAAAATTGTGCAAAAAAGTGCCTTTTCTGACCACCGCGGGGCAGAAAAGATGGTAATTTTTCATACATGACACCTCCAGAAAAAAATCATTCTCATTTCTTCGCATTTTGCCAATGAACCCTGGGAGCCATGAAATACACTCCCAAATAGCCATAGGAGTGATTTAAAACAAAAAATTCAAAATTCAAAAAAGTTTGAATTCTAAAATTCCTTAATATGTCATTGTGCTGGAAAATTTATCATTTTTTTCACCATAAATTCTCAAAAAACTCAAATTAACCACCCCAGATGCACCGACCTGTGTTTAGAATCGATATTCAGAGAAAAAAAAAATGTGCAAAAAAGTGCCTTTTCTGACCACCGCGGGGCTGTGAAAAAATGGTAATTTTTCACACATGACACCTCCAGAAAAAATCATTCTTATTTCTTCGCATTTTGCCAATGAACCCTGGGAGCCATGAAATACACTCCCAAATAGCCATAGGAAATATATAAACCAAAAAATTCAAAACTCAAAAAAGTTTGAATTCTAAAATTCCTTAATATGTCATTGTGCTGGAAAATTTATCATTTTTTTCACCATAAATTCTCAAAACATCAAATTAACCACCCCAGATGCACCGACCTGTGTTTAGAATCGATATTCGAAGAAAAAAAAATTGTGCAAAAAAGTGCCTTTTCTGACCACCGCGGGGCTGTGAAAAAATGGTAATTTTTCACACATGACACCTCCAGTAAAAATCATTCTTATTTCTTCGCATTTTGCCAATGAACCCTGGGAGCCATGAAATACACTCCCAAATAGCCATAGGAGTGATTTAAACCAAAAAATTCTAAATTCAAAAAAGTTTGAATTCTAAAATTCCTTAATATGTCATTGTGCTGGAAAATTTATCATTTTTCACCATACATTCTCAAAAAACTCAAATAAACCACCCCAGATGCACCGACTTGTGATCACAATCGATATTCGGAGAAAAAAAAATTGTGCAAAAAAGTGCCTTTTCTGACCACCGCGGGGCTGAGAAAAAATGGTAATTTTTCATACATGACACCTCCAGAAAAAAATCATTCTCATTTCTTCGCATTTTGCCAATGAACCCTGGGAGCCATGAAATACACTCCCAAATAGCCATAGGAGTGATTTAAAACAAAAAACACAAAATTCAAAAAAGTTTGAATTCTAAAATTCCTTAATATGTCACTGTGCTGGAAAATTTATAAATTTTTCACCATAAATTCTCAAAAAACTCAAATTAACAACCCCAGATGCACCAACCTGTGTTTAGAATCGATATTCAAAGAAAAAAAAATTGTGCAAAAAAGTGCCTTTTCTGACCACCGCGGGGCTGTGAAAAAATGGTAATTTTTCACACATGACACCTCCAGAAAAAATCATTCTTATTTCTTCGCATTTTGCCAATGAACCCTGGGAGCCATGAAATACACTCCCAAATAGCCATAGGAGTGATTTAAACCAAAAAATTCAAAATTCAAAAAAGTTTGAATTCTAAAATTCCTTAATATGTCATTGTGCTGGAAAATTTATCATTTTTTCACCATACATTCTCAAAAAACTCAAATAAACCACCCCAGATGCACCGACTTGTGATCACAATCGATATTCGGAGAAAAAAAAATTGTGCAAAAAAGTGCCTTTTCTGACCACCGCGGGGCTGTGAAAAAATGGTAATTTTTCACACATGACACCTCTAGAAAAAAATCATTCTTATTTCTTCGCATTTTGCCAATGAACCCTGGGAGCCATGAAATACACTCCCAAATAGCCATAGGAGTGATTTAAACCAAAAAATTCAAAATTCAAAAAAGTTTGAATTCTAAAATTCCTAAATATGTCATTGTGCTGGAAAATTTATCATTTTTTTCACCATAAATTCTCAAAAAACTCAAATTAACCACCCCAGATGCACCGACCTGTGTTTAGAATCGATATTCGAAGAAAAAAAAATTGTGCAAAAAAGTGCTTTTTCTGACCACCGCGGGGCTGTGAAAAAATGGTAATTTTTCACACATGACACCTCCAGAAAAAATCATTCTTATTTCTTCGCATTTTGCCAATGAACCCTGGGAGCCATGAAATACACTCCCAAATAGCCATAGGAGTGATTTAAAACAAAAAATTCAAAATTCAAAAAAGTTTGAATTCTAAAATTTCTTAATATGTCATTGTGCTGGAAAATTTATCATTTTTTTCACCATACATTCTCAAAAAACTCAAATAAACCACCCCACATGCACCGACTTGTGATCAAAATCAATATTCGGAGAAAAAAAAATTGTGCAAAAAAGTGCCTTTTCTGACCACCGCGGGGCTGAGAAAAAATGGTAATTTTTCATACATGACACCTCCAGAAAAAAATCATTCTCATTTCTTCGCATTTTGCCAATGAACCCTGGGAGCCATGAAATACACTCCCAAATAGCCATAGGAGTGATTTAAACCGAAAAATTCAAAATTCAAAAAAGTTTGAATTCTAAAATTCCTAAATATGTCATTGTGCTGGAAAATTTATCATTTTTTTCACCATAAATTCTCAAAAAACTCAAATTAACCACCCCAGATGCACCGACCTGTGTTTAGAATCGATATTCGAAGAAAAAAAAATTGTGCAAAAAAGTGCCTTTTCTGACCACCGCGGGGCTGTGAAAAAATGGTAATTTTTCACACATGACACCTCCAGAAAAAATCATTCTTATTTCTTCGCATTTTGCCAATGAACCCTGGGAGCCATGAAATACACTCCCAAATAGCCATAGGAGTGATTTAAAACAAAAAATTCAAAATTCAAAAAAGTTTGAATTCTAAAATTCCTTAATATGTCATTGTGCTGGAAAATTTATCATTTTTTTCACCATACATTCTCAAAAAACTCAAATAAACCACCCCAGATGCACCGACTTGTGATCAAAATCAATATTCGGAGAAAAAAAAATTGTGCAAAAAAGTGCCTTTTCTGACCACCGCGGGGCTGTGAAAAAATGGTAATTTTTCACACATGACACCTCCAGAAAAAATCATTCTTATTTCTTCGCATTTTGCCAATGAACCCTGGGAGCCATGAAATACACTCCCAAATAGCCATAGGAAATATATAAACCAAAAAATTCAAAACTCAAAAAAGTTTGAATTCTAAAATTCCTTAATATGTCATTGTGCTGGAAAATTTATCATTTTTTTCACCATAAATTCTCAAAACATCAAATTAACCACCCCAGATGCACCGACCTGTGTTTAGAATCGATATTCGAAGAAAAAAAAATTGTGCAAAAAAGTGCCTTTTCTGACCACCGCGGGGCTGTGAAAAAATGGTAATTTTTCACACATGACACCTCCAGAAAAAATCATTCTTATTTCTTCGCATTTTGCCAATGAACCCTGGGAGCCATGAAATACACTCCCAAATAGCCATAGGAGTGATTTAAACCAAAAAATTCTAAATTCAAAAAAGTTTGAATTCTAAAATTCCTTAATATGTCATTGTGCTGGAAAATTTATCATTTTTCACCATACATTCTCAAAAAACTCAAATAAACCACCCCAGATGCACCGACTTGTGATCACAATCGATATTCGGAGAAAAAAAAATTGTGCAAAAAAGTGCCTTTTCTGACCACCGCGGGGCTGAGAAAAAATGGTAATTTTTCATACATGACACCTCCAGAAAAAAATCATTCTCATTTCTTCGCATTTTGCCAATGAACCCTGGGAGCCATGAAATACACTCCCAAATAGCCATTGGAGTGATTTAAAACAAAAAACACAAAATTCAAAAAAGTTTGAATTCTAAAATTCCTTAATATGTCATTGTGCTGGAAAATTTATAAATTTTTCACCATAAATTCTCAAAAAACTCAAATTAACAACCCCAGATGCACCAACCTGTGTTTAGAATCGATATTCAAAGAAAAAAAAATTGTGCAAAAAAGTGCCTTTTCTGACCACCGCGGGGCTGTGAAAAAATGGTAATTTTTCACACATGACACCTCCAGAAAAAATCATTCTTATTTCTTCGCATTTTGCCAATGAACCCTGGGAGCCATGAAATACACTCCCAAATAGCCATAGGAGTGATTTAAACCAAAAAATTCAAAATTCAAAAAAGTTTGAATTCTAAAATTCCTTAATATGTCATTGTGCTGGAAAATTTATCATTTTTTCACCATACATTCTCAAAAAACTCAAATAAACCACCCCAGATGCACCGACTTGTGATCACAATCGATATTCGGAGAAAAAAAAATTGTGCAAAAAAGTGCCTTTTCTGACCACCGCGGGGCTGTGAAAAAATGGTAATTTTTCACACATGACACCTCTAGAAAAAAATCATTCTTATTTCTTCGCATTTTGCCAATGAACCCTGGGAGCCATGAAATACACTCCCAAATAGCCATAGGAGTGATTTAAACCAAAAAATTCAAAATTCAAAAAAGTTTGAATTCTAAAATTCCTAAATATGTCATTGTGCTGGAAAATTTATCATTTTTTTCACCATAAATTCTCAAAAAACTCAAATTAACCACCCCAGATGCACCGACCTGTGTTTAGAATCGATATTCGAAGAAAAAAAAATTGTGCAAAAAAGTGCTTTTTCTGACCACCGCGGGGCTGTGAAAAAATGGTAATTTTTCACACATGACACCTCCAGAAAAAATCATTCTTATTTCTTCGCATTTTGCCAATGAACCCTGGGAGCCATGAAATACACTCCCAAATAGCCATAGGAGTGATTTAAAACAAAAAATTCAAAATTCAAAAAAGTTTGAATTCTAAAATTTCTTAATATGTCATTGTGCTGGAAAATTTATCATTTTTTTCACCATACATTCTCAAAAAACTCAAATAAACCACCCCACATGCACCGACTTGTGATCAAAATCAATATTCGGAGAAAAAAAAATTGTGCAAAAAAGTGCCTTTTCTGACCACCGCGGGGCTGAGAAAAAATGGTAATTTTTCATACATGACACCTCCAGAAAAAAATCATTCTCATTTCTTCGCATTTTGCCAATGAACCCTGGGAGCCATGAAATACACTCCCAAATAGCCATAGGAGTGATTTAAACCGAAAAATTCAAAATTCAAAAAAGTTTGAATTCTAAAATTCCTAAATATGTCATTGTGCTGGAAAATTTATCATTTTTTTCACCATAAATTCTCAAAAAACTCAAATTAACCACCCCAGATGCACCGACCTGTGTTTAGAATCGATATTCGAAGAAAAAAAAATTGTGCAAAAAAGTGCCTTTTCTGACCACCGCGGAGCTGTGAAAAAATGGTAATTTTTCACACATGACACCTCCAGAAAAAATCATTCTTATTTCTTCGCATTTTGCCAATGAACCCTGGGAGCCATGAAATACACTCCCAAATAGCCATAGGAGTGATTTAAACCAAAAAATTCAAAATTCAAAAAAGTTTGAATTCTAAAATTCCTTAATATGTCATTGTGCTGGAAAATTTATCATTTTTTCACCATACATTCTCAAAAAACTCAAATAAACCACCCCAGATGCACCGACTTGTGATCACAATCGATATTCAGAGAAAAAAAAATTGTGCAAAAAAGTGCCTTTTCTGACCACCGCGGGGCTGTGAAAAAATGGTAATTTTTCACACATGACACCTCTAGAAAAAAATAATTCTTATTTCTTCGCATTTTGCCAATGAACCCTGGGAGCCATGAAATACACTCCCAAATAGCCATAGGAGTGATTTAAACCAAAAAATTCAAAATTCAAAAAAGTTTGAATTCTAAAATTCCTAAATATGTCATTGTGCTGGAAAATTTATCATTTTTTTCACCATAAATTCTCAAAAAACTCAAATTAACCACCCCAGATGCACCGACCTGTGTTTAGAATCGATATTCGAAGAAAAAAAAATTGTGCAAAAAAGTGCTTTTTCTGACCACCGCGGGGCTGTGAAAAAATGGTAATTTTTCACACATGACACCTCCAGAAAAAATCATTCTTATTTCTTCGCATTTTGCCAATGAACCCTGGGAGCCATGAAATACACTCCCAAATAGCCATAGGAGTGATTTAAAACAAAAAATTCAAAATTCAAAAAAGTTTGAATTCTAAAATTTCTTAATATGTCATTGTGCTGGAAAATTTATCATTTTTTTCACCATACATTCTCAAAAAACTCAAATAAACCACCCCAGATGCACCGACTTGTGATCAAAATCAATATTCGGAGAAAAAAAAATTGTGCAAAAAAGTGCCTTTTCTGACCACCGCGGGGCTGAGAAAAAATGGTAATTTTTCATACATGACACCTCCAGAAAAAAATCATTCTCATTTCTTCGCATTTTGCCAATGAACCCTGGGAGCCATGAAATACACTCCCAAATAGCCATAGGAGTGATTTAAACCGAAAAATTCAAAATTCAAAAAAGTTTGAATTCTAAAATTCCTAAATATGTCATTGTGCTGGAAAATTTATCATTTTTTTCACCATAAATTCTCAAAAAACTCAAATTAACCACCCCAGATGCACCGACCTGTGTTTAGAATCGATATTCGAAGAAAAAAAAATTGTGCAAAAAAGTGCCTTTTCTGACCACCGCGGGGCTGTGAAAAAATGGTAATTTTTCACACATGACACCTCCAGAAAAAATCATTCTTATTTCTTCGCATTTTGCCAATGAACCCTGGGAGCCATGAAATACACTCCCAAATAGCCATAGGAGTGATTTAAAACAAAAAATTCAAAATTCAAAAAAGTTTGAATTCTAAAATTCCTTAATATGTCATTGTGCTGGAAAATTTATCATTTTTTTCACCATACATTCTCAAAAAACTCAAATAAACCACCCCAGATGCACCGACTTGTGATCAAAATCAATATTCGGAGAAAAAAAAATTGTGCAAAAAAGTGCCTTTTCTGACCACCGCGGGGCTGTGAAAAAATGGTAATTTTTCACACATGACACCTCCAGAAAAAATCATTCTTATTTCTTCGCATTTTGCCAATGAACCCTGGGAGCCATGAAATACACTCCCAAATAGCCATAGGAAATATATAAACCAAAAAATTCAAAACTCAAAAAAGTTTGAATTCTAAAATTCCTTAATATGTCATTGTGCTGGAAAATTTATCATTTTTTTCACCATAAATTCTCAAAACATCAAATTAACCACCCCAGATGCACCGACCTGTGTTTAGAATCGATATTCGAAGAAAAAAAAATTGTGCAAAAAAGTGCCTTTTCTGACCACCGCGGGGCTGTGAAAAAATGGTAATTTTTCACACATGACACCTCCAGAAAAAATCATTCTTATTTCTTCGCATTTTGCCAATGAACCCTGGGAGCCATGAAATACACTCCCAAATAGCCATAGGAGTGATTTAAAACAAAAAATTCAAAATTCAA
The DNA here is from genome assembly GCA_964017125.1 of Flabesymbios commensalis. NCBI lineage: Eukaryota > Metazoa > Annelida > Polychaeta > Terebellida > Flabelligeridae > Flabesymbios > Flabesymbios commensalis. The sequence continues at coordinate 84,581,468 of OZ024905.1, forward strand.
AAAAGTTTGAATTCTAAAATTTCTTAATATGTCATTGTGCTGGAAAATTTATCATTTTTTTCACCATACATTCTCAAAAAACTCAAATAAACCACCCCACATGCACCGACTTGTGATCAAAATCAATATTCGGAGAAAAAAAAATTGTGCAAAAAAGTGCCTTTTCTGACCACCGCGGGGCTGAGAAAAAATGGTAATTTTTCATACATGACACCTCCAGAAAAAAATCATTCTCATTTCTTCGCATTTTGCCAATGAACCCTGGGAGCCATGAAATACACTCCCAAATAGCCATAGGAGTGATTTAAACCGAAAAATTCAAAATTCAAAAAAGTTTGAATTCTAAAATTCCTAAATATGTCATTGTGCTGGAAAATTTATCATTTTTTTCACCATAAATTCTCAAAAAACTCAAATTAACCACCCCAGATGCACCGACCTGTGTTTAGAATCGATATTCGAAGAAAAAAAAATTGTGCAAAAAAGTGCCTTTTCTGACCACCGCGGGGCTGTGAAAAAATGGTAATTTTTCACACATGACACCTCCAGAAAAAATCATTCTTATTTCTTCGCATTTTGCCAATGAACCCTGGGAGCCATGAAATACACTCCCAAATAGCCATAGGAGTGATTTAAACCAAAAAATTCAAAATTCAAAAAAGTTTGAATTCTAAAATTCCTTAATATGTCATTGTGCTGGAAAATTTATCATTTTTTCACCATACATTCTCAAAAAACTCAAATAAACCACCCCAGATGCACCGACTTGTGATCACAATCGATATTCAGAGAAAAAAAAATTGTGCAAAAAAGTGCCTTTTCTGACCACCGCGGGGCTGTGAAAAAATGGTAATTTTTCACACATGACACCTCTAGAAAAAAATAATTCTTATTTCTTCGCATTTTGCCAATGAACCCTGGGAGCCATGAAATACACTCCCAAATAGCCATAGGAGTGATTTAAACCAAAAAATTCAAAATTCAAAAAAGTTTGAATTCTAAAATTCCTAAATATGTCATTGTGCTGGAAAATTTATCATTTTTTTCACCATAAATTCTCAAAAAACTCAAATTAACCACCCCAGATGCACCGACCTGTGTTTAGAATCGATATTCGAAGAAAAAAAAATTGTGCAAAAAAGTGCTTTTTCTGACCACCGCGGGGCTGTGAAAAAATGGTAATTTTTCACACATGACACCTCCAGAAAAAATCATTCTTATTTCTTCGCATTTTGCCAATGAACCCTGGGAGCCATGAAATACACTCCCAAATAGCCATAGGAGTGATTTAAAACAAAAAATTCAAAATTCAAAAAAGTTTGAATTCTAAAATTTCTTAATATGTCATTGTGCTGGAAAATTTATCATTTTTTTCACCATACATTCTCAAAAAACTCAAATAAACCACCCCAGATGCACCGACTTGTGATCAAAATCAATATTCGGAGAAAAAAAAATTGTGCAAAAAAGTGCCTTTTCTGACCACCGCGGGGCTGAGAAAAAATGGTAATTTTTCATACATGACACCTCCAGAAAAAAATCATTCTCATTTCTTCGCATTTTGCCAATGAACCCTGGGAGCCATGAAATACACTCCCAAATAGCCATAGGAGTGATTTAAACCGAAAAATTCAAAATTCAAAAAAGTTTGAATTCTAAAATTCCTAAATATGTCATTGTGCTGGAAAATTTATCATTTTTTTCACCATAAATTCTCAAAAAACTCAAATTAACCACCCCAGATGCACCGACCTGTGTTTAGAATCGATATTCGAAGAAAAAAAAATTGTGCAAAAAAGTGCCTTTTCTGACCACCGCGGGGCTGTGAAAAAATGGTAATTTTTCACACATGACACCTCCAGAAAAAATCATTCTTATTTCTTCGCATTTTGCCAATGAACCCTGGGAGCCATGAAATACACTCCCAAATAGCCATAGGAGTGATTTAAAACAAAAAATTCAAAATTCAAAAAAGTTTGAATTCTAAAATCCCTTAATATGTCATTGTGCTGGAAAATTTATCATTTTTTTCACCATACATTCTCAAAAAACTCAAATTAACCACCCCAGATGCACCGACTTGTGATCAAAATCAATATTCGGAGAAAAAAAAATTGTGCAAAAAAGTGCCTTTTCTGACCACCGCGGGGCTGAGAAAAAATGGTAATTTTTCATACATGACACCTCCAGAAAAAAATCATTCTCATTTCTTCGCATTTTGCCAATGAACCCTGGGAGCCATGAAATACACTCCCAAATAGCCATAGGAGTGATTTAAAACAAAAAACACAAAATTCAAAAAAGTTTGAATTCTAAAATTCCTTAATATGTCATTGTGCTGGAAAATTTATAAATTTTTCACCATAAATTCTCAAAAAACTCAAATTAACAACCCCAGATGCACCAACCTGTGTTTAGAATCGATATTCAAAGAAAAAAAAATTGTGCAAAAAAGTGCCTTTTCTGACCACCGCGGGGCTGTGAAAAAATGGTAATTTTTCACACATGACACCTCCAGAAAAAATCATTCTTATTTCTTCGCATTTTGCCAATGAACCCTGGGAGCCATGAAATACACTCCCAAATAGCCATAGGAGTGATTTAAACCAAAAAATTCAAAATTCAAAAAAGTTTGAATTCTAAAATTCCTTAATATGTCATTGTGCTGGAAAATTTATCATTTTTTCACCATACATTCTCAAAAAACTCAAATAAACCACCCCAGATGCACCGACTTGTGATCACAATCGATATTCGGAGAAAAAAAAATTGTGCAAAAAAGTGCCTTTTCTGACCACCGCGGGGCTGTGAAAAAATGGTAATTTTTCACACATGACACCTCTAGAAAAAAATCATTCTTATTTCTTCGCATTTTGCCAATGAACCCTGGGAGCCATGAAATACACTCCCAAATAGCCATAGGAGTGATTTAAACCAAAAAATTCAAAATTCAAAAAAGTTTGAATTCTAAAATTCCTAAATATGTCATTGTGCTGGAAAATTTATCATTTTTTTCACCATAAATTCTCAAAAAACTCAAATTAACCACCCCAGATGCACCGACCTGTGTTTAGAATCGATATTCGAAGAAAAAAAAATTGTGCAAAAAAGTGCTTTTTCTGACCACAGCGGGGCTGTGAAAAAATGGTAATTTTTCACACATGACACCTCCAGAAAAAATCATTCTTATTTCTTCGCATTTTGCCAATGAACCCTGGGAGCCATGAAATACACTCCCAAATAGCCATAGGAGTGATTTAAAACAAAAAATTCAAAATTTAAAAAAGTTTGAATTCTAAAATTTCTTAATATGTCATTGTGCTGGAAAATTTATCATTTTTCCACCATACATTCTCAAAAAACTCAAATAAACCACCCCACATGCACCGACTTGTGATCAAAATCAATATTCGGAGAAAAAAAAATTGTGCAAAAAAGTGCCTTTTCTGACCACCGCGGGGCTGAGAAAAAATGGTAATTTTTCATACATGACACCTCCAGAAAAAAATCATTTTCATTTCTTCGCATTTTGCCAATGAACCCTGGGAGCCATGAAATACACTCCCAAATAGCCATAGGAGTGATTTAAACCGAAAAATTCAAAATTCAAAAAAGTTTGAATTCTAAAATTCCTAAATATGTCATTGTGCTGGAAAATTTATCATTTTTTTCACCATAAATTCTCAAAAAACTCAAATTAACCACCCCAGATGCACCGACCTGTGTTTAGAATCGATATTCGAAGAAAAAAAAATTGTGCAAAAAAGTGCCTTTTCTGACCACCGCGGGGCTGTGAAAAAATGGTAATTTTTCACACATGACACCTCCAGAAAAAATCATTCTTATTTCTTCGCATTTTGCCAATGAACCCTGGGAGCCATGAAATACACTCCCAAATAGCCATAGGAGTGATTTAAAACAAAAAATTCAAAATTCAAAAAAGTTTGAATTCTAAAATTCCTTAATATGTCATTGTGCTGGAAAATTTATCATTTTTTTCACCATACATTCTCAAAAAACTCAAATAAACCACCCCAGATGCACCGACTTGTGATCAAAATCAATATTCGGAGAAAAAAAAATTGTGCAAAAAAGTGCCTTTTCTGACCACCGCGGGGCTGAGAAAAAATGGTAATTTTTCATACATGACACCTCCAGAAAAAATCATTCTCATTTCTTCGCATTTTGCCAATGAACCCTGGGAGCCATGAAATACACTCCCAAATAGCCATAGGAGTGATTTAAAACAAAAAATACAAAATTCAAAAAAGTTTGAATTCTAAAATTCCTTAATATGTCATTGTGCTGGAAAATTTATCATTTTTTTCACCATAAATTCTCAAAAAACTCAAATTAACCACCCCAGATGCACCGACCTGTGTTTAGAATCGATATTCAAAGAAAAAAAAATTGTGCAAAAAAGTGCCTTTTCTGACCACCGCGGGGCTGTGAAAAAATGGTAATTTTTCACACATGACACCTCCAGAAAAAATCATTCTTATTTCTTCGCATTTTGCCAATGAACCCTGGGAGCCATGAAATACACTCCCAAATAGCCATAGGAGTGATTTAAACCAAAAAATTCTAAATTCAAAAAAGTTTGAATTCTAAAATTCCTTAATATGTCATTGTGCTGGAAAATTTATTATTTTTTTCACCATACATTCTCAAAAAACTCAAATAAACCACCCCAGATGCACCGACTTGTGATCAAAATCAATATTCGGAGAAAAAAAATTGTGCAAAAAAGTGCCTTTTCTGACCACCGCGGGGCTGAGAAAAAATGGTAATTTTTCATACATGACACCTCCAGAAAAAAATCATTTTCATTTCTTCGCATTTTGCCAATGAACCCTGGGAGCCATGAAATACACTCCCAAATAGCCATAGGAGTGATTTAAACCGAAAAATTCAAAATTCAAAAAAGTTTGAATTCTAAAATTCCTAAATATGTCATTGTGCTGGAAAATTTATCATTTTTTTCACCATAAATTCTCAAAAAACTCAAATTAACCACCCCAGATGCACCGACCTGTGTTTAGAATCGATATTCGAAGAAAAAAAAATTGTGCAAAAAAGTGCCTTTTCTGACCACCGCGGGGCTGTGAAAAAATGATAATTTTTCACACATGACACCTCCAGAAAAAATCATTCTTATTTCTTCGCATTTTGCCAATGAACCCTGGGAGCCATGAAATACACTCCCAAATAGCCATAGGAGTGATTTAAAACAAAAAATTCAAAATTCAAAAAAGTTTGAATTCTAAAATTCCTTAATATGTCATTGTGCTGGAAAATTTATCATTTTTTTCACCATACATTCTCAAAAAACTCAAATAAACCACCCCAGATGCACCGACTTGTGATCAAAATCAATATTCGGAGAAAAAAAAATTGTGCAAAAAAGTGCCTTTTCTGACCACCGCGGGGCTGAGAAAAAATGGTAATTTTTCATACATGACACCTCCAGAAAAAATCATTCTCATTTCTTCGCATTTTGCCAATGAACCCTGGGAGCCATGAAATACACTCCCAAATAGCCATAGGAGTGATTTAAAACAAAAAATACAAAATTCAAAAAAGTTTGAATTCTAAAATTCCTTAATATGTCATTGTGCTGGAAAATTTATAAATTTTTCACCATAAATTCTCAAAAAACTCAAATTAACAACCCCAGATGCACCAACCTGTGTTTAGAATCGATATTCAAAGAAAAAAAAATTGTGCAAAAAAGTGCCTTTTCTGACCACCGCGGGGCTGTGAAAAAATGGTAATTTTTCACACATGACACCTCCAGAAAAAATCATTCTTATTTCTTCGCATTTTGCCAATGAACCCTGGGAGCCATGAAATACACTCCCAAATAGCCATAGGAGTGATTTAAACCAAAAAATTCAAAATTCAAAAAAGTTTGAATTCTAAAATTCCTTAATATGTCATTGTGCTGGAAAATTTATCATTTTTTCACCATACATTCTCAAAAAACTCAAATAAACCACCCCAGATGCACCGACTTGTGATCACAATCGATATTCGGAGAAAAAAAAATTGTGCAAAAAAGTGCCTTTTCTGACCACCGCGGGGCTGTGAAAAAATGGTAATTTTTCACACATGACACCTCTAGAAAAAAATCATTCTTATTTCTTCGCATTTTGCCAATGAACCCTGGGAGCCATGAAATACACTCCCAAATAGCCATAGGAGTGATTTAAACCAAAAAATTCAAAATTCAAAAAAGTTTGAATTCTAAAATTCCTAAATATGTCATTGTGCTGGAAAATTTATCATTTTTTTCACCATAAATTCTCAAAAAACTCAAATTAACCACCCCAGATGCACCGACCTGTGTTTAGAATCGATATTCGAAGAAAAAAAAATTGTGCAAAAAAGTGCTTTTTCTGACCACCGCGGGGCTGTGAAAAAATGGTAATTTTTCACACATGACACCTCCAGAAAAAATCATTCTTATTTCTTCGCATTTTGCCAATGAACCCTGGGAGCCATGAAATACACTCCCAAATAGCCATAGGAGTGATTTAAAACAAAAAATTCAAAATTCAAAAAAGTTTGAATTCTAAAATTTCTTAATATGTCATTGTGCTGGAAAATTTATCATTTTTTTCACCATACATTCTCAAAAAACTCAAATAAACCACCCCACATGCACCGACTTGTGATCAAAATCAATATTCGGAGAAAAAAAAATTGTGCAAAAAAGTGCCTTTTCTGACCACCGCGGGGCTGAGAAAAAATGGTAATTTTTCATACATGACACCTCCAGAAAAAAATCATTCTCATTTCTTCGCATTTTGCCAATGAACCCTGGGAGCCATGAAATACACTCCCAAATAGCCATAGGAGTGATTTAAACCGAAAAATTCAAAATTCAAAAAAGTTTGAATTCTAAAATTCCTAAATATGTCATTGTGCTGGAAAATTTATCATTTTTTTCACCATAAATTCTCAAAAAACTCAAATTAACCACCCCAGATGCACCGACCTGTGTTTAGAATCGATATTCGAAGAAAAAAAAATTGTGCAAAAAAGTGCCTTTTCTGACCACCGCGGGGCTGTGAAAAAATGGTAATTTTTCACACATGACACCTCCAGAAAAAATCATTCTTATTTCTTCGCATTTTGCCAATGAACCCTGGGAGCCATGAAATACACTCCCAAATAGCCATAGGAGTGATTTAAACCAAAAAATTCAAAATTCAAAAAAGTTTGAATTCTAAAATTCCTTAATATGTCATTGTGCTGGAAAATTTATCATTTTTTCACCATACATTCTCAAAAAACTCAAATAAACCACCCCAGATGCACCGACTTGTGATCACAATCGATATTCAGAGAAAAAAAAATTGTGCAAAAAAGTGCCTTTTCTGACCACCGCGGGGCTGTGAAAAAATGGTAATTTTTCACACATGACACCTCTAGAAAAAAATAATTCTTATTTCTTCGCATTTTGCCAATGAACCCTGGGAGCCATGAAATACACTCCCAAATAGCCATAGGAGTGATTTAAACCAAAAAATTCAAAATTCAAAAAAGTTTGAATTCTAAAATTCCTAAATATGTCATTGTGCTGGAAAATTTATCATTTTTTTCACCATAAATTCTCAAAAAACTCAAATTAACCACCCCAGATGCACCGACCTGTGTTTAGAATCGATATTCGAAGAAAAAAAAATTGTGCAAAAAAGTGCTTTTTCTGACCACCGCGGGGCTGTGAAAAAATGGTAATTTTTCACACATGACACCTCCAGAAAAAATCATTCTTATTTCTTCGCATTTTGCCAATGAACCCTGGGAGCCATGAAATACACTCCCAAATAGCCATAGGAGTGATTTAAAACAAAAAATTCAAAATTCAAAAAAGTTTGAATTCTAAAATTTCTTAATATGTCATTGTGCTGGAAAATTTATCATTTTTTTCACCATACATTCTCAAAAAACTCAAATAAACCACCCCAGATGCACCGACTTGTGATCAAAATCAATATTCGGAGAAAAAAAAATTGTGCAAAAAAGTGCCTTTTCTGACCACCGCGGGGCTGAGAAAAAATGGTAATTTTTCATACATGACACCTCCAGAAAAAAATCATTCTCATTTCTTCGCATTTTGCCAATGAACCCTGGGAGCCATGAAATACACTCCCAAATAGCCATAGGAGTGATTTAAACCGAAAAATTCAAAATTCAAAAAAGTTTGAATTCTAAAATTCCTAAATATGTCATTGTGCTGGAAAATTTATCATTTTTTTCACCATAAATTCTCAAAAAACTCAAATTAACCACCCCAGATGCACCGACCTGTGTTTAGAATCGATATTCGAAGAAAAAAAAATTGTGCAAAAAAGTGCCTTTTCTGACCACCGCGGGGCTGTGAAAAAATGGTAATTTTTCACACATGACACCTCCAGAAAAAATCATTCTTATTTCTTCGCATTTTGCCAATGAACCCTGGGAGCCATGAAATACACTCCCAAATAGCCATAGGAGTGATTTAAAACAAAAAATTCAAAATTCAAAAAAGTTTGAATTCTAAAATCCCTTAATATGTCATTGTGCTGGAAAATTTATCATTTTTTTCACCATACATTCTCAAAAAACTCAAATTAACCACCCCAGATGCACCGACTTGTGATCAAAATCAATATTCGGAGAAAAAAAAATTGTGCAAAAAAGTGCCTTTTCTGACCACCGCGGGGCTGAGAAAAAATGGTAATTTTTCATACATGACACCTCCAGAAAAAAATCATTCTCATTTCTTCGCATTTTGCCAATGAACCCTGGGAGCCATGAAATACACTCCCAAATAGCCATAGGAGTGATTTAAAACAAAAAACACAAAATTCAAAAAAGTTTGAATTCTAAAATTCCTTAATATGTCATTGTGCTGGAAAATTTATAAATTTTTCACCATAAATTCTCAAAAAACTCAAATTAACAACCCCAGATGCACCAACCTGTGTTTAGAATCGATATTCAAAGAAAAAAAAATTGTGCAAAAAAGTGCCTTTTCTGACCACCGCGGGGCTGTGAAAAAATGGTAATTTTTCACACATGACACCTCCAGAAAAAATCATTCTTATTTCTTCGCATTTTGCCAATGAACCCTGGGAGCCATGAAATACACTCCCAAATAGCCATAGGAGTGATTTAAACCAAAAAATTCAAAATTCAAAAAAGTTTGAATTCTAAAATTCCTTAATATGTCATTGTGCTGGAAAATTTATCATTTTTTCACCATACATTCTCAAAAAACTCAAATAAACCACCCCAGATGCACCGACTTGTGATCACAATCGATATTCGGAGAAAAAAAAATTGTGCAAAAAAGTGCCTTTTCTGACCACCGCGGGGCTGTGAAAAAATGGTAATTTTTCACACATGACACCTCTAGAAAAAAATCATTCTTATTTCTTCGCATTTTGCCAATGAACCCTGGGAGCCATGAAATACACTCCCAAATAGCCATAGGAGTGATTTAAACCAAAAAATTCAAAATTCAAAAAAGTTTGAATTCTAAAATTCCTAAATATGTCATTGTGCTGGAAAATTTATCATTTTTTTCACCATAAATTCTCAAAAAACTCAAATTAACCACCCCAGATGCACCGACCTGTGTTTAGAATCGATATTCGAAGAAAAAAAAATTGTGCAAAAAAGTGCTTTTTCTGACCACAGCGGGGCTGTGAAAAAATGGTAATTTTTCACACATGACACCTCCAGAAAAAATCATTCTTATTTCTTCGCATTTTGCCAATGAACCCTGGGAGCCATGAAATACACTCCCAAATAGCCATAGGAGTGATTTAAAACAAAAAATTCAAAATTTAAAAAAGTTTGAATTCTAAAATTTCTTAATATGTCATTGTGCTGGAAAATTTATCATTTTTCCACCATACATTCTCAAAAAACTCAAATAAACCACCCCACATGCACCGACTTGTGATCAAAATCAATATTCGGAGAAAAAAAAATTGTGCAAAAAAGTGCCTTTTCTGACCACCGCGGGGCTGAGAAAAAATGGTAATTTTTCATACATGACACCTCCAGAAAAAAATCATTTTCATTTCTTCGCATTTTGCCAATGAACCCTGGGAGCCATGAAATACACTCCCAAATAGCCATAGGAGTGATTTAAACCGAAAAATTCAAAATTCAAAAAAGTTTGAATTCTAAAATTCCTAAATATGTCATTGTGCTGGAAAATTTATCATTTTTTTCACCATAAATTCTCAAAAAACTCAAATTAACCACCCCAGATGCACCGACCTGTGTTTAGAATCGATATTCGAAGAAAAAAAAATTGTGCAAAAAAGTGCCTTTTCTGACCACCGCGGGGCTGTGAAAAAATGGTAATTTTTCACACATGACACCTCCAGAAAAAATCATTCTTATTTCTTCGCATTTTGCCAATGAACCCTGGGAGCCATGAAATACACTCCCAAATAGCCATAGGAGTGATTTAAAACAAAAAATTCAAAATTCAAAAAAGTTTGAATTCTAAAATTCCTTAATATGTCATTGTGCTGGAAAATTTATCATTTTTTTCACCATACATTCTCAAAAAACTCAAATAAACCACCCCAGATGCACCGACTTGTGATCAAAATCAATATTCGGAGAAAAAAAAATTGTGCAAAAAAGTGCCTTTTCTGACCACCGCGGGGCTGAGAAAAAATGGTAATTTTTCATACATGACACCTCCAGAAAAAATCATTCTCATTTCTTCGCATTTTGCCAATGAACCCTGGGAGCCATGAAATACACTCCCAAATAGCCATAGGAGTGATTTAAAACAAAAAATACAAAATTCAAAAAAGTTTGAATTCTAAAATTCCTTAATATGTCATTGTGCTGGAAAATTTATCATTTTTTTCACCATAAATTCTCAAAAAACTCAAATTAACCACCCCAGATGCACCGACCTGTGTTTAGAATCGATATTCAAAGAAAAAAAAATTGTGCAAAAAAGTGCCTTTTCTGACCACCGCGGGGCTGTGAAAAAATGGTAATTTTTCACACATGACACCTCCAGAAAAAATCATTCTTATTTCTTCGCATTTTGCCAATGAACCCTGGGAGCCATGAAATACACTCCCAAATAGCCATAGGAGTGATTTAAACCAAAAAATTCTAAATTCAAAAAAGTTTGAATTCTAAAATTCCTTAATATGTCATTGTGCTGGAAAATTTATTATTTTTTTCACCATACATTCTCAAAAAACTCAAATAAACCACCCCAGATGCACCGACTTGTGATCAAAATCAATATTCGGAGAAAAAAAATTGTGCAAAAAAGTGCCTTTTCTGACCACCGCGGGGCTGAGAAAAAATGGTAATTTTTCATACATGACACCTCCAGAAAAAAATCATTTTCATTTCTTCGCATTTTGCCAATGAACCCTGGGAGCCATGAAATACACTCCCAAATAGCCATAGGAGTGATTTAAACCGAAAAATTCAAAATTCAAAAAAGTTTGAATTCTAAAATTCCTAAATATGTCATTGTGCTGGAAAATTTATCATTTTTTTCACCATAAATTCTCAAAAAACTCAAATTAACCACCCCAGATGCACCGACCTGTGTTTAGAATCGATATTCGAAGAAAAAAAAATTGTGCAAAAAAGTGCCTTTTCTGACCACCGCGGGGCTGTGAAAAAATGGTAATTTTTCACACATGACACCTCCAGAAAAAATCATTCTTATTTCTTCGCATTTTGCCAATGAACCCTGGGAGCCATGAAATACACTCCCAAATAGCCATAGGAGTGATTTAAAACAAAAAATTCAAAATTCAAAAAAGTTTGAATTCTAAAATTCCTTAATATGTCATTGTGCTGGAAAATTTATCATTTTTTTCACCATACATTCTCAAAAAACTCAAATAAACCACCCCAGATGCACCGACTTGTGATCAAAATCAATATTCGGAGAAAAAAAAATTGTGCAAAAAAGTGCCTTTTCTGACCACCGCGGGGCTGAGAAAAAATGGTAATTTTTCATACATGACACCTCCAGAAAAAATCATTCTCATTTCTTCGCATTTTGCCAATGAACCCTGGGAGCCATGAAATACACTCCCAAATAGCCATAGGAGTGATTTAAAACAAAAAATACAAAATTCAAAAAAGTTTGAATTCTAAAATTCCTTAATATGTCATTGTGCTGGAAAATTTATCATTTTTTTCACCATAAATTCTCAAAAAACTCAAATTAACCACCCCAGATGCACCGACCTGTGTTTAGAATCGATATTCAAAGAAAAAAAAATTGTGCAAAAAAGTGCCTTTTCTGACCACCGCGGGGCTGTGAAAAAATGGTAATTTTTCACACATGACACCTCCAGAAAAAATCATTCTTATTTCTTCGCATTTTGCCAATGAACCCTGGGAGCCATGAAATACACTCCCAAATAGCCATAGGAGTGATTTAAACCAAAAAATTCAAAATTCAAAAAAGTTTGAATTCTAGAATTCCTTAATATGTCATTGTGCTGGAAAATTTATCATTTTTTCACCATACATTCTCAAAAAACTCAAATAAACCACCCCAGATGCACCGACTTGTGATCACAATCGATATTCGGAGAAAAAAAAATTGTGCAAAAAAGTGCCTTTTCTGACCACCGCGGGGCTGTGAAAAAATGGTAATTTTTCACACATGACACCTCTAGAAAAAAATCATTCTTATTTCTTCGCATTTTGCTAATGAACCCTGGGAGCCATGAAATAAACTCCCAAATAGCCATAGGAGTGATTTAAAACAAAAAATTCCAAATTCAAAAAAGTTTGAATTCTAAAATTCCTTAATATGTCATTGTGCTGGAAAATTTATCATTTTTTTCACCATACATTCTCAAAAAACTCAAATTAACCACCCCAGATGCACCGACCTGTGTTTAGAATCGATATTCGAAGAAAAAAAATTGTGCAAAAAAGTGCCTTTTCTGACCACCGCGGGGCTGTGAAAAAATGGTACTTTTTCACACATGACACCTCCAGAAAAAATCATTCTTATTTCTTCGCATTTTGCCAATGAACCCTGGGAGCCATGAAATACACTCCCAAATAGCCATAGGAGTGATTTAAACCAAAAAATTCAAAATTCAAAAGAGTCTGAATTCTAAAATTCCTTAATATGTCATTGTGCTGGAAAATTTATCATTTTTTTCACCATACATTCTCAAAAAACTCAAATAAACCACCCCAGATGCACCGACTTGTGATCAAAATCAATATTCAGAGAAAAAAAAATTGTGCAAAAAAGTGCCTTTTCTGACCACCGCGGGGCAGAAAAGATGGTAATTTTTCATACATGACACCTCCAGAAAAAAATCATTCTCATTTCTTCGCATTTTGCCAATGAACCCTGGGAGCCATGAAATACACTCCCAAATAGCCATAGGAGTGATTTAAAACAAAAAATTCAAAATTCAAAAAAGTTTGAATTCTAAAATTCCTTAATATGTCATTGTGCTGGAAAATTTATCATTTTTTTCACCATAAATTCTCAAAAAACTCAAATTAACCACCCCAGATGCACCGACCTGTGTTTAGAATCGATATTCAGAGAAAAAAAATGTGCAAAAAAGTGCCTTTTCTGACCACCGCGAGGCTGTGAAAAAATGGTAATTTTTCACACATGACACCTCCAGAAAAAATCATTCTTATTTCTTCGCATTTTGCCAATGAACCCTGGGAGCCATGAAATACACTCCCAAATAGCCATAGGAAATATATAAACCAAAAAATTCAAAACTCAAAAAAGTTTGAATTCTAAAATTCCTTAATATGTCATTGTGCTGGAAAATTTATCATTTTTTTCACCATAAATTCTCAAAACATCACATTAACCACCCCAGATGCACCGACCTGTGTTTAGAATCGATATTCGAAGAAAAAAAAAATTGTGCAAAAAAGTGCCTTTTCTGACCACCGCGGGGCTGTGAAAAAATGGTAATTTTTCACACATGACACCTCCAGAAAAAATCATTCTTATTTCTTCGCATTTTGCCAATGAACCCTGGGAGCCATGAAATACACTCCCAAATAGCCATAGGAGTGATTTAAACCAAAAAATTCTAAATTCAAAAAAGTTTGAATTCTAAAATTCCTTAATATGTCATTGTGCTGGAAAATTTATTATTTTTTTCACCATACATTCTCAAAAAACTCAAATAAACCACCCCAGATGCACCGACTTGTGATCAAAATCAATATTCGGAGAAAAAAAATTGTGCAAAAAAGTGCCTTTTCTGACCACCGCGGGGCTGAGAAAAAATGGTAATTTTTCATACATGACACCTCCAGAAAAAAATCATTCTCATTTCTTCGCATTTTGCCAATGAACCCTGGGAGCCATGAAATACACTCCCAAATAGCCATAGGAGTGATTTAAAACAAAAAATTCAAAAATTCAAAAAAGTTTGAATTCTAAAATTCCTGTATATGTCATTGTGCTGGAAAATTTATCATTTTTTTCACCATAAATTCTCAAAAAACTCAAATTAACCACCCCAGATGCACCGACCTGTGTTTAGAATCGATATTCAAAGAAAAAAAAATTGTGCAAAAAAGTGCCTTTTCTGACCACCGCGGGGCTGTGAAAAAATGGTAATTTTTCACACATGACACCTCCAGAAAAAATCATTCTTATTTCTTCGCATTTTGCCAATGAACCCTGGGAGCCATGAAATACACTCCCAAATAGCCATAGGAGTGATTTAAACCAAAAAATTCAAAATTCAAAAAAGTTTGAATTCTAGAATTCCTTAATATGTCATTGTGCTGGAAAATTTATCATTTTTCACCATACATTCTCAAAAAACTCAAATAAACCACCCCAGATGCACCGACTTGTGATCACAATCGATATTCGGAGAAAAAAAAATTGTGCAAAAAAGTGCCTTTTCTGACCACCGCGGGGCTGTGAAAAAATGGTAATTTTTCACACATGACACCTCTAGAAAAAAATCATTCTTATTTCTTCGCATTTTGCTAATGAACCCTGGGAGCCATGAAATAAACTCCCAAATAGCCATAGGAGTGATTTAAACCAAAAAATTCAAAATTCAAAAAAGTTTGAATTCTAAAATTCCTTAATATGTCATTGTGCTGGAAAATTTATCATTTTTTTCACCATACATTCTCAAAAAACTCAAATTACCCACCCCAGATGCACCGACCTGTGTTTAGAATCGATATTCGAAGAAAAAAAATTGTGCAAAAAAGTGCCTTTTCTGACCACCGCGGGGCTGTGAAAAAATGGTACTTTTTCACACATGACACCTCCAGAAAAAATCATTCTTATTTCTTCGCATTTTGCCAATGAACCCTGGGAGCCATGAAATACACTCCCAAATAGCCATAGGAGTGATTTAAACCAAAAAATTCAAAATTCAAAAGAGTCTGAATTCTAAAATTCCTTAATATGTCATTGTGCTGGAAAATTTATCATTTTTTTCACCATACATTCTCAAAAAACTCAAATAAACCACCCCAGATGCACCGACTTGTGATCAAAATCAATATTCAGAGAAAAAAAAATTGTGCAAAAAAGTGCCTTTTCTGACCACCGCGGGGCTGAGAAAAAATGGTAATTTTTCATACATGACACCTCCAGAAAAAAATCATTCTCATTTCTTCGCATTTTGCCAATGAACCCTGGGAGCCATGAAATACACTCCCAAATAGCCATAGGAGTGATTTAAACCGAAAAATTCAAAATTCAAAAAAGTTTGAATTCTAAAATTCCTTAATATGTCATTGTGCTGGAAAATTTATCATTTTTTTCACCATACATTCTCAAAAAACTCAAATAAACCACCCCAGATGCACCGACTTGTGATCAAAATCAATATTCGGAGAAAAAAAAATTGTGCAAAAAAGTGCCTTTTCTGACCACCGCGGGGCTGAGAAAAAATGGTAATTTTTCATACATGACACCTCCAGAAAAAAATCATTCTCATTTCTTCGCATTTTGCCAATGAACCCTGGGAGCCATGAAATACACTCCCAGATAGCCATAGGAGTGATTTAAAACAAAAAATTCAAAATTCAAAAAAGTTTGAATTCTAAAATTCCTTAATATGTCATTGTGCTGAAAAATTTATCATTTTTTTCACCATAAATTCTCAAAAAACTCAAATAAACCACCCCAGATGCACCGACTTGTGATCAAAATCAATATTCGGAGAAAAAAAAATTGTGCAAAAAAGTGCCTTTTCTGACCACCGCGGGGCTGAGAAAAAATGGTAATTTTTCATACATGACAGCTCCAGAAAAAAATCATTCTTATTTCTTCGCATTTTGCCAATGAACCCTGGGAGCCATGAAATACACTCCCAAATAGCCATAGGAGTGATTTAAACCGAAAAATTCAAAATTCAAAAAAGTTTGAATTCTAAAATTCCTAAATATGTCATTGTGCTGGAAAATTTATCATTTTTTTCACCATAAATTCTCAAAAAACTCAAATTAACCACCCCAGATGCACCGACCTGTGTTTAGAATCGATATTCGAAGAAAAAAAAATTGTGCAAAAAAGTGCCTTTTCTGACCACCGCGGGGCTGTGAAAAAATGGTAATTTTTCACACATGACACCTCCAGAAAAAATCATTCTTATTTCTTCGCATTTTGCCAATGAACCCTGGGAGCCATGAAATACACTCCCAAATAGCCATAGGAGTGATTTAAAACAAAAAATTCAAAATTCAAAAAAGTTTGAATTCTAAAATTCCTTAATATGTCATTGTGCTGGAAAATTTATCATTTTTTTCACCATACATTCTCAAAAAACTCAAATAAACCACCCCAGATGCACCGACTTGTGATCAAAATCAATATTCGGAGAAAAAAAAATTGTGCAAAAAAGTGCCTTTTCTGACCACCGCGGGGCTGAGAAAAAATGGTAATTTTTCATACATGACACCTCCAGAAAAAAATCATTCTCATTTCTTCGCATTTTGCCAATGAACCCTGGGAGCCATGAAATACACTCCCAAATAGCCATAGGAGTGATTTAAACCGAAAAATTCAAAATTCAAAAAAGTTTGAATTCTAAAATTCCTAAATATGTCATTGTGCTGGAAAATTTATCATTTTTTTCACCATAAATTCTCAAAAAACTCAAATTAACCACCCCAGATGCACCGACCTGTGTTTAGAATCGATATTCGAAGAAAAAAAAATTGTGCAAAAAAGTGTCTTTTCTGACCACCGCGGGGCTGTGAAAAAATGGTAATTTTTCACACATGACACCTCCAGAAAAAATCATTCTTATTTCTTCGCATTTTGCCAATGAACCCTGGGAGCCATGAAATACACTCCCAAATAGCCATAGGAGTGATTTAAAACAAAAAATTCAAAATTCAAAAAAGTTTGAATTCTAAAATTCTTTAATATGTCATTGTGCTGGAAAATTTATCATTTTTTTCACCATACATTCTCAAAAAACTCAAATAAACCACCCCAGATGCACCGACTTGTGATCAAAATCAATATTCGGAGAAAAAAAAATTGTGCAAAAAAGTGCCTTTTCTGACCACCGCGGGGCTGAGAAAAAATGGTAATTTTTCATACATGACACCTCCAGAAAAAAATCATTCTCATTTCTTCGCATTTTGCCAATGAACCCTGGGAGCCATGAAATACACTCCCAGATAGCCATAGGAGTGATTTAAAACAAAAAATTCAAAATTCAAAAAAGTTTGAATTCTAAAATTCCTTAATATGTCATTGTGCTGAAAAATTTATCATTTTTTTCACCATAAATTCTCAAAAAACTCAAATAAACCACCCCAGATGCACCGACTTGTGATCAAAATCAATATTCGGAGAAAAAAAAATTGTGCAAAAAAGTGCCTTTTCTGACCACCGCGGGGCTGAGAAAAAATGGTAATTTTTCATACATGACAGCTCCAGAAAAAAATCATTCTTATTTCTTCGCATTTTGCCAATGAACCCTGGGAGCCATGAAATACACTCCCAAATAGCCATAGGAGTGATTTAAACCGAAAAATTCAAAATTCAAAAAAGTTTGAATTCTAAAATTCCTAAATATGTCATTGTGCTGGAAAATTTATCATTTTTTTCACCATAAATTCTCAAAAAACTCAAATTAACCACCCCAGATGCACCGACCTGTGTTTAGAATCGATATTCGAAGAAAAAAAAATTGTGCAAAAAAGTGCCTTTTCTGACCACCGCGGGGCTGTGAAAAAATGATAATTTTTCACACATGACACCTCCAGAAAAAATCATTCTTATTTCTTCGCATTTTGCCAATGAACCCTGGGAGCCATGAAATACACTCCCAAATAGCCATAGGAGTGATTTAAACCAAAAAATTCAAAATTCAAAAAAGTTTGAATTCTAGAATTCCTTAATATGTCATTGTGCTGGAAAATTTATCATTTTTTCACCATACATTCTCAAAAAACTCAAATAAACCACCCCAGATGCACCGACTTGTGATCACAATCGATATTCGGAGAAAAAGAATTGTGCAAAAAAGTGCCTTTTCTGACCACCGCGGGGCTGTGAAAAAATGGTAATTTTTCACACATGACACCTCTAGAAAAAAATCATTCTTATTTCTTCGCATTTTGCTAATGAACCCTGGGAGCCATGAAATAAACTCCCAAATAGCCATAGGAGTGATTTAAACCAAAAAATTCAAAATTCAAAAAAGTTTGAATTCTAAAATTCCTTGATATGTCATTGTGCTGGAAAATTTATCATTTTTTTCACCATACATTCTCAAAAAACTCAAATTAACCACCCCAGATGCACCGACTTGTGTTTAGAATCGATATTCGAAGAAAAAAAATTGTGCAAAAAAGTGCCTTTTCTGACCACCGCGGGGCTGTGAAAAAATGATACTTTTTCACACATGACACCTCCAGAAAAAATCATTCTTATTTCTTCGCATTTTGCCAATGAACCCTGGGAGCCATGAAATACACTCCCAAATAGCCATAGGAGTGATTTAAACCAAAAAATTCAAAATTCAAAAGAGTCTGAATTCTAAAATTCCTTAATATGTCATTGTGCTGGAAAATTTATCATTTTTTTCACCATAAATTCTCAAAAAACTCAAATTAACCACCCCAGATGTGTTTAGAATCGATATTCAAAGAAAACAAAATTGTGCAAAAAAGTGCCTTTTCTGACCACCGCGGGGCTGTGAAAAAATGGTAATTTTTCACACATGACACCTCCAGAAAAAATCATTCTTATTTCTTCGCATTTTGCCAATGAACCCTGGGAGCCATGAAATACACTCCCAAATAGCCATAGGAGTGATTTAAACCAAAAAATTCAAAATTCAAAAAAGTTTGAATTCTAGAATTCCTTTATATGTCATTGTGCTGGAAAATTTATCATTTTTTCACCATAAATTCTCAAAAAACTCAAATTAACCACCCCAGATGCACCGACCTGTGTTTAGAATCGATATTCAAAGAAAACAAAATTGTGCAAAAAAGTGCCTTTTCTGACCACCGCGGGGCTGTGAAAAAATGGTACTTTTTCACACATGACACCTCCAGAAAAAATCATTCTTATTTCTTCGCATTTTGCCAATGAACCCTGGGAGCCATGAAATACACTCCCAAATAGCCATAGGAGTGATTTAAACCAAAAAATTCAAAATTCAAAAAAGTTTGAATTCTAAAATTCCTTGATATGTCATTGTGCTGGAAAATTTATCATTTTTTTCACCATACATTCTCAAAAAACTCAGATTAACCACCCCAGATGCACCGACTTGTGTTTAGAATCGATATTCGAAGAAAAAAAATTGTGCAAAAAAGTGCCTTTTCTGACCACCGCGGGGCTGTGAAAAAATGGTACTTTTTCACACATGACACCTCTAGAAAAAATCATTCTTATTTCTTCGCATTTTGCCAATGAACCCTGGGAGCCATGAAATACACTCCCAAATAGCCATAGGAGTGATTTAAACCAAAAAATTCAAAATTCAAAAGAGTCTGAATTCTAAAATTCCTTAATATGTCATTGTGCTGGAAAATTTATCATTTTTTTCACCATACATTCTCAAAAAACTCAAATAAACCACCCCAGATGCACCGACTTGTGATCAAAATCAATATTCAGAGAAAAAAAAATTGTGCAAAAAAGTGCCTTTTCTGACCACCGCGGGGCAGAAAAGATGGTAATTTTTCATACATGACACCTCCAGAAAAAAATCATTCTCATTTCTTCGCATTTTGCCAATGAACCCTGGGAGCCATGAAATACACTCCCAAATAGCCATAGGAGTGATTTAAAACAAAAAATTCAAAATTCAAAAAAGTTTGAATTCTAAAATTCCTTAATATGTCATTGTGCTGGAAAATTTATCATTTTTTTCACCATAAATTCTCAAAAAACTCAAATTAACCACCCCAGATGCACCGACCTGTGTTTAGAATCGATATTCAGAGAAAAAAAAAATGTGCAAAAAAGTGCCTTTTCTGACCACCGCGGGGCTGTGAAAAAATGGTAATTTTTCACACATGACACCTCCAGAAAAAATCATTCTTATTTCTACGCATTTTGCCAATGAACCCTGGGAGCCATGAAATACACTCCCAAATAGCCATAGGAAATATATAAACCAAAAAATTCAAAACTCAAAAAAGTTTGAATTCTAAAATTCCTTAATATGTCATTGTGCTGGAAAATTTATCATTTTTTTCACCATAAATTCTCAAAACATCAAATTAACCACCCCAGATGCACCGACCTGTGTTTAGAATCGATATTCGAAGAAAAAAAAATTGTGCAAAAAAGTGCCTTTTCTGACCACCGCAGGGCCGTGAAAAAATGGTAATTTTTCACACATGACACCTCCAGAAAAAATCATTCTTATTTCTTCGCATTTTGCCAATGAACCCTGGGAGCCATGAAATACACTCCCAAATAGCCATAGGAGTGATTTAAACCAAAAAATTCTAAATTCAAAAAAGTTTGAATTCTAAAATTCCTTAATATGTCATTGTGCTGGAAAATTTATCATTTTTTCACCATACATTCTCAAAAAACTCAAATAAACCACCCCAGATGCACCGACTTGTGATCACAATCGATATTCGGAGAAAAAAAAATTGTGCAAAAAAGTGCCTTTTCTGACCACCGCGGGGCTGAGAAAAAATGGTAATTTTTCATACATGACACCTCCAGAAAAAAATCATTCTCATTTCTTCGCATTTTGCCAATGAACCCTGGGAGCCATGAAATACACTCCCAAATAGCCATAGGAGTGATTTAAAACAAAAAACACAAAATTCAAAAAAGTTTGAATTCTAAAATTCCTTAATATGTCATTGTGCTGGAAAATTTATCATTTTTTTCACCATAAATTCTCAAAAAACTCAAATTAACCACCCCAGATGCACCGACCTGTGTTTAGAATCGATATTCGAAGAAAAAAAAATTGTGCAAAAAAGTGCTTTTTCTGACCACCGCGGGGCTGTGAAAAAATGGTAATTTTTCACACATGACACCTCCAGAAAAAATCATTCTTATTTCTTCGCATTTTGCCAATGAACCCTGGGAGCCATGAAATACACTCCCAAATAGCCATAGGAGTGATTTAAAACAAAAAATTCAAAATTCAAAAAAGTTTGAATTCTAAAATTTCTTAATATGTCATTGTGCTGGAAAATTTATCATTTTTTTCACCATACATTCTCAAAAAACTCAAATAAACCACCCCACATGCACCGACTTGTGATCAAAATCAATATTCGGAGAAAAAAAAATTGTGCAAAAAAGTGCCTTTTCTGACCACCGCGGGGCTGAGAAAAAATGGTAATTTTTCATACATGACACCTCCAGAAAAAAATCATTCTCATTTCTTCGCATTTTGCCAATGAACCCTGGGAGCCATGAAATACACTCCCAAATAGCCATAGGAGTGATTTAAACCGAAAAATTCAAAATTCAAAAAAGTTTGAATTCTAAAATTCCTAAATATGTCATTGTGCTGGAAAATTTATCATTTTTTTCACCATACATTCTCAAAAAACTCAAATAAACCACCCCAGATGCACCGACTTGTGATCAAAATCAATATTCGGAGAAAAAAAAATTGTGCAAAAAAGTGCCTTTTCTGACCACCGCGGGGCTGAGAAAAAATGGTAATTTTTCATACATGACACCTCCAGAAAAAATCATTCTCATTTCTTCGCATTTTGCCAATGAACCCTGGGAGCCATGAAATACACTCCCAAATAGCCATAGGAGTGATTTAAAACAAAAAATACAAAATTCAAAAAAGTTTGAATTCTAAAATTCCTTAATATGTCATTGTGCTGGAAAATTTATCATTTTTTTCACCATAAATTCTCAAAAAACTCAAATTAACCACCCCAGATGCACCGACCTGTGTTTAGAATCGATATTCAAAGAAAAAAAAATTGTGCAAAAAAGTGCCTTTTCTGACCACCGCGGGGCTGTGAAAAAATGGTAATTTTTCACACATGACACCTCCAGAAAAAATCATTCTTATTTCTTCGCATTTTGCCAATGAACCCTGGGAGCCATGAAATACACTCCCAAATAGCCATAGGAGTGATTTAAACCAAAAAATTCAAAATTCAAAAAAGTTTGAATTCTAGAATTCCTTAATATGTCATTGTGCTGGAAAATTTATCATTTTTTCACCATACATTCTCAAAAAACTCAAATAAACCACCCCAGATGCACCGACTTGTGATCACAATCGATATTCTGAGAAAAAAAAATTGTGCAAAAAAGTGCCTTTTCTGACCACCGCGGGGCTGTGAAAAAATGGTAATTTTTCACACATGACACCTCTAGAAAAAAATCATTCTTATTTCTTCGCATTTTGCTAATGAACCCTGGGAGCCATGAAATAAACTCCCAAATAGCCATAGGAGTGATTTAAACCAAAAAATTCAAAATTCAAAAAAGTTTGAATTCTAGAATTCCTTAATATGTCATTGTGCTGGAAAATTTATCATTTTTTCACCATACATTCTCAAAAAACTCAAATAAACCACCCCAGATGCACCGACTTGTGATCACAATCGATATTCGGAGAAAAAAAAATTGTGCAAAAAAGTGCCTTTTCTGACCACCGCGGGGCTGTGAAAAAATGGTAATTTTTCACACATGACACCTCCAGAAAAAATCATTCTTATTTCTTCGCATTTTGCCAATGAACCCTGGGAGCCATGAAATACACTCCCAAATAGCCATAGGAGTGATTTAAACCAAAAAATTCAAAATTCAAAAAAGTTTGAATTCTAGAATTCCTTAATATGTCATTGTGCTGGAAAATTTATCATTTTTTCACCATACATTCTCAAAAAACTCAAATAAACCACCCCAGATGCACCGACTTGTGATCACAATCGATATTCGGAGAAAAAAAAATTGTGCAAAAAAGTGCCTTTTCTGACCACCGCGGGGCTGTGAAAAAATGGTAATTTTTCACACATGACACCTCTAGAAAAAAATCATTCTTATTTCTTCGCATTTTGCTAATGAACCCTGGGAGCCATGAAATAAACTCCCAAATAGCCATAGGAGTGATTTAAACCAAAAAATTCAAAATTCAAAAAAGTTTGAATTCTAAAATTCCTTAATATGTCATTGTGCTGGAAAATTTATCATTTTTTTCACCATACATTCTCAAAAAACTCAAATTAACCACCCCAGATGCACCGACCTGTGTTTAGAATCGATATTCGAAGAAAAAAATTGTGCAAAAAAGTGCTTTTTCTGACCACCGCGATGCTGTGAAAAAATGGTAATTTTTCACACATGACACCTCCAGAAAAAATCATTCTTATTTCTTCGCATTTTGCCAATGAACCCTGGGAGCCATGAAATACACTCCCAAATAGCCATAGGAGTGATTTAAAACAAAAAATTCAAAATTCAAAAAAGTTTGAATTCTAAAATTTCTTAATATGTCATTGTGCTGGAAAATTTATCATTTTTTTCACCATACATTCTCAAAAAACTCAAATAAACCACCCCACATGCACCGACTTGTGATCAAAATCAATATTCGGAGAAAAAAAAATTGTGCAAAAAAGTGCCTTTTCTGACCACCGCGAGGCTGAGAAAAAATGGTAATTTTTCATACATGACACCTCCAGAAAAAAATCATTCTCATTTCTTCGCATTTTGCCAATGAACCCTGGGAGCCATGAAATACACTCCCAAATAGCCATAGGAGTGATTTAAAACAAAAAACACAAAATTCAAAAAAGTTTGAATTCTAAAATTCCTTAATATGTCATTGTGCTGGAAAATTTATCATTTTTTTCACCATAAATTCTCAAAAAACTCAAATTAACCACCCCAGATGCACCAACCTGTGTTTAGAATCGATATTCAAAGAAAAAAAAATTGTGCAAAAAAGTGCCTTTTCTGACCACCGCGGGGCTGTGAAAAAATGGTAATTTTTCACACATGACACCCCCAGAAAAAATCATTCTTATTTCTTCGCATTTTGCCAATGAACCCTGGGAGCCATGAAATACACTCCCAAATAGCCATAGGAGTGATTTAAACCAAAAAATTCAAAATTCAAAAGAGTCTGAATTCTAAAATTCCTTAATATGTCATTGTGCTGGAAAATTTATCATTTTTTTCACCATACATTCTCAAAAAACTCAAATAAACCACCCCAGATGCACCGACTTGTGATCAAAATCAATATTCAGAGAAAAAAAAATTGTGCAAAAAAGTGCCTTTTCTGACCACCGCGGGGCAGAAAAGATGGTAATTTTTCATACATGACACCTCCAGAAAAAAATCATTCTCATTTCTTCGCATTTTGCCAATGAACCCTGGGAGCCATGAAATACACTCCCAAATAGCCATAGGAGTGATTTAAAACAAAAAATTCAAAATTCAAAAAAGTTTGAATTCTAAAATTCCTTAATATGTCATTGTGCTGGAAAATTTATCATTTTTTTCACCATAAATTCTCAAAAAACTCAAATTAACCACCCCAGATGCACCGACCTGTGTTTAGAATCGATATTCGAAGAAAAAAAAATTGTGCAAAAAAGTGCCTTTTCTGACCACCGCGGGGCTGTGAAAAAATGGTAATTTTTCACACATGACACCTCCAGAAAAAATCATTCTTATTTCTTCGCATTTTGCCAATGAACCCTGGGAGCCATGAAATACACTCCCAAATAGCCATAGGAAATATATAAACCAAAAAATTCAAAACTCAAAAAAGTTTGAATTCTAAAATTCCTTAATATGTCATTGTGCTGGAAAATTTATCATTTTTTTCACCATAAATTCTCAAAACATCAAATTAACCACCCCAGATGCACCGACCTGTGTTTAGAATCGATATTCGAAGAAAAAAAAATTGTGCAAAAAAGTGCCTTTTCTGACCACCGCGGGGCTGTGAAAAAATGGTAATTTTTCACACATGACACCTCCAGAAAAAATCATTCTTATTTCTTCGCATTTTGCCAATGAACCCTGGGAGCCATGAAATACACTCCCAAATAGCCATAGGAGTGATTTAAACCAAAAAATTCTAAATTCAAAAAAGTTTGAATTCTAAAATTCCTTAATATGTCATTGTGCTGGAAAATTTATCATTTTTTCACCATACATTCTCAAAAAACTCAAATAAACCACCCCAGATGCACCGACTTGTGATCACAATCGATATTCGGAGAAAAAAAAATTGTGCAAAAAAGTGCCTTTTCTGACCACTGCGGGGCTGTGAAAAAATGGTAATTTTTCACACATGACACCTCTAGAAAAAAATCATTCTTATTTCTTCGCATTTTTCCAATGAACCCTGGGAGCCATGAAATACACTCCCAAATAGCCATAGGAGTGATTTAAACCAAAAAATTCAAAATTCAAAAAAGTTTGAATTCTAAAATTCCTAAATATGTCATTGTGCTGGAAAATTTATCATTTTTTTCACCATAAATTCTCAAAAAACTCAAATTAACCACCCCAGATGCACCGACCTGTGCTTAGAATCGATATTCGAAGAAAAAAAAATTGTGCAAAAAAGTGCCTTTTCTGACCACCGCGGGGCTGTGAAAAAATGGTAATTTTTCACACATGACACCTCCAGAAAAATCCATTCTTATTTCTTCGCATTTTGCCAATGAACCCTGGGAGCCATGAAATACACTCCCAAATAGCCATAGGAGTGATTTAAAACAAAAAATTCAAAATTCAAAAAAGTTTGAATTCTAAAATTCCTTAATATGTCATTGTGCTGGAAAATATATCATTTTTTTCACCATACATTCTCAAAAAACTCAAATAAACCACCCCAGATGCACCGACTTGTGATCAAAATCAATATTCGGAGAAAAAAAAATTGTGCAAAAAAGTGCCTTTTCTGACCACCGCGGGGCTGAGAAAAAATGGTAATTTTTCATACATGACACCTCCAGAAAAAAATCATTCTCATTTCTTCGCATTTTGCCAATGAACCCTGGGAGCCATGAAATACACTCCCAAATAGCCATAGGAGTGATTTAAAACAAAAAACACAAAATTCAAAAAAGTTTGAATTCTAAAATTCCTTAATATGTCATTGTGCTGGAAAATTTATCATTTTTTTCACCATAAATTCTCAAAAAACTCAAATTAACCACCCCAGATGCACCAACCTGTGTTTAGAATCGATATTCAAAGAATAAAAAATTGTGCAAAAAAGTGCCTTTTCTGACCACCGCGGGGCTGTGAAAAAATGGTAATTTTTCACACATGACACCTCCAGAAAAAATCATTCTTATTTCTTCGCATTTTGCCAATGAACCCTGGGAGCCATGAAATACACTCCCAAATAGCCATAGGAGTGATTTAAACCAAAAAATTCAAAATTCAAAAAAGTTTGAATTCTAAAATTCCTTAATATATCATTGTGCTGGAAAATTTATCATTTTTTTCACCATACATTCTCAAAAAACTCAAATTAACCACCCCAGATGCACCGACCTGTGTTTAGAATCGATATTCAGAGAAAAAAAAATTGTGCAATTTTTCACACATGACACCTCCAGAAAAAATCATTCTTATTTCTTCGCATTTTGCCAATGAACCCTGGGAGCCATGAAATACACTCCCAAATAGCCATAGGAGTGATTTAAACCAAAAAATTCAAAATTCAAAAGAGTCTGAATTCTAAAATTCCTTAATATGTCATTGTGCTGGAAAATTTATCATTTTTTTCACCATACATTCTCAAAAAACTCAAATAAACCACCCCAGATGCACCGACTTGTGATCAAAATCAATATTCAGAGAAAAAAAAATCGCGCAAAAAAGTGCCTTTTCTGACCACCGCGGGGCAGAAAAGATGGTAATTTTTCATACATGACACCTCCAGAAAAAAATCATTCTCATTTCTTCGCATTTTGCCAATGAACCCTGGGAGCCATGAAATACACTCCCAAATAGCCATAGGAGTGATTTAAAACAAAAAATTCAAAATTCAAAAAAGTTTGAATTCTAAAATTCCTTAATATGTCATTGTGCTGGAAAATTTATCATTTTTTTCACCATAAATTCTCAAAAAACTCAAATTAACCACCCCAGATGCACCGACCTGTGTTTAGAATCGATATTCGAAGAAAAAAAAATTGTGCAAAAAAGTGCCTTTTCTGACCACCGCGGGGCTGTGAAAAAATGGTAATTTTTCACACATGACACCTCCAGAAAAAATCATTCTTATTTCTTCGCATTTTGCCAATGAACCCTGGTAGCCATGAAATACACTCCCAAATAGCCATAGGAAATATATAAACCAAAAAATTCAAAACTCAAAAAAGTTTGAATTCTAAAATTCCTTAATATGTCATTGTGCTGGAAAATTTATCATTTTTTTCACCATAAATTCTCAAAACATCAAATTAACCACCCCAGATGCACCGACCTGTGTTTAGAATCGATATTCGAAGAAAAAAAAATTGTGCAAAAAAGTGCCTTTTCTGACCACCGCGGGGCTGTGAAAAAATGGTAATTTTTCACACATGACACCTCCAGAAAAAATCATTCCTATTTCTTCGCATTTTGCCAATGAACCCTGGGAGCCATGAAATACACTCCCAAATAGCCATAGGAGTGATTTAAACTAAAAAATTCTAAATTCAAAAAAGTTTGAATTCTAAAATTCCTTAATATGTCATTGTGCTGGAAAATTTATCATTTTTTCACCATACATTCTCAAAAAACTCAAATAAACCACCCCAGATGCACCGACTTGTGATCACAATCGATATTCGGAGAAAAAAAAATTGTGCAAAAAAGTGCCTTTTCTGACCACTGCGGGGCTGTGAAAAAATGGCAATTTTTCACACATGACACCTCTAGAAAAAAATCATTCTTATTTCTTCGCATTTTTCCAATGAACCCTGGGAGCCATGAAATACACTCCCAAATAGCCATAGGAGTGATTTAAACCAAAAAATTCAAAATTCAAAAAAGTTTGAATTCTAAAATTCCTAAATATGTCATTGTGCTGGAAAATTTATCATTTTTTTCACCATAAATTCTCAAAAAACTCAAATTAACCACCCCAGATGCACCGACCTGTGTTTAGAATCGATATTCGAAGAAAAAAAAATTGTGCAAAAAAGTGCCTTTTCTGACCACCGCGGGGCTGTGAAAAAATGGTAATTTTTCACACATGACACCTCCAGAAAAAATCATTCTTATTTCTTCGCATTTTGCCAATGAACCCTGGGAGCCATGAAATACACTCCCAAATAGCCATAGGAGTGATTTAAAACAAAAAATTCAAAATTCAAAAAAGTTTGAATTCTAAAATTCCTTAATATGTCATTGTGCTGGAAAATTTATCATTTTTTTCACCATACATTCTCAAAAAAACTCAAATAAACCACCCCAGATGCACCGACTTGTGATCAAAATCAATATTCGGAGAAAAAAAAATTGTGCAAAAAAGTGCCTTTTCTGACCACCGCGGGGCTGAGAAAAAATGGTAATTTTTCATACATGACACCTCCAGAAAAAAATCATTCTCATTTCTTCGCATTTTGCCAATGAACCCTGGGAGCCATGAAATACACTCCCAAATAGCCATAGGAGTGATTTAAAACAAAAAACACAAAATTCAAAAAAGTTTGAATTCTAAAATTCCTTAATATGTCATTGTGCTGGAAAATTTATCATTTTTTTCACCATAAATTCTCAAAAAACTCAAATTAACCACCCCAGATGCACCAACCTGTGATTAGAATCGATATTCAAAGAATAAAAAATTGTGCAAAAAAGTGCCTTTTCTGACCACCGCGGGGCTGTGAAAAAATGGTAATTTTTCACACATGACACCTCCAGAAAAAATCATTCTTATTTCTTCGCATTTTGCCAATGAACCCTGGGAGCCATGAAATACACTCCCAAATAGCCATAGGAGTGATTTAAACCAAAAAATTCAAAATTCAAAAAAGTTTGAATTCTAAAATTCCTTAATATATCATTGTGCTGGAAAATTTATCATTTTTTTCACCATACATTCTCAAAAAACTCAAATTAACCACCCCAGATGCACCGACCTGTGTTTAGAATCGATATTCAGAGAAAAAAAAATTGTGCAAAAAAGTGCCTTTTCTGACCACCGCGGGGCTGTGAAAAAATGGTAATTTTTCACACATGACACCTCCAGAAAAAATCATTCTTATTTCTTCGCATTTTGCCAATGAACCCTGGGAACCATGAAATACACTCCCAAATAGCCATAGGAGTGATTTAAAACAAAAAATTCAAAATTCAAAAAAGTTTGAATTCTAAAATTCCTTAATACGTCATTGTGCTGGAAAATTGATCATTTTTTTCACCATAAATTCTCAAAAAACTCAAATTAACCACCCCAGATGCACCGACCTGTGTTTAGAATCGATATTCGAAGAAAAAAAATTGTGCAAAAAAGTGCCTTTTCTGACCACCGCGGGGCTGTGAAAAAATGGTAATTTTTCAGACATGACACCTCCAGAAAAAATCATTCTTATTTCTTCGCATTTTGCCAATGAACCCTGGGAGCCATGAAATACACTCCCAAATAGCCATAGGAGTGATTTAAAACAAAAAATTCAAAATTCAAAAAAGTTTGAATTCTAAAATTCCTTAATATGTCATTGTGCTGGAAAATTTATCATTTTTTTCACCATAAATTCTCAAAAAACTCAAATTAACCACCCCAGATGCACCGACCTGTGCTTAGAATCGATATTCAAAGAAAAAAAAATTGTGCAAAAAAGTGCCTTTTCTGACCACCGCGGGGCTGTGAAAAAATGGTAATTTTTCACACATGACACCTCCAGAAAAAATCATTCTTATTTCTTCGCATTTTGCCAATGAACCCTGGGAGCCATGAAATACACTCCCAAATAGCCATAGGAGTGATTTAAAACAAAAAATTCAAAATTCAAAAAAGTTTGAATTCTAAAATTCCTTAATATGTCATTGTGCTGGAAAATTTATCATTTTTTTCACCATAAATTCTCAAAAAACTCAAATTAACCACCCTAGATGCACCGACCTGTGTTTAGAATCGATATTCGAAGAAAAAAAAATTGTGCAAAAAAGTGCCTTTTCTGACCACCGCGGGGCTGTGAAAAAATGGTAATTTTTCACACATGACACCTCCAGAAAAAAATCATTCTCATTTCTTCGCATTTTGCCAATGAACCCTGGGAGCCATGAAATACACTCCCAAATAGCCATAGGAAATATATAAACCAAAAAATTCAAAACTCAAAAAAGTTTGAATTCTAAAATTCCTTAATTTGTCATTGTGCTGGAAAATTTATCATTTTTTTCACAATACATTCTCAAAAAACTCAAATAAACCACCCCAGATGCACCGACTTGTGATCAAAATCAATATTCGGAGAAAAAAAAATTGTGCAAAAAAGTGCCTTTTCTGACCACTGCGGGGCTGAGAAAAAATGGTAATTTTTCATACATGACACCTCCAGAAAAAATCATTCTTATTTCTTCGCATTTTGCCAATGAACCCTGGGAGCCATGAAATACACTCCCAAATAGCCATAGGAGTGATTTAAACCAAAAAATTCAAAATTCAAAAAAGTTTGAATTCTAAAATTCCTTAATATGTCATTGTGCTGGAAAATTTATCATTTTTCAACATACATTCTCAAAAAACTCAAATAAACCACCCCAGATGCACCGACTTGTGATCAAAATCAATATTCGGAGAAAAAAAAATTGTGCAAAAAAGTGCCTTTTCTGACAACCGCTGGGCTGAGAAAAAATGGTAATTTTTCACACATGACACCTCCAGAAAAAATCATTCTTATTTCTTCGCATTTTGCCAATGAACCCTGGGAACCATGAAATACACTCCCAAATAGCCATAGGAGTGATTTAAAACAAAAAATTTAAAATTCAAAAAAGTTTGAATTCTAAAATTCCTTAATATGTCATTGTGCTGGAAAATTTATCATTTTTTTCACCATAAATTCTCAAAACATCAAATTAACCACCCCAGATGCACCGACCTGTGTTTAGAATCGATATTCGAAGAAAAAAAAATTGTGCAAAAAAGTGCCTTTTCTGACCACCGCGGGGGCTGTGAAAAAATGGTAATTTTTCACACATGACACCTCCAGAAAAAATCATTCTTATTTCTTCGCATTTTGCCAATGAACCCTGGGAGCCATGAAATACACTCCCAAATAGCCATAGGAGTGATTTAAAACAAAAAATTCTAAATTCAAAAAAGTTTGAATTCTAAAATTCCTTAATATGTCATTGTGCTGGAAAATTTATCATTTTTTCACCATACATTCTCAAAAAACTCAAATAAACCACCCCAGATGCACCGACTTGTGATCACAATCGATATTCGGAGAAAAAAAAATTGTGCAAAAAAGTGCCTTTTCTGACCACTGCGGGGCTGTGAAAAAATGGTAATTTTTCACACATGACACCTCTAGAAAAAAATCATTCTTATTTCTTCGCATTTTTCCAATGAACCCTGGGAGCCATGAAATACACTCCCAAATAGCCATAGGAGTGATTTAAACCAAAAAATTCAAAATTCAAAAAAGTTTGAATTCTAAAATTCCTAAATATGTCATTGTGCTGGAAAATTTATCATTTTTTTCACCATAAATTCTCAAAAAACTCAAATTAACCACCCCAGATGCACCGACCTGTGTTTAGAATCGATATTCGAAGAAAAAAAAATTGTGCAAAAAAGTGCCTTTTCTGACCACCGCGGGGCTGTGAAAAAATGGTAATTTTTCACACATGACACCTCCAGAAAAAATCATTCTTATTTCTTCGCATTTTGCCAATGAACCCTGGGAGCCATGAAATACACTCCCAAATAGCCATAGGAGTGATTTAAAACAAAAAATTCAAAATTCAAAAAAGTTTGAATTCTAAAATTCCTCAATATGTCATTGTGCTGGAAAATTTATCATTTTTTTCACCATACATTCTCAAAAAACTCAAATAAACCACCCCAGATGCACCGACTTGTGATCAAAATCAATATTCGGAGAAAAAAAAATTGTGCAAAAAAGTGCCTTTTCTGACCACCGCGGGGCTGAGAAAAAATGGTAATTTTTCATACATGACACCTCCAGAAAAAAATCATTCTCATTTCTTCGCATTTTGCCAATGAACCCTGGGAGCCATGAAATACACTCCCAAATAGCTATAGGAGTGATTTAAAACAAAAAACACAAAATTCAAAAAAGTTTAAATTCTAAAATTCCTTAATATGTCATTGTGCTGGAAAATTTATCATTTTTTTCACCATAAATTCTCAAAAAACTCGAATAAACCACCCCAGATGCAGCGACCTGTGATCAGAATCAATATTCAGAGAAAAAAAAAATTGTGCAAAAGTGCCTTTTCTAACCACCGCGGGGCTGGGAAAAAAAGGTAATTTTTCACACATGACACTTCCAGAAAAAAATCATTCTTATTTCTTCGCATTTTGCCATTGAACCCTGGGATCCATGAAATACACTCCCAAATAGCCATAGGAGTGATTTAAACCAAAAAATTCAAAATTCAAAAAAGTTTGAATTCTAAAATTCCTTAATATGTCATTGTGCTGGAAAATTTATCATTTTTCCACCATACATTCTCAAAAAACTCAAATAAACCACCCTAGAAGCACCGACTTGTGATCAGAATCGATATTCGGAGAAAAAAAAATTGTGTAAAAAAGTGCCTTTTCTGACCACCGCGGGGCTGTGAAAAAATGGTAATTTTTCACAAATGAAACCTCCAGAAAAAATCATTCTTATTTCTTCGCATTTTGCCAATGAACCCTGGGAGCCATGAAATACACTCCCAAATAGCCATAGGAGTGATTTAAACCGAAAAATTCAAAATTCAAAAAAGTTTGAATTCTAAAATTCCTTAATATGTCATTGTGCTGGAACATTTATCATTTTTTTCACCATACATTCTCAAAAAACTCAAATAAACCACCCCAGATGCACCGACTTGTGATCACAATCGATATTCGGAGAAAAAAAATTGTGCAAAAAAGTGCCTTTTCTGACCACCGCAGGGCTGTGAAAAAATGGTAATTTTTCACACATGACACCTCCAGAAAAAATCATTCTTATTTCTTCGCATTTTGCCAATGAACCCTGGGAGCCATGAAATACACTCCCAAATAGCCATAGGAGTGATTTAAACCAAAAAATTCAAAATTCAAAAAAGTTTGAATTCTAAAATTCCTTAATATATCATTGTGCTGGAAAATTTATCATTTTTTTCACCATACATTCTCAAAAAACTCAAATTAACCACCCCAGATGCACCGACCTGTGTTTAGAATCGATATTCAGAGAAAAAAAATATTGTGCAAAAAAGTGCCTTTTCTGACCACCGCGGGGCTGTGAAAAAATGGTAATTTTTCACACATGACACCTCCAGAAAAAATCATTCTTATTTCTTCGCATTTTGCCAATGAACCCTGGGAACCATGAAATACACTCCCAAATAGCCATAGGAGTGATTTAAAACAAAAAATTCAAAATTCAAAAAAGTTTGAATTCTAAAATTCCTTAATACGTCATTGTGCTGGAAAATTGATCATTTTTTTCACCATAAATTCTCAAAAAACTCAAATTAACCACCCCAGATGCACCGACCTGTGTTTAGAATCGATATTCGAAGAAAAAAAATTGTGCAAAAAAGTGCCTTTTCTGACCACCGCGGGGCTGTGAAAAAATGGTAATTTTTCAGACATGACACCTCCAGAAAAAATCATTCTTATTTCTTCGCATTTTGCCAATGAACCCTGGGAGCCATGAAATACACTCCCAAATAGCCATAGGAGTGATTTAAAACAAAAAATTCAAAATTCAAAAAAGTTTGAATTCTAAAATTCCTTAATATGTCATTGTGCTGGAAAATTTATCATTTTTTTCACCATAAATTCTCAAAAAACTCAAATTAACCACCCCAGATGCACCGACCTGTGCTTAGAATCGATATTCAAAGAAAAAAAAATTGTGCAAAAAAGTGCCTTTTCTGACCACCGCGGGGCTGTGAAAAAATGGTAATTTTTCACACATGACACCTCCAGAAAAAATCATTCTTATTTCTTCGCATTTTGCCAATGAACCCTGGGAGCCATGAAATACACTCCCAAATAGCCATAGGAGTGATTTAAAACAAAAAATTCAAAATTCAAAAAAGTTTGAATTCCAAAATTCCTTAATATGTCATTGTGCTGGAAAATTTATCATTTTTTTCACCATAAATTCTCAAAAAACTCAAATTAACCACCCCAGATGCACCGACCTGTGTTTAGAATCGATATTCGAAGAAAAAAAAATTGTGCAAAAAAGTGCCTTTTCTGACCACCGCGGGGCTGTGAAAAAATGGTAATTTTTCACACATGACACCTCCAGAAAAAAATCATTCTCATTTCTTCGCATTTTGCCAATGAACCCTGGGAGCCATGAAATACACTCCCAAATAGCCATAGGAAATATATAAACCAAAAAATTCAAAACTCAAAAAAGTTTGAATTCTAAAATTCCTTAATATGTCATTGTGCTGGAAAATTTATCATTTTTTTCACAATACATTCTCAAAAAACTCAAATAAACCACCCCAGATGCACCGACTTGTGATCAAAATCAATATTCGGAGAAAAACAAATTGTGCAAAAAAGTGCCTTTTCTGACCACTGCGGGGCTGAGAAAAAATGGTAATTTTTCATACATGACACCTCCAGAAAAAATCATTCTTATTTCTTCGCATTTTGCCAATGAACCCTGGGAGCCATGAAATACACTCCCAAATAGCCATAGGAGTGATTTAAACCAAAAAATTCAAAATTCAAAAAAGTTTGAATTCTAAAATTCCTTAATATGTCATTGTGCTGGAAAATTTATCATTTTTCAACATACATTCTCAAAAAACTCAAATAAACCACCCCAGATGCACCGACTTGTGATCAAAATCAATATTCGGAGAAAAAAAAATTGTGCAAAAAAGTGCCTTTTCTGACAACCGCTGGGCTGAGAAAAAATGGTAATTTTTCACACATGACACCTCCAGAAAAAATCATTCTTATTTCTTCGCATTTTGCCAATGAACCCTGGGAACCATGAAATACACTCCCAAATAGCCATAGGAGTGATTTAAAACAAAAAATTCAAAATTCAAAAAAGTTTGAATTCTAAAATTCCTTAATATGTCATTGTGCTGGAAAATTTATCATTTTTTTCACCATAAATTCTCAAAAAACTCAAATTAACCACCCCAGATGCACCGACCTGTGTTTAGAATCGATATTCGAAGAAAAAAAATTGTGCAAAAAAGTGCCTTTTCTGACCACCGCGGGGCTGTGAAAAAATGGTAATTTTTCAGACATGACACCTCCAGAAAAAATCATTCTTATTTCTTCGCATTTTGCCAATGAACCCTGGGAGCCATGAAATACACTCCCAAATAGCCATAGGAGTGATTTAAAACAAAAAATTCAAAATTCAAAAAAGTTTGAATTCTAAAATTCCTTAATATGTCATTGTGCTGGAAAATTTATCATTTTTTTCACCATAAATTCTCAAAAAACTCAAATTAACCACCCCAGATGCACCGACCTGTGTTTAGAATCGATATTCAAAGAAAAAAAAATTGTGCAAAAAAGTGCCTTTTCTGACCACCGCGGGGCTGTGAAAAAATGGTAATTTTTCACACATGACACCTCCAGAAAAAATCATTCTTATTTCTTCGCATTTTGCCAATGAACCCTGGGAGCCATGAAATACACTCCCAAATAGCCATAGGAGTGATTTAAACCAAAAAATTCAAAATTCAAAAAAGTTTGAATTCTAAAATTCCTTAATATGTCATTGTGCTGGAAAATTTATCATTTTTCAACATACATTCTCAAAAAACTCAAATAAACCACCCCAGATGCACCGACTTGTGATCACAATCGATATTCAGAGAAAAAAAAATTGTGCAAAAAAGTGCCTTTTCTGACAACCGCTGGGCTGAGAAAAAATGGTAATTTTTCACACATTAAACCTCCAGAAAAAAATCATTCTCATTTCTTCGCATTTTGCCAATGAACCCTTGGAGCCATGAAATACACTCCCAAATAGCCATAGGAGTGATTTAAAACAAAAAATTCAAAATTCAAAAAAGTTTGAATTCTAAAATTCCTTAAAATGTCATTGTGCTGGAAAATTTATCATTTTTTTCACCATAAATTCTCAAAAAACTCAAATTAACCACCCCAGATGCACCGACCTGTGTTTAGAATCGATATTCGAAGAAAAAAAATTGTGCAAAAAAGTGCCTTTTCTGACCACCGCGGGGCTGTGAAAAAATGGTAATTTTTCACACATGACACCTCCAGAAAAAATCATTCTTATTTCTTCGCATTTTGCCAATGAACCCTTGGAGCCATGAAATACACTCCCAAATAGCCATAGGAGTGATTTAAAACAAAAAATTCAAAATTCAAAAAAGTTTGAATTCCAAAATTCCTTAATATGTCATTGTGCTGGAAAATTTATCATTTTTTTCACCATAAATTCTCAAAAAACTCAAATTAACCACCCCAGATGCACCGACCTGTGTTTAGAATCGATATTCAAAGAAAAAAAAATTGTACAAAAAAGTGCCTTTTCTGACCACCGCGGGGCTGAGAAAAAATGGTAATTTTTCATACATGATACCTCCAGAAAAAAATCATTCTCATTTCTTCGCATTTTGCCAATGAACCCTGGGAGCCATGAAATACACTCCCAAATAGCCATAGGAGTGATTTAAAACAAAAAATTCAAAATTCAAAAAAGTTTGAATTCTAAAATTCCTCAATATGTCATTGTGCTGGAAAATTTATCATTTTTTTCACCATAAATTCTCAAAAAACTCAAATTACCCACCCCAGATGCACTGACCTGTGTTTAGAATCGATATTCGAAGAAAAAAAAATTGTGCAAAAAAGTGCCTTTTCTGACCACCGCGGGGCTGTGAAAAAATGGTAATTTTTCACACATGACACCTCCAGAAAAAATCATTCTTATTTCTTCGCATTTTGCCAATGAACCCTGGGAGCCATGAAATACACTCCCAAATGGCCATAGGAGTGATTTAAAACAAAAAATTCGAAATTCAAAAAAGGTTGAATTCTAAAATTCATTAATATGTCATTGTGCTGGAAAATTTATCATTTTTTTCACCATAAATTCCCAAAAAACTCAAATTAACCACCCCAGATGCACCGACCTGTGTTTAGAATCGATATTCGAAGAAAAAAAAATTGTGCAAAAAAGTGTCTTTTCTGACCACCGCGGGGCTGTGAAAAAATGGTAATTTTTCACACATGACACATTTCTAGAAAAAAATCATTCTTATTTCTTCGCATTTTGCCTATGAACCCTGGGAGCCATGAAATACACTCCCAAATAGCCATAGGAGTGATTTAAACCAAAAAAGTCAAAATTCAAAAAAGTTTGAATTATAAAATTCCTTAATATGTCATTGTGCTGGAAAATTTATCATTTTTTTCACCATAAATTCTCAAAAAACTCAAATTAACCACCCCAGATGCACCGACCTGTGTTTAGAATCGATATTCAAAGAAAAAAAAATTGTGCAAAAAAGTGCCTTTTCTGACCACCGCGGGGCTGTGAAAAAATGGTAATTTTTCACACATGACACCTCCAGAAAAAATCATTCTTATTTCTTCGCATTTTGCCAATGAACCCTGGGAGCCATGAAATACACTCCCAAATAGCCATAGGAGTGATTTAAACCAAAAAATTCAAAATTCAAAAAAGTTTGAATTCTAAAATTCCTTAATATGTCATTGTGCTGGAAAATTTATCATTTTTCAACATACATTCTCAAAAAACTCAAATAAACCACCCCAGATGCACCGACTTGTGATCACAATCGATATTCAGAGAAAAAAAAATTGTGCAAAAAAGTGCCTTTTCTGACAACCGCTGGGCTGAGAAAAAATGGTAATTTTTCACACATGAAACCTCCAGAAAAAAATCATTCTCATTTCTTCGCATTTTGCCAATGAACCCTTGGAGCCATGAAATACACTCCCAAATAGCCATAGGAGTGATTTAAAACAAAAAATTCAAAATTCAAAAAAGTTTGAATTCTAAAATTCCTTAATATGTCATTGTGCTGGAAAATTTATCATTTTTTTCACCATAAATTCTCAAAAAACTCAAATTAACCACCCCAGATGCACCGACCTGTGTTTAGAATCGATATTCGAAGAAAAAAAATTGTGCAAAAAAGTGCCTTTTCTGACCACCGCGGGGCTGTGAAAAAATGGTAATTTTTCACACATGACACCTCCAGAAAAAATCATTCTTATTTCTTCGCATTTTGCCAATGAACCCTTGGAGCCATGAAATACACTCCCAAATAGCCATAGGAGTGATTTAAAACAAAAAATTCAAAATTCAAAAAAGTTTGAATTCCAAAATTCCTTAATATGTCATTGTGCTGGAAATTTTTTTTTTTTTTCACCATAAATTCTCAAAAAACTCAAATTAACCACCCCAGATGCACCGACCTGTGTTTAGAATCGATATTCAAAGAAAAAAAAATTGTACAAAAAAGTGCCTTTTCTGACCACCGCGGGGCTGAGAAAAAATGGTAATTTTTCATACATGATACCTCCAGAAAAAAATCATTCTCATTTCTTCGCATTTTTCCAATGAACCCTGGGAGCCATGAAATACACTCCCAAATAGCCATAGGAGTGATTTAAAACAAAAAATTCAAAATTCAAAAAAGTTTGAATTCTAAAATTCCTAAATATGTCATTGTGCTGGAAAATTTATCATTTTTTTCACCATAAATTTTACAAAAAACTCAAATTAACCACCCCAGATGCACCGACCTGTGTTTAGAATCGATATTCGAAGAAAAAAAAATTGTGCAAAAAAGTGCCTTTTCTGACCACCGCGGGGCTGTGAAAAAATGGTAATTTTTCACACATGACACCTCCAGAAAAAATCATTCTTATTTCTTCGCATTTTGCCAATGAACCCTGGGAGCCATGAAATACACTCCCAAATAGCCATAGGAGTGATTTAAAACAAAAAATTCAAAATTCAAAAAAGTTTGAATTCTAAAATTCCTTAATATGTCATTGTGCTGGAAAATTTATCATTTTTTTCACCATACATTCTCAAAAAACTCAAATAAACCACCCCAGATGCACCGACTTGTGATCAAAATCAATATTCGGAGAAAAAAAAATTGTGCAAAAAAGTGCCTTTTCTGACCACTGCGGGGCTGAGAAAAAATGGTAATTTTTCATACATGACACCTCCAGAAAAAATCATTCTTATTTCTTCGCATTTTGCCAATGAACCCTGGGAGCCATGAAATACACTCCCAAATAGCCATAGGAGTGATTTAAACCAAAAAATTCAAAATTCAAAAAAGTTTGAATTCTAAAATTCCTTAATATGTCATTGTGCTGGAAAATTTATCATTTTTCAACATACATTCTCAAAAAACTCAAATAAACCACCCCAGATGCACCGACTTGTGATCAAAATCAATATTCGGAGAAAAAAAAATTGTGCAAAAAAGTGCCTTTTCTGACAACCGCTGGGCTGAGAAAAAATGGTAATTTTTCACACATGACACCTCCAGAAAAAATCATTCTTATTTCTTCGCATTTTGCCAATGAACCCTGGGAACCATGAAATACACTCCCAAATAGCCATAGGAGTGATTTAAAACAAAAAATTCAAAATTCAAAAAAGTTTGAATTCTAAAATTCCTTAATATGTCATTGTGCTGGAAAATTTATCATTTTTTTCACCATAAATTCTCAAAAAACTCAAATTAACCACCCCAGATGCACCGACCTGTGTTTAGAATCGATATTCGAAGAAAAAAAATTGTGCAAAAAAGTGCCTTTTCTGACCACCGCGGGGCTGTGAAAAAATGGTAATTTTTCAGACATGACACCTCCAGAAAAAATCATTCTTATTTCTTCGCATTTTGCCAATGAACCCTGGGAGCCATGAAATACACTCCCAAATAGCCATAGGAGTGATTTAAAACAAAAAATTCAAAATTCAAAAAAGTTTGAATTCTAAAATTCCTTAATATGTCATTGTGCTGGAAAATTTATCATTTTTTTTCACCATACATTCTCAAAAAACTCAAATAAACGACCCCAGATGCAGCGACCTGTGATCAGAATCCATATTCAGAGAAAAACAAATTGTGCAAAATAGTGCCTTTTCTGACCACCGCGGGGCTGTGAAAAAATGATAATTTTTCATACATGACACCTCCAGAAAAAATCATTCTTATTTCTTCGCATTTTGCCAATGAACCCTGGGAGCCATGAAATACACTCCCAAATAGCCATAGGAGTGATTTAAACCAAAAAATTCAAAATTCAAAAAAGTTTGAATTCTAAAATTCCTTAATATGTCATTGTGCTGGAAAATTTATCATTTTTCAACATACATTCTCAAAAAACTCAAATAAACCACCCCAGATGCACCGACTTGTGATCAAAATCAATATTCGGAGAAAAAAAAATTGTGCAAAAAAGTGCCTTTTCTGACAACCGCTGGGCTGAGAAAAAATGGTAATTTTTCACACATGACACCTCCAGAAAAAATCATTCTTATTTCTTCGCATTTTGCCAATGAACCCTGGGAACCATGAAATACACTCCCAAATAGCCATAGGAGTGATTTAAAACAAAAAATTCAAAATTCAAAAAAGTTTGAATTCTAAAATTCCTTAATATGTCATTGTGCTGGAAAATTTATCATTTTTTTCACCATAAATTCTCAAAAAACTCAAATTAACCACCCCAGATGCACCGACCTGTGTTTAGAATCGATATTCGAAGAAAAAAAATTGTGCAAAAAAGTGCCTTTTCTGACCACCGCGGGGCTGTGAAAAAATGGTAATTTTTCAGACATGACACCTCCAGAAAAAATCATTCTTATTTCTTCGCATTTTGCCAATGAACCCTGGGAGCCATGAAATACACTCCCAAATAGCCATAGGAGTGATTTAAAACAAAAAATTCAAAATTCAAAAAAGTTTGAATTCTAAAATTCCTTAATATGTCATTGTGCTGGAAAATTTATCATTTTTTTTCACCATACATTCTCAAAAAACTCAAATAAACGACCCCAGATGCAGCGACCTGTGATCAGAATCCATATTCAGAGAAAAACAAATTGTGCAAAATAGTGCCTTTTCTGACCACCGCGGGGCTGTGAAAAAATGATAATTTTTCATACATGACACCTCCAGAAAAAATCATTCTTATTTCTTCGCATTTTGCCAATGAACCCTGGGAGCCATGAAATACACTCCCAAATAGCCATAGGAGTGATTTAAACCAAAAAATTCAAAATTCAAAAAAGTTTGAATTCTAAAATTCCTTAATATGTCATTGTGCTGGAAAATTTATCATTTTTCAACATACATTCTCAAAAAACTCAAATAAACCACCCCAGATGCACCGACTTGTGATCAAAATCAATATTCGGAGAAAAAAAAATTGTGCAAAAAAGTGCCTTTTCTGACAACCGCTGGGCTGAGAAAAAATGGTAATTTTTCACACATGACACCTCCAGAAAAAATCATTCTTATTTCTTCGCATTTTGCCAATGAACCCTGGGAACCATGAAATACACTCCCAAATAGCCATAGGAGTGATTTAAAACAAAAAATTCAAAATTCAAAAAAGTTTGAATTCTAAAATTCCTTAATATGTCATTGTGCTGGAAAATTTATCATTTTTTTCACCATAAATTCTCAAAAAACTCAAATTAACCACCCCAGATGCACCGACCTGTGTTTAGAATCGATATTCAAAGAAAAAAAAATTGTGCAAAAAAGTGCCTTTTCTGACCACCGCGGGGCTGTGAAAAAATGGTAATTTTTCACACATGACACCTCCAGAAAAAATCATTCTTATTTCTTCGCATTTTGCCAATGAACCCTGGGAGCCATGAAATACACTCCCAAAAAGCCATAGGAGTGATTTAAACCAAAAAATTCAAAATTCAAAAAAGTTTGAATTCTAAAATTCCTTAATATGTCATTGTGCTGGAAAATTTATCATTTTTCAACATACATTCTCAAAAAACTCAAATAAACCACCCCAGATGCACCGACTTGTGATCACAATCGATATTCAGAGAAAAAAAAATTGTGCAAAAAAGTGCCTTTTCTGACAACCGCTGGGCTGAGAAAAAATGGTAATTTTTCACACATGAAACCTCCAGAAA
Source organism: Flabesymbios commensalis (assembly GCA_964017125.1). Taxonomy (NCBI): domain Eukaryota; kingdom Metazoa; phylum Annelida; class Polychaeta; order Terebellida; family Flabelligeridae; genus Flabesymbios; species Flabesymbios commensalis. Next base: position 84,624,260 of record OZ024905.1, read on the forward strand.
AAAATCATTCTCATTTCTTCGCATTTTGCCAATGAACCCTTGGAGCCATGAAATACACTCCCAAATAGCCATAGGAGTGATTTAAAACAAAAAATTCAAAATTCAAAAAAGTTTGAATTCTAAAATTCCTTAATATGTCATTGTGCTGGAAAATTTATCATTTTTTTCACCATAAATTCTCAAAAAACTCAAATTAACCACCCCAGATGCACCGACCTGTGTTTAGAATCGATATTCGAAGAAAAAAAATTGTGCAAAAAAGTGTCTTTTCTGACCACCGCGGGGCTGTGAAAAAATGGTAATTTTTCACACATGACACCTCCAGAAAAAATCATTCTTATTTCTTCGCATTTTGCCAATGAACCCTTGGAGCCATGAAATACACTCCCAAATAGCCATAGGAGTGATTTAAAACAAAAAATTCAAAATTCAAAAAAGTTTGAATTCCAAAATTCCTTAATATGTCATTGTGCTGGAAAATTTATCATTTTTTTCACCATAAATTCTCAAAAAACTCAAATTAACCACCCCAGATGCACCGACCTGTGTTTAGAATCGATATTCAAAGAAAAAAAAATTGTACAAAAAAGTGCCTTTTCTGACCACCGCGGGGCTGAGAAAAAATGGTAATTTTTCATACATGATACCTCCAGAAAAAAATCATTCTCATTTCTTCGCATTTTGCCAATGAACCCTGGGAGCCATGAAATACACTCCCAAATAGCCATAGGAGTGATTTAAAACAAAAAATTCAAAATTCAAAAAAGTTTGAATTCTAAAATTCCTCAATATGTCATTGTGCTGGAAAATTTATCATTTTTTTCACCATAAATTCTCAAAAAACTCAAATTACCCACCCCAGATGCACTGACCTGTGCTTAGAATCGATATTCGAAGAAAAAAAAATTGTGCAAAAAAGTGCCTTTTCTGACCACCGCGGGGCTGTGAAAAAATGGTAATTTTTCACACATGACACCTCCAGAAAAAATCATTCTTATTTCTTCGCATTTTGCCAATGAACCCTGGGAGCCATGAAATACACTCCCAAATGGCCATAGGAGTGATTTAAAACAAAAAATTCGAAATTCAAAAAAGGTTGAATTCTAAAATTCATTAATATGTCATTGTGCTGGAAAATTAATCATTTTTTTCACCATAAATTCCCAAAAAACTCAAATTAACCACCCCAGATGCACCGACCTGTGTTTAGAATCGATATTCGAAGAAAAAAAAATTGTGCAAAAAAGTGTCTTTTCTGACCACCGCGGGGCTGTGAAAAAATGGTAATTTTTCACACATGACACATTTCTAGAAAAAAATCATTCTTATTTCTTCGCATTTTGCCTATGAACCCTGGGAGCCATGAAATACACTCCCAAATAGCCATAGGAGTGATTTAAACCAAAAAATTCAAAATTCAAAAAAGTTTGAATTATAAAATTCCTTAATATGTCATTGTGCTGGAAAAATTATCATTTTTTTCACCATACATTCTCAAAAAACTCAAATAAACCACCCCAGATGCACCGACTTGTGATCAAAATCAATATTCGCAGAAAAAAAAATTGTGCAAAAAAGTGCCTTTTCTGACCACCGCGGGGCTGTGAAAAAATGGTAATTTTTCACACATGACACCTCCAGAAAAAATCATTCTTACTTCTTCGCATTTTGCCAATGAACCCTGGGAGCCATGAAATACACTCCCAAATAGCCATAGGAAATATATAAACCAAAAAATTCAAAACTCAAAAAAGTTTGAATTCTAAAATTCCTTAATATGTCATTGTGCTGGAAAATTTATCATTTTTCCACCATACATTCTCAAAAAACTCAAATAAACCACCCCAGATGCACCGACTTGTAATCTGAATCGATATTCAAAGAAAAAAAAATTGTGCAAAAAAGTGCCTTTTCTGACCACCGCAGGGCTGTGAAAAAATGGTAATTTTTCACACATGACACCTCTAGAAAAAAATCATTCTTATTTCTTCGCATTTTGCCTATGAGCCCTGGGAGCCATGAAATACACTCCCAAATAGCCATAGGAGTGATTTAAACCAAAAAATTCAAAATTCAAAAAAGTTTGAATTCTAAAATTCCTTAATATGTCATTGTGCTGGAAAATTGATCATTTTTTTCACCATACATTCTCAAAAAACTCAAATAAACCACCCCAGATGCACCGACTTGTGATCAAAATCAATATTCGCAGAAAAAAAAATTGTGCAAAAAAGTGCCTTTTCTGACCACCGCGGGGCTGAGAAAAAATGGTAATTTTTCATACATGATACCTCCAGAAAAAAATCATTCTCATTTCTTCGCATTTTTCCAATGAACCCTGGGAGCCATGAAATACACTCCCAAATAGCCATAGGAGTGATTTAAAACAAAAAATTCAAAATTCAAAAAAGTTTGAATTCTAAAATTCCTAAATATGTCATTGTGCTGGAAAATTTATCATTTTTTTCACCATAAATTCTCAAAAAACTCAAATTAACCACCCCAGATGCACCGACCTGTGTTTAGAATCGATATTCGAAGAAAAAAAAATTGTGCAAAAAAGTGCCTTTTCTGACCACCGCGGGGCTGTGAAAAAATGGTAATTTTTCACACATGACACCTCCAGAAAAAATCATTCTTATTTCTTCGCATTTTGCCAATGAACCCTGGGAGCCATGAAATACACTCCCAAATAGCCATAGGAGTGATTTAAAACAAAAAATTCAAAATTCAAAAAAGTTTGAATTCTAAAATTCCTTAATATGTCATTGTGCTGGAAAATTTATCATTTTTTTCACCATACATTCTCAAAAAACTCAAATAAACCACCCCAGATGCACCGACTTGTGATCAAAATCAATATTCGCAGAAAAAAAAATTGTGCAAAAAAGTGCCTTTTCTGACCACCGCGGGGCTGAGAAAAAATGGTAATTTTTCATACATGACACCTCCAGAAAAAAATCATTCTCATTTCTTCGCATTTTGCCAATGAACCCTGGGAGCCATGAAATACACTCCCAAATAGCCATAGGAGTGATTTAAACCAAAAAATTCAAAATTCAAAAAAGTTTGAATTCTAAAATTCCTTAATATATCATTGTGCTGGAAAATTTATCATTTTTTTCACCATACATTCTCAAAAAACTCAAATTAACCACCCCAGATGCACCGACCTGTGTTTAGAATCGATATTCAGAGAAAAAAAAATTGTGCAAAAAAGTGCCTTTTCTGACCACCGCGGGGCTGTGAAAAAATGGTAATTTTTCACACATGACACCTCCAGAAAAAATCATTCTTATTTCTTCGCATTTTGCCAATGAACCCTGGGAACCATGAAATACACTCCCAAATAGCCATAGGAGTGATTTAAAACAAAAAATTCAAAATTCAAAAAAGTTTGAATTCTAAAATTCCTTAATACGTCATTGTGCTGGAAAATTGATCATTTTTTTCACCATAAATTCTCAAAAAACTCAAATTAACCACCCCAGATGCACCGACCTGTGTTTAGAATCGATATTCGAAGAAAAAAAATTGTGCAAAAAAGTGCCTTTTCTGACCACCGCGGGGCTGTGAAAAAATGGTAATTTTTCAGACATGACACCTCCAGAAAAAATTATTCTTATTTCTTCGCATTTTGCCAATGAACCCTGGGAGCCATGAAATACACTCCCAAATAGCCATAGGAGTGATTTAAAACAAAAAATTCAAAATTCAAAAAAGTTTGAATTCTAAAATTCCTTAATATGTCATTGTGCTGGAAAATTTATCATTTTTTTCACCATAAATTCTCAAAAAACTCAAATTACCCACCCCAGATGCACTGACCTGTGTTTAGAATCGATATTCGAAGAAAAAAAAATTGTGCAAAAAAGTGCCTTTTCTGACCACCGCGGGGCTGTGAAAAAATGGTAATTTTTCACACATGACACCTCTAGAAAAAAATCATTCTTATTTCTTCGCATTTTGCCTATGAGCCCTGGGAGCCATGAAATACACTCCCAAATAGCCATAGGAGTGATTTAAACCAAAAAATTCAAAATTCAAAAAAGTTTGAATTCTAAAATTCCTTAATATGTCATTGTGCTGGAAAATTGATCATTTTTTTCACCATACATTCTCAAAAAACTCAAATAAACCACCCCAGATGCACCGACTTGTGATCAAAATCAATATTCGCAGAAAAAAAAATTGTGCAAAAAAGTGCCTTTTCTGACCACCGCGGGGCTGAGAAAAAATGGTAATTTTTCATACATGATACCTCCAGAAAAAAATCATTCTCATTTCTTCGCATTTTTCCAATGAACCCTGGGAGCCATGAAATACACTCCCAAATAGCCATAGGAGTGATTTAAAACAAAAAATTCAAAATTCAAAAAAGTTTGAATTCTAAAATTCCTAAATATGTCATTGTGCTGGAAAATTTATCATTTTTTTCACCATAAATTCTCAAAAAACTCAAATTAACCACCCCAGATGCACCGACCTGTGTTTAGAATCGATATTCGAAGAAAAAAAAATTGTGCAAAAAAGTGCCTTTTCTGACCACCGCGGGGCTGTGAAAAAATGGTAATTTTTCACACATGACACCTCCAGAAAAAATCATTCTTATTTCTTCGCATTTTGCCAATGAACCCTGGGAGCCATGAAATACACTCCCAAATAGCCATAGGAGTGATTTAAAACAAAAAATTCAAAATTCAAAAAAGTTTGAATTCTAAAATTCCTTAATATGTCATTGTGCTGGAAAATTTATCATTTTTTTCACCATACATTCTCAAAAAACTCAAATAAACCACCCCAGATGCACCGACTTGTGATCAAAATCAATATTCGCAGAAAAAAAAATTGTGCAAAAAAGTGCCTTTTCTGACCACCGCGGGGCTGAGAAAAAATGGTAATTTTTCATACATGACACCTCCAGAAAAAAATCATTCTCATTTCTTCGCATTTTGCCAATGAACCCTGGGAGCCATGAAATACACTCCCAAATAGCCATAGGAGTGATTTAAACCAAAAAATTCAAAATTCAAAAAAGTTTGAATTCTAAAATTCCTTAATATATCATTGTGCTGGAAAATTTATCATTTTTTTCACCATACATTCTCAAAAAACTCAAATTAACCACCCCAGATGCACCGACCTGTGTTTAGAATCGATATTCAGAGAAAAAAAAATTGTGCAAAAAAGTGCCTTTTCTGACCACCGCGGGGCTGTGAAAAAATGGTAATTTTTCACACATGACACCTCCAGAAAAAATCATTCTTATTTCTTCGCATTTTGCCAATGAACCCTGGGAACCATGAAATACACTCCCAAATAGCCATAGGAGTGATTTAAAACAAAAAATTCAAAATTCAAAAAAGTTTGAATTCTAAAATTCCTTAATACGTCATTGTGCTGGAAAATTGATCATTTTTTTCACCATAAATTCTCAAAAAACTCAAATTAACCACCCCAGATGCACCGACCTGTGTTTAGAATCGATATTCGAAGAAAAAAAATTGTGCAAAAAAGTGCCTTTTCTGACCACCGCGGGGCTGTGAAAAAATGGTAATTTTTCAGACATGACACCTCCAGAAAAAATTATTCTTATTTCTTCGCATTTTGCCAATGAACCCTGGGAGCCATGAAATACACTCCCAAATAGCCATAGGAGTGATTTAAAACAAAAAATTCAAAATTCAAAAAAGTTTGAATTCTAAAATTCCTTAATATGTCATTGTGCTGGAAAATTTATCATTTTTTTCACCATAAATTCTCAAAAAACTCAAATTACCCACCCCAGATGCACTGACCTGTGTTTAGAATCGATATTCGAAGAAAAAAAAATTGTGCAAAAAAGTGCCTTTTCTGACCACCGCGGGGCTGTGAAAAAATGGTAATTTTTCACACATGACACCTCCAGAAAAAATCATTCTTATTTCTTCGCATTTTGCCAATGAACCCTGGGAGCCATGAAATACACTCCCAAATAGCCATAGGAGTGATTTAAAACAAAAAATTCAAAATTCAAAAAAGTTTGAATTCTAAAATTCCTTAATATGTCATTGTGCTGGAAAATTTATCATTTTTTTCACCATAAATTCTCAAAAATCTCAAATTAACCACCCCAGATGCACCGACCTGTGTTTAGAATCGATATTCGAAGAAAAAAAAATTGTGCAAAAAAGTGCCTTTTCTGACCACCGCGGGGCTGTGAAAAAATGGTAATTTTTCATACATGATACCTCCAGAAAAAAATCATTCTCATTTCTTCGCATTTTGCCAATGAACCCTGGGAGCCATGAAATACACTCCCAAATAGCCATAGGAGTGATTTAAAACAAAAAATTCAAAATTCAAAAAAGTTTGAATTCTAAAATTCCTTAATATGTCATTGTGCTGGAAAATTTATCATTTTTTTCACCATAAATTCTCAAAAAACTCAAATTACCCACCCCAGATGCACTGACCTGTGTTTAGAATCGATATTCGAAGAAAAAAAAATTGTGCAAAAAAGTGCCTTTTCTGACCACCGCGGGGCTGTGAAAAAATGGTAATTTTTCACACATGACACCTCCAGAAAAAATCATTCTTATTTCTTCGCATTTTGCCAATGAACCCTGGGAGCCATGAAATACACTCCCAAATGGCCATAGGAGTGATTTAAAACAAAAAATTCGAAATTCAAAAAAGGTTGAATTCTAAAATTCCTTAATATGTCATTGTGCTGGAAAATTTATCATTTTTTTCACCATAAATTCCCAAAAAACTCAAATTAACCACCCCAGATGCACGACCTGTGTTTAGAATCGATATTCGAAGAAAAAAAAATTGTGCAAAAAAGTGTCTTTTCTGACCACCGCGGGGCTGTGAAAAAATAGTAATTTTTCACACATGACACCTCTAGAAAAAAATCATTCTTATTTCTTCGCATTTTGCCTATGAACCCTGGGAGCCATGAAATACACTCCCAAATAGCCATAGGAGTGATTTAAACCAAAAAATTCAAAATTCAAAAAAGTTTGAATTCTAAAACTCCTTAATATGTCATTGTGCTGGAAAATTTATCATTTTTTTCACCATACATTCTCAAAAAACTCAAATAAACCACCCCAGATGCACCGACTTGTGATCAAAATCAATATTCGCAGAAAAAAAAATTGTGCAAAAAAGTGCCTTTTCTGACCACCGCGGGGCTGTGAAAAAATGGTAATTTTTCACACATGACACCTCCAGAAAAAATCATTCTTATTTCTTCGCATTTTGCCAATGAACCCTGGGAGCCATGAAATACACTCCCAAATAGCCATAGGAAATATATAAACCAAAAAATTCAAAACTCAAAAAAGTTTGAATTCTAAAATTCCTTAATATGTCATTGTGCTGGAAAATTTATCATTTTTCCACCATACATTCTCAAAAAACTCAAATAAACCACCCCAGATGCACCGACTTGTGATCTGAATCGATATTCAAAGAAAAAAAAATTGTGCAAAAAAGTGCCTTTTCTGACCACCGCGGGGCTGTGAAAAAATGGTAATTTTTCACACATGACACCTCTAGAAAAAAATCATTCTTATTTCTTCGCATTTTGCCTATGAGCCCTGGGAGCCATGAAATACACTCCCAAATAGCCATAGGAGTGATTTAAACCAAAAAATTCAAAATTCAAAAAAGTTTGAATTCTAAAATTCCTTAATATGTCATTGTGCTGGAAAATTTATCATTTTTTTCACCATACATTCTCAAAAAACTCAAATAAACCACCCCAGATGCACCGACTTGTGATCAAAATCAATATTCGCAGAAAAAAAAAATGTGCAAAAAAGTGCCTTTTCTGACCACCGCGGGGCTGAGAAAAAATGGTAATTTTTCATACATGATACCTCCAGAAAAAAATCATTCTCATTTCTTCGCATTTTTCCAATGAACCCTGGGAGCCATGAAATACACTCCCAAATAGCCATAGGAGTGATTTAAAACAAAAAATTCAAAATTCAAAAAAGTTTGAATTCTAAAATTCCTTAATATGTCATTGTGCTGGAAAATTTATCATTTTTTTCACCATAAATTCTCAAAAAAATCAAATTACCCACCCCAGATGCACTGACCTGTGTTTAGAATCGATATTCGAAGAAAAAAAAATTGTGCAAAAAAGTGCCTTTTCTGACCACCACGGGGCTGTGAAAAAATGGTAATTTTTCACACATGACACCTCCAGAAAAAATCATTCTTATTTCTTCGCATTTTGCCAATGAACCCTGGGAGCCATGAAATACACTCCCAAATAGCCATAGGAGTGATTTAAAACAAAAAATTCCAAATTCAAAAAAGGTTGAATTCTAAAATTCCTTAATATGTCATTGTGCTGGAAAATTTATCATTTTTTTCACCATAAATTCTCAAAAAACTCAAATTAACCACCCCAGATGCACCGACCTGTGTTTAGAATCGATATTCGAAGAAAAAAAAATTGTGCAAAAAAGTGCCTTTTCTGACCACCGCGGGGCTGTGAAAAAATGGTAATTTTTCACACATGACACCTCCAGAAAAAATCATTCTTATTTCTTCGCATTTTGCCAATGAACCCTGGGAGCCATGAAATACACTCCCAAATAGCCATAGGAAATATATAAACCAAAAAATTCAAAACTCAAAAAAGTTTGAATTCTAAAATTCCTTAATATGTCATTGTGCTGGAAAATTTATCATTTTTTTACCATACATTCTCAAAAAACTCAAATAAACCACCCAAGATGCACCGACTTGTGATCACAATCGATATTCGGAGAAAAAAAAATTGTGCAAAAAAGTGCCTTTTCTGACAACCGCGGGGCTGAGGAAAAATGGTAATTTTTCACACATGACACCTCCAGAAAAAAATCATTCTCATTTCTTCGCATTTTGCCAATGAACCCTGGGAGCCATGAAATACACTCCCAAATAGCCATAGGAAATATATAAACCAAAAAATTCAAAACTCAAAAAAGTTTGAATTCTAAAATTCCTTAATATGTCATTGTGCTGGAAAATTTATCATTTTTTTCACCATACATTCTCAAAAAACTCAAATAAACCACCCCAGATGCACCGACTTGTGATCAAAATCAATATTCGGAGAAAAAAAAATTGTGCAAAAAAGGGCCTTTTCTGACCACCGCGGGGCTGAGAAAAAATGGTAATTTTTCATACATGACACCTCCAGAAAAAATCATTCTTATTTCTTCGAATTTTGCCAATGAACCCTGGGAGCCATGAAATACACTCCCAAATAGCCATAGGAGTGATTTAAACCAAAAAATTCAAAATTCAAAAAAGTTTGAATTCTAAAATCCCTTAATATGTCATTGTGCTGGAAAATTTATCATTTTTTCACCATACATTCTCAAACAAGACTACATAAGTCCAGGAGCTCCCGCGACGAATTAGAATTTGATTTAAGCGATTTTGTGTAGGGTTTTTAATGTAGTCCTAGGCTAGGTCAAAAATCAAGACGTAAGACAACTAGCTCAGTCTAAGAGTAAGATAAGAACTAGACAGTCTGTCAGAGATTGCAAACCTCCAATGAAATTAATGATCCTAATCAGTATCCCAGTAATGGTCTACCTATCTGGCACGGTTTACCCGATATCAGGCCAATCGAGGTAACTAATAGCTGATTTACGGTCATTTTGAATTTGATATAAACTAGTTAAAAACTTAGGGTGCATCCTCCCCCGAAACCTCAAATTTTGTTTTATAGTAATGGACTAACATCTAACACAGCTTGCAAAATATTGGGCATGTGAAAGTAAATAATGGCCGATAGGGGGCCATTTTGAATTTGATCGAGTTAGAATTTTTCAAGATGCACCTCAGCATCTGGAGAAGCAAGCATCCACCTATTTCCCCACTCCCGTACCCCCTCCCACCTTCTAATTTTTATATCTACTTTACTCCCCACGCCTATTTTGCTTTAATGGGGTCCACACCCTTAGATCAGTCCCTCTCCCTCTTCTGTGTTTCTTCTCTGATCATGAGTTATACCCCCAGTTAACCTGAAAGTCCGCATAACACCAGATAAATCTGGATACAGGACTCCCACGGCCTGGCGAGTGCTTGTTCAACTACAGTAGCATTTCTTCAGCTATTAGAGCTCTTCTTCTGGTGTTCAGCGAGTCTTTCAGTGTTTCTACCCCCAGTTAACCTGAGAGTCCGCATAACAAAACAGGTGTCCATGCCGCGGTGAGCGATAAATGGTGAATTTACTGGATTACGGTAGCTAAACTATAAAAATGCTATGAACCAGGGCCAGTACACTCCACAGTTGGGTAAAACATTAAAAATCGATTTAAAAGTCATGACAAAAAAATCCTTCAATGACAGACAACATAGATCCAGACATAAAAGATTATTTATTTTTTCCCAAAGTCAATGTTATGAATGAATGAATCAGTCAGCTAGATTGGGCTAATGAATTGACTAAGATAATGGTAGGGGAGGGTTGGGAGAGTGAGGCAAGCTAACTACTTTTTTTAAATGTTTATTGTGCTCATACAATTCATATAGGCAAAATGAATGAATGTATTTATGAAAGTTTTGTTGTTTGTTTTTTGTTACGTATCATACACAAGTGGTAATCTACATTGATTTTGACATAAATGCAAATAAACTAAATAAACTAGCATGGCCCATCTTGCCCCATCTCCGGGGCAAATGGGGCATATACCAATGATAAAATTTGAATAATTAATACAAAATTTATCTTATTTCCAATCACTAAATAAACCAAACTAAATGGGTGATCCCAGCTAAATGCTATATTCTTTCCACCGGAAAAGACAGCACAGCACCCCTTATTTTTACCAATTAAATGATCAGAAACTGGAAACCGTATCCACTAACCCTTATTTGGGTGTCGTCCTGACTGAAGACCTGAGCTTCAGCCCTCATATTTCAAAAAGTAAAAAAAAGTCAGTATAGAACCCTAGGTTTCCCTCAGCGTAACCCTTAGAGGTTGCCCTGCTCATCTTAAGGAGTTATCTTACTTTGCTCTTGTGAGATCCACTCTCGAGTACCCCACTCTCGAGCTGCACACTTTACGAGGGGCCACAGAAAACCATCGAATCACGACAAGTATGAGCCCGTAGTGACACCATGGGACGACTTAGAAGGCCGACGCAGGGTTGCAAGACTTTGTATGATGTATAAAGCTATTAATGGGTTGGTGGCCCTACCTACTTCTCATCTACATAAATCAGATTCACGCACGAGAGGAGGTCTGCATAACTTCAAATACATAATGACTAATAAAACACAACATGCCAATTATTCCTACCCATGGACCATAAAAGACTGGAACAAATTACCAGAATCACTAAAGGCTACTCCCAACCTGACAGCCTTCAAGCAGGGTTTCAAGTCTGCCTTGTATACCTTGTATACCCAATACGGCGTTCGCTCAACCCTCTCCCTCTTCTGTGTTTCTTCTCTGATCATGAGTTATAGGGGAGCACTAAAAGACGCATGCCAACACACACCACCGCATACCAACGCATACCAGCATATACCAACGCATGCCACCCAATGCAACTATATTTCGGGTATCTATATGTTATCATCAGCTCAAATATTATTCCATAAAGCTAACTGCTAAATTTTATATCGATACAATCAGCCAAACGACTAAAATCCCCAGCTTTATGTCCTTAACCGCATAGCCATAGGTACAGTTAGCGCTGGTAGTAGGCCTGAATCAGACTAATCATGAATGTTGGGCGACGCCTTAAATATATGCAGACACAAGACGTTGAGTTAATGTTGGTCCACCGTCTTAGGCGTTGGACAAATGCAAAGCCAGCATTGATTAAACGTCTTGTTTCTGCTAGGATATATGTATATGCTGTAGGCCTATATGATTTAGTGTATGTGGCCGGATATGCAAATATATTAATAAAAATTAAACAGAACAAAACAAATAATAAAAAAAATACTGTTATTTTTCAAGTAAAAATGTAATATATACATATATGTTATGAACATTAGTCACACCAGTAGGCCTACTTATCATAAATATCTTCGATGTATGACAAGTCGCACAGTGAATTAGACATATTCAATACAGTAGTGTATACACCAATTACATGTGCACCGAGTTAATATTTTTCTCAAGTTTTGAATTTTTGAAATAAGTTATAAATGTAGGAAATAAACTGCACATATGCTGCTGTATAGACCGATTCGGACGAAACATCAGATGAAGGTATGAGTTGCACATTGAATTAAACATATTCAATACAGCACACGACATAACTGCTGAAATAAGTTAATTTCATTAAATAATTAAATTATTAAGATTAACTCAAGTATTAAGATGAAATGGCTCAACAATGGCTCAATGTCTTGTGCTTGCTTCATTGAGAATTAGATATGTCATCACTGCTATTGAGTGACAATCACACCTCCTCATCAATGAAGAAGATTAACATATTACAGCATAATATATTACAGCATGAAAACGCAAATTTATATTTTTTTTTAATTGTGACCATACAGACATGTAGACCTAATAAATGTCACCAGAAAGCTTATTCAATTCTGAAAATAAGGATATAAATTACATAATAAAAGCATGCAAACGCGCAAAGTTCTTTATTTGAAAAGAAATGCAGGACATAGCCTCATAGGCCGTATAATGACTTAACTTAATGCCGGCGACAAGGGTTTTATTTTTTATTATTCAAATAATAATACTATATGGAGTTCAGTTATGTTATTATTATTATTATTTTTAAATAATTATTTATATATAGCTTTGTTGTATGTTAATTGAAATTTTATCTTGAATGTTGAACGTTTCATTCACATTTTCATGTTTTCACTATTTTTCTATACAAGTAACAAGTATATACATGTGAGTATATAAAGCCTTATAAATAAACAACCAATAAATACACATATGCAGTCGATGACATTTTGCGAGCGATTCCTTTGAAAAGGTGTGTATCTTTCATGTTACCGGCTCGCCAAGGGTGTGTTTACATATGGCGAGACGGTGAGACAATTAGCGGCATCACTTTAGCACAATAAGGGTCAAGCACGACACCTTTTGCGTGCTACAATTCGAAAAGTTAGTATCTATATATATGTGGGAAAAAAATAATAATTGTGTTGTATGCTGATATCAACTGCACATTTTAGTAATAAATGAATCTGACCTAACTTTTATTCACTTATATATTACATCGCTATACGTTCCTGTTATAAATCATGACGCAGTTTTGTCAGTAGAGTACGACATTCATAATAATTGAAGGGCTCCATGCAATAACCTGTTAAGCGCCATTAACAGGTTTTTGCTGATAACGACGGATTTGAAGTTCTGAGGTAGGGAAGATTATTGTGTAAAAAATCTTAGCTTTACGATCATTATAAAGCACTTTTCTCAGAAGCAAGTACATGTTTATGGCTGTTAGTGAGACAAATTTCCCTATAAAAAAACTGTTAAGCGCGTTTACCAGTAAATATTACTAAATAACATGTAGCAAATCGTACCGGTGAACTCACTTAACATGTTCTTGCAAATAATAGAATCAAAAATCAGAAATAGTAAGCACCAATAACATGATTTTACAAATATCAACATATTTAATTTTGAATGTGCAAAAGTATTCAGATGAATGGTTATGAAGTCGCTGTGTCACAGATATCCAATCGATATCCATGATTTCTGGAAAAATTTGCATAAGGCAATAACTGGTAATGTCATTTACCATAAAATATTGTGATAATTAACTTGAAGACTATTGGCAAATACTAGTTAACAAACTTTGAAAATGTGCGCAAGGCATGCTGAGAGTCTCAGATATGATTACTAAACTTACTTTACCAATATTATTGATAAACAAACTTATTTTACGCGGAAGCTCCTAAAGGAAAAAAATATTGAACTCAAACTTTGAAGTCGTTTTTCTCAAAACTATAAAAAATGCACTTAACAGGTTCTTGTACGGAGTCATTCAATTGTCACTTATATTTATCACGAATAAAAAGATTTCAAATTATAAGTTTCTATAAACACTCTGGTATATTGTTGCGACTTATATCATGTCTGACCAAAAAAGTACAATTTGAAAATATACTTTTCTCTGTGAAAAATTATTCAATTTGTACGAACAATGATGTGATACAGTATTAGGTATGTTTTATTCACGGATACAAATAATAAAATTATTGTTAAGACTTATTTGTTAAGCCTTATCAGCGGTGTGAATGACACCAAGTGTGGGAAATATAAACTACGCCCATTGATAATACATCGCAATGCATAGCACTCGTTGACGGGACTTTAAAATGCCGAATTAGGCAAGTTATAATTAATATTTTTTAACAAAATTTGGTCTATACACTCCGCAGGATGTACTTAATACGATAGACTTTCAAATATATAGTTTCTATATCGTCTACTCCGTCTTTTCGTTGGTATGCGCTGGTATGCATACCGGAGTATACCGCCCATTGATAATACATTGCAATGCATAGCGCTCATTGACGGACTTTAAAATGCCGAATTAGGCAAGTTATAATTATATTTTTTTCACAAAATTTGGTATATACACTCCGTAGGATGTATTAAATACGATAGACTATAAAATATATAGTTCTTATGTCGTCTACCCCGTCTTTTCGCTGGTATGCATTGGTATGCGCTAGTATGTGGTGGCATGCGTCTTTTAGTGTAACCGTGAGTTATACCCCCAGTTAACCTGAAAGTCCGCATAACACCAGATAAATCTGGGTACAGGACTCCCACGGCCTGGCGAGTGCTTGTTCAACTACAGTAGCATTTCTTCAGCTATTGGAGCTCTTCTTCTGGTGTTCAGCGAGTCTTTCAGTGTTGTCTACCCCCAGTTAACCTGAGAGTCCGCATAGCACTAAGTCCGCATAACAGAACAGCCTCCATGCCGCGGTGAGCGATAAATGGTCAATTTACTTGATTACGGTAGCTAAACTATAAAAATGCTATGAACCAGGGCCAATACACTCCACAGTTGGTTAAAACATTAAAAATCGATTTAAAAGTCATGACAAAAAAATCCTTCAATGACAGACAACATAGATCCAGACATAGAATAAAGATTATTTACTTTTTCCCAAAGTCAATGTTATGAATGAATGAATCAGTCAGCTAGATTGGGCTAATGAATTGACTGAGATAATGGTAGGGGAGGGTTGGTAGAGTGAGGCAAGCTAACTACTTTTTTTAAATGTTTATTATGCTCATACAATTCATATAGGCAAAATGAATGAATGTATTTATGAAAGTTTTGTTGTTTGTTTTTTGTTACGTATCATACACAAGTGGTAATCTACATTGATTTTGACATAAATGCAAATAAACTAAATAAACTAGCATGGCCCATCTTGCCCCATCTCCGGGGTAAATGGGGCATATACCAATAATAAAATTTGAAAAATAAATACAAAATTTATTTTATTTCCAATTACTAAATAAACCAAACTAAATGGGTGATCCCAGCTAAATGCTATATTCTTTCCACCGGAAAAGACAGCACCCCTTATTTTTACCAATTAAATGATCAGATACTGGAAACCGTATCCACTAACCCTTATTTGGGTGTCGTCCTGACTGAAGACCTGAGCTTCAGCCCTCATATTTCAAAAAGTAAAAAAAAGTCAGTGTAGAACCCTAGGTTTCCCTCAGCGTAACCCTTAGAGGTTGCCCTGCTCATCTTAAGGAGTTATCTTACTTTGCTCTTGTGAGATCCACTCTCGAGTACCCCACTCTCGAGCTGCACACTTTACGAGGGGCCACAGAAAACCATCAAATCACGACAAGTATGAGCCCGTAGTGACACCATGGGACGACTTAGAAGGCCGACGCAGGGTCGCAAGACTTTGTTGTATGATGTATAAAGCTATTAATGGGTTGGTGGCCCTACCTACTTCTCATCTACATAAATCAGATTCACGCACGAGAGGAGGTCTGCATAACTTCAAATACATAATGACTAATAAAACACAACATGCCAATTATTCCTACCCACGGACCATAAAAGACTGGAACAAATTACCAGAATCACTAAAGGCTACTCCCAACCTGACAGCCTTCAAGCAGGGTTTCAAGTCCGCCTTGTATACCTTGTATACCCAATACGGCGTTCGCTCAACGGTTTGTGCTCGATTACTGAAGTTAAGCAACGCTCGCCCGGTTCATAATTGGATGGGTGACCGCCTGGGACTGCCAGATGTTGTATACACTCACTGCCCACATCGTCCTCCAGTCCCATCATCCGGACTTTGCAGCCTAAGGCCCAATCCCCAGACTAAGGCTGCCTTTCCATTGACGCGATTAAATGGCCGTGCGGGCGAACGCGCGCGTTGCGCCGCTTCGCAGAAACCTTCCCATTGGCGCGTCCAAAGGCACAGGAGATGTGGTGACATTGTTCCAGACTGTCCTTGGTATTGTAGTCCTATCCATGAAGTCCAATTTTTGCGCAATGCAGTTATAACGGGTCATTCTACAATAAACGTAGGCCAACATTTACATGCCGAAATAGGTCTTTTCAATGCTTGAGACATTCATTACGCGCACCCTTTAAATACCGCATGTATTCAAATTAAGTGTGGCTTATAACTGGACTATAGAGAGGGAGATCAAGATTATAGGCGGGCATGTTTTGTGATAGGGCCTACATTATGATGAATAATGTAAATATATATATCACTGTACTCTCCCAGTAAACACAATAAAATTGTATAGGCTTAACATGTTACCCCGGCCCAACGTCTTCGACGTTGCTCCAACGTTGTATAAATGCTATAGAGGCCTACTGGGCTAGCGTTCAGTGTCACAGCAACTTAGCAAATATGAGACGTTGCGGAGAGCCAATTTTAAATAAAATTCATGCTCGGCCAGCATCGCAGACGGTAATCCAGCATTTAATCAGCATTGGTTAAACGTCACGTGTTTGATGGGCTGCCAGACTTGACGGAAAACAACAAGAAAAAATATAAAACGACAAATGGGGAGATAAACGCGCGGTGGATAAACGCAGAAATCGCTACATGTGCGATTGCTGGCCGCGCGGCCAATCGCGTCCATGGAAAGGTCACATTGTGATTGTATTAGATCGATTTTTAATTCTGCCGCGCGGCCGTCGCAACGCAACGCGTCGCGCACCCAAACGCGTCAATGGAAAGGCAGCCTCATGCACACACTCCAATACATGTGCACGAGGAACACACTAATATTTGTCTATCTTTGCGGGTCATCCCTAACAACCCTCTTCTCATTCCTTTGACATGTAGTCCATATAGGTCCCATCCTGGCATTCACCAATTCAAACTGGTGACGTTTTTATTCCCATGAATTATCTTAACTTCAATTTCTGTTCTTTTTAATATTCTAGATTAGAACCATTTACTATAAATAAATCTGTCCTGTAAATCCATAAAACACACCTGGTGGACAACTAGAGTCAAATCAATCAGCTAGATATATCGCCATCTTAAAATGGGACATGTCCTTTTAATGTGAAGGATGTATAACACACCTTTTTCATTCTTATTGTATAAATTAGAGGTGACGAAAGTGTTTTAACTACCTCCCAACATTATGACATTATAGCTTCAGAACTGGTGTAGGCCCCAATATTGAATCAAAACATTTTACGCGAATGTATAGCTTTAAAGCACCGAAATATTTTTGTATAAACCACAGAAATCAACGGAATTTTTAAATCATCATAAATGGTCCATAAATGTTGGCCCATGGGTCTACAGCCATAATAAATTTTTATTTTTTTAGTGCGGGGATCGACTTTAGTTTCCGAAGCCCCCCCCCTTTCAGGGTCTCAAAAGATAAAAAAACATATCGAAATATGCTCTAGACTGCGTCATTTAAGGCCTAAGCGCAACAATAGTGGTTATTAATCTGTTTTATTGTGAACTGTTATTCGAATGAAATGACATTTAAACATCAATATTTGCAAATGTTTGGTCTCTAATTAAACAAATACGAGTAATTTTCACTCACTTGGAAGTTGTTTTGCGATAGCAAGACACAAGTTCAAATGGGTGACAATTTAAACAACTGGTATAGAAAAAACATAGGTAGTGCAACGATGATTTCTCAAACAATTGTGCCTTCAAATTTTACAATCACTATTTTCGAATCATGGAAAAATATTGTATAGTTTATAAGCTGCATTATTAAACACGTGTAGAGCTACAATTGTTTTGTTGAAGCACGAAATGTGTAAAATGCAGCATATTCTGTGTTATCTCCATGGTCGAGTGGGAGAGTTATTCCACTAACATCATTCAATTGTGGTATATTCTCGATGGCAACACGGTGCTTACTATCGTCAGATTCTATCACTGTCCCCTCGCTAGAATAGGACACATCATACAGAGTCTGCTGTACATTCATCCCGCCACTGATGGCCGCATCAACAGGAGGATGTTCATCTTCAAAATCTTGAGTAACCTCAGATACATTGATATTTTGAATGTCATCGTCAGAAATCAAATCAAGCTTTTTTTTTTTCCCAGTTACTTTTTCTTGATCATTCACAGATTTCACATTTACTCTCCTTTTCTTCTCGCTCATATTTCCACGTTTATTGACGTGTTTTGAAGCAGCCTTTTGTTTTGTCAAATTTTTATGTTCACTAATGTGTTTCTGATAGAGTTTCAGCCAGCGGAATTCCTTACCACACGTCTCACATTTATGTTCCTTAGGTCGGTGAATTTGCTCATAAAAGGCTTTTCTCCTGCGTGAGTTCGTCCATGTACCTCTAAATGAAATTTTCTTAAAAATAATTTTTGGCACAAACGACATATATATTCTCTTTCCTTGTGGCTTTTCAAATGTTGTTTTAAAAGGGAGTTAAATCTGAAAGACTTTGGGCATTTGTCACAAGAATAAGTTCTTTCGTTGTGCGTCTGCTTGTGCAAAACTAAATGATTGTGAGATGTAAATGCCTGGGAACATTTGTTGCAGGAATAATTTCTCTCACTGTGTGTGAGTTTGTGCATGCCTAACCAATACGAGCTACCGAATTTCTTATTACACATTTCACAGGAGATGATTTTCTTACGAGAGTGCCTGTTAAGATTCATTTTAGAATGTGTTGCACAGGAGAAAATTTTGGAACACTTATCACATTTGTCTGACCTTGAATGAACTTTTAAAAAATTCTTGTTTAAAAAATACTTATTACATTTGGGACATGAATATTCACTTGTCACTTGTCAATTTTTTGGTCTTGCGCTTCTGTGTTTGTTCGGTTGGTGCACATTTTTTTCTGTGTTTTTTTAGAAGGACCTTGCCTTTAAAGACAAGTGGACACAAATTACAGGTGAGAGATTCATGTCTTATCATGTGCTTTTGTAATTTAAATTTGCCGATGCACATCTTCCTACAGTCAGAGCATACATGCTTTGTTTTTTTATGGTATATCATATGCCGCTTTAACTGCTCTGGCAAATGGAAGCTCTTCGTACATAACTCACACTTGATCGGCAAGTGTTCACCACCGTGCTCAGCTTGTTGGTGATTCAACAAGTTTACTTTTGATTGACAGTTTGTTTGACAAATGGTGCATGTCCATGAATTCTCATCCCGAATATGTCGCAGAGTGTGTTTTGTCATATTGCTTGAAAACCTACACCTCACCCCACATTTATTACATTGATACGGCATACATCTAGTGTGCTCGCCTTTTTTAAACTTTCTTACACAGAATCTACAATAATAATATCCCTTCGAGTACTTGCGAGGTGTTGTGCTATTTTCTATATTGGCGGTACTCTCTGCATTAGCTGTGTTTTCTATAATTGAGGTGTTTGCCACATCAGCTGTGTTGTCTGTGGTATTAGACGTGGTTGGATCATAGTCCTTTGTTATTACCAGTGGGTGATTGTGATCTGTCAACACAATTTCATATGTTGTCTTTATTTCAGTGTGAACTTGAGGCATCGTTGTCTTTATGCTCCCAGTCTCAATTACAGAGTCTGTCTCATAAAGCCGCTGTTTGACGCGCTGTCGTCTATGGTTAGTATGTGTGGCATCGCCAGTCGTCAGCAGGTCAGTAGGTGTCATGTCTTCAGTGAATGTCACGCTTCTAACATTTGCTCCTACATGTTTAACTGATCTTAGTTGTGTTTGTAATCTCGTTACAGAATCTACCAGTTTCGTCACACCTACTTTCTCCGCCAGGATCCTCATATCATCAAGGCTATCAACGCCACAACGCAATTTACCAGTGTACACAAACTCTAAAATATTAGATACAGCCAAGGATGCCACATCACCAAGGTTGGAAGCATAACCATTTTCACATAGACCACGAACAGGTAGTTCAACATTTAGCAGAGGACTACTTGCAGCAAGTATAATAGAGTGAGCCATGAAGGATGCACCACTCGTTGTTGTTAATATTGTGTCACAGCTTCCGCTGTCGTCAAATCTCTGCTGATTCATCATGGACATTAGATGGCAGCACCAGTTAACAGAGCCGTTGCAGGTTCTTTCACTAGAGGATTTCTCGCTTTTCTGTAACAAAAAAAACAAGACTACATAAGTCCAGGAGCTCCCGCTCCGAATTAGAATTTGATTTAAGCAATTTTGTATAGGGTTATTAATGTAGTCCTAGTCTAGGTAAAAAATCAAGACGCAAGACAACTAGGTCTAAGAAGCACAGTCTAAGAGTAAGATAAGAGCTAGACAGTCTGTCAGAGATTGCAAACCTCCATTGAAATGAATGATCCTAATCAGTATCCCAGTAATGGTCTACCTATCTTGCACGGTTTACCCGATATCAGGCCAATCGAGTTATCTAATAGCTGATTTACGGTCATTTTGAATTCGATATAAATTAGTTAAAAACTTAGGGTGCATTCTCCCCCGAAACCTCAAATTTTGTTTTATAGTAATGGACTAACATCTAACACAGTTTGCAAAATATTGGGCATGTGAAAGTAAATGATGGCCGATAGGGGGCCATTTTGAATTTGATCTAGTCAGAATTTTTCAAGATGCATCCTCAGCTGAAATCTCACATTTCATTCTATAGTAATCGTCTAGCTATCTAGCACGGTTTACCAAATATCGGCCATGTGAAAGTGAATAATGGCCTAAAGGCGGCCATTTTGAATTTGATCAAGTCAAAATTTTCCAAGATGCATCCTCAGCTGAAATCTCACATTTCATTCTATAGTAATGGTCTAGCCATCTAGCACGGTTTACCAAATATCGCCCATGTGAAAGTGAATAATGGCCGATAGGAGGCTATTTTGAATTTGATCAAGTCAAAATTTTTCAAGATGCATCCTCTCCTGAAATCTCACATTTTGTTTTATAGTAATGGTCTAGCCATCTAGTACGGTTACCAAAAACCGGCTATGTGAAAGTGAATAATGGCCGATACGCGGCCATTTTGAATTTGATCGAGTCAATTTTTTCAAGATGCATCCTCTCTTGTAATCTCACATTTTGTTTTATAGTTATGGTCCAGCTATCTAACACGGTTTACCAAATATCAGCAATGTGAAAGTAAATAGTGGCCGATAGGCGGCCATTTTGAATTCGATTGAGTCGAAAGTTTTTCAAAGGCATCCTCTCTCGAAACGTCACATTTTGTTTTATAGTAATGGTCTAGCTATCTAGCACGGTTTACCTGATATCAGGCCTATCGAGGTAAATAATGCTGATTGTCGGCCATTTTGAATTCGTAAGTTAAAAATTTTCAGGGTGCATCCTCCCCCGAAAACTCACACTTTGTTTTATAGTAATCAGGTAATGGTCTAGCCATCTAGCACAGTTTACCAAATATCAGCCATGTGAAAATGAATAATGACCGAAAAAGGCGGCCATTTTAAATTTGATCAAGTCAAATTTTTTCAAGATGCATCCTCATCTGAAATCTCACATTTTGTTTTACAGTAATGGTCTAGCCATCTAGCACAGTTGACCAAATAACGGCCATGTGAAAGTGAATAATGGCCGATAAGCGGCCATTTTGAATTTTATCGAGTCAAATTTTTTCAAGATGCATCCTCTCCTGAAATCACACATTTTGTTTTATAGTAATGGTCTAGCCATCTAGCACGGTTTACCAAATAACGGCCATGTGAAAGTGAATAATGGCCGATTGGCGGCCATTTTGAACTTGGACGAGTTAATTTTTTTCAAAATGCATCCTCTCCTGAAGCCTTACAATTTGTTTTATAGTAATGGTGTAGATATCTTGAGCGGTTTTCATGATATTCCACAATATCAGGCCTGCCGAGGTGAATAATGGCTGATAGGCGGCCATTTTGAATTTTATCAACTTCAAATTTTTCAAGATGCATCCTCTCCTGAAACCTTACAATTTATTTGATATTAATGGTGTAGCTATCTTGAGCGGTTTTCATGATATTCCGCGATATCAGGCCTGTCAAGGTGAATAATGGCTGATAGGCGGCCATTTTTAATTTTATCGACTTGAAATTTTTCAAGATGCATCCTCTCCTGAAACCTCACAATTTGTTTTATAGTAATGGTGTAGCTATCTTGAGCGGTTTTCATGATATTCCGCAAAATCTTTCAGGCGGATTTACCGATGTTATAAATTAGGTCAAAGTGCTGGGTCAACTTCAAGGTCAAGGTCCAAAAACCTGAAAAGGCACAACTAGGGACCTTGGAGAACATGTATGTGCAATATGACTGTCATCGGCCCAGTACTTTTCGAGATCTGCTCCGGAAACGAAGTGCGCGTCAAAACGACTAAATAGGTCATAGTTCTGAACCAGAAGTAGGTCAAAGTTCAAATACCCCAAAAGGCACAACTAAACCCCCTAGGGGTGTTGTGGGTAAAATTTGAAGACAATCGGACAAGTACTTTCAGAAATATGCTCCGGAAACGAATTGTTTACGGACGGCCCAACGCCGTCACATCATCATTTTCTCCTCTGCAACCTTGCGTATTGAATTCAGATTAAAAATATTATAACCTGTCCATTAGCCACCTGGAAGTAACCCACATACCAAAAATTGTTATCCTAGCTTATTTTCTTACAAAGTTATAGGCAAAAGAAGAGGCCAAAAAAAAACGGAGGTAGAATCCATAGCCCCCTCCGAAGTGCGCGTCAAAACGACTAAATAGGTCATAGTTCTGAACCAGAAGTAGGTCAAAGTTCAAATACCCCAAAAGGCACAACTAGACCCCCTAGGGGTGTTGTGGGTAAAATTTGAAGACAATCGGACAAGTACTTTCAGAGATATGCTCCGGAAACGAATTGTTTACGGACGGCCCAACGGCCCAACGGCCCAACGCCGTCACATCATCATTTTCTCCTCTGCAACCTCGCGTATTGAATTCAGATTAAAAATATTTTGACCTGTCCATTAGCCACCTTGAAGTAACCCACATACCAAAAATTGTTATCCTAGCTTATTTTCTTACAAAGTTATAGGCAAAAGAAGAGGCCAAAAAAAAACGGAGGTAGAAACCATAGCTCCCTCCGTCTCACCTACGGTGACGGCGGGAGCTAAAAAATCATTCTCATTTCTTCGCATTTTGCCAATGAACCCTGGGAGCCATGAAATACACTCCCAACTAGCCATAGGAGTGATTTAAACCAAAAAATTCAAAATTCAAAAAAGTTTGAATTCTAAAATTCCTTAATATGTCATTGTGCTGGAAAATTTATCATTTTTTTTCACCATACATTCTCAAAAAACTCAAATAAACGACCCCAGATGCAGCGACCTGTGATCAGAATCCATATTCAGAGAAAAACAAATTGTGCAAAATAGTGCCTTTTCTGACCACCGCGGGGCTGTGAAAAAATGATAATTTTTCACACATGACACCTCTAGAAAAAAATCATTCTCATTTCTTCGCATTTTGCCAATGAACCCTGGGAGCCATGAAATACACTCCCAAATAGCCATAGGAGTGATTTAAACCAAAAAATTCAAAATTCAAAAAAGTTTGAATTCTAAAATTCCTTAATATGTCATTGTGCTGGAAAATTTATCATTTTTTAACCATACATTCTCAAAAAACTCAAATAAACCACCCCAGATGCACCGACTTGTGATCACAATCGATATTCGGAGAAAAAAAAATTGTGCAAAAAAGTGCCTTTTCTGACCACCGCGGGGCTGAGAAAAAATGGTAATTTTTCATACATGACACCTCCAGAAAAAAATCATTCTCATTTCTTCGCATTTTGCCAATGAACCCTGGGAGCCATAAAATACACTCCCAAATAGCCATAGGAGTGATTTAAAACAAAAAAATCTAAATTCAAAAAAGTTTGAATTCTAAAATTCCTTAATATGTCATTGTGCTGGAAAATTTATCATTTTTCTCACCAAAAATTCTCAAAAAACTCAAATTAACCACCCCAGATGCACCGACCTGTGATCAGAATCGATATTCAAAGAAAAAAAAATTGTGCAAAAAAGTGCCTTTTCTGACCACCGCGGGGCTGTGAAAAAATGGTAATTTTTCACACATGACACCTCTAGAAAAAAATCATTCTTATTTCTTCGCATTTTGCCAATGAACCCTGGGAGCCATGAAATACACTCCCAAATAGCCATAGGAGTGATTTAAAACAAAAAATTCAAAATTCAAAAAAGTTTGAATTCTAAAATTCCTTAATATGTCATTGTGCTGGAAAATTTATCATTTTTTTCACCATAAATTCTCAAAAAACTCAAATTAACCACCCCAGATGCACCGACCTGTGTTTAGAATCGATATTCGAAGAAAAAAAATTGTGCAAAAAAGTGCCTCTTCTGACCACCGCGGGGCTGTGAAAAAATGGTAATTTTTCACACATGACACCTCCAGAAAAAATCATTCTTATTTCTTCGCATTTTGCCAATGAACCCTGGGAGCCATGAAATACACTCCCAAATAGCCATAGGAGTGATTTAAACCAAAAAATTCAAAATTCAAAAAAGTCTGAATTCTAAAATTCCTTAATATGTCATTGTGCTGGAAAATTTATCATTTTTTCACCATACATTCTCAAAAAACTCAAATAAACAACCCCAGATGCACCGACTTGTGATCACAATCGATATTCGGAGAAAAAAAAATTGTGCAAAAAAGTGCCTTTTCACACATGACACTTCCAGAAAAAAATCATTCTTATTTCTTCGCATTTTGCCATTGAACCCTGGGATCCATGAAATACACTCCCAAATAGCCATAGGAGTGATTTAAACCAAAAAATTCAAAATTCAAAAAAGTTTGAATTCTAAAATTCCTTAATATGTCATTGTGCTGGAAAATTTATCATTTTTCCACCATACATTCTCAAAAAACTCAAATAAACCACCCCAGAAGCACCGACTTGTGATCAGAATCGATATTCGGAGAAAAAAAAATTGTGTAAAAAAGTGCCTTTTCTGACCACCGCGGGGCTGTGAAAAAATGGTAATTTTTCACAAATGAAACCTCCAGAAAAAATCATTCTTATTTCTTCGCATTTTGCCAATGAACCCTGGGAGCCATGAAATACACTCCCAAATAGCCATAGGAGTGATTTAAACCGAAAAATTCAAAATTCAAAAAAGTTTGAATTCTAAAATTCCTTAATATGTCATTGTGCTGGAACATTTATCCTTTTTTTCACCATACATTCTCAAAAAACTCAAATAAACAACCCCAGATGCAACGACTTGTGATCACAATCGATATTCGGAGAAAAAAAATTGTGCAAAAAAGTGCCTTTTCTGACCACCGCGGGGCTGAGAAAAAATGGTAATTTTTCACACATGACACCTCCAGAAAAAAATCATTCTCATTTCTTCGCATTTTGCCAATGAACCCTGGGAGCCATGAAATACACTCCCAAATAGCCAGAGGAGTGATTTAAAACAAAAAATTCAAAATTCAAAAAAGTTTGAATTCTAAAATTCCTTAATATGTCATTGTGCTGGAAAATTTATCTTTTTTTTCACCATAAATTCTCAAAAAACTCGAATAAACCACCCCAGATGCAGCGACCTGTGATCAGAATCCATATTCAGAGAAAAAAAAATTGTGCAAAAAAGTGCCTTTTCTGACCACCACGGGGCTGAGAAAAAATGGTAATTTTTCACACATGACACCTCCAGAAAAAAATCATTCTCATTTCTTCGCATTTTGCCAATGAACCCTGGGAGCCATGAAATACACTCCCAAATAGCCATAGGAGTGATTCAAAACAAAAAATTCAAAATTCAAAAAAGTTTGAATTTTTAAATTCCCTAATATGTCATTGTGCTGGAAAATTTATCTTTTTTTTTACCATAAATTCTCAAAAAACTCGAATAAACCACTCCAGATGCAGCGACCTGTGATCAGAATCAATATTCAGAGAAAAAAAAAATTGTGCAAAAGTGCCTTCTCTGACCATCGCGGGGCTGAGAAAAAATGGTAATTTTTCACACATGACACCTCCAGAAAAAAATCATTCTCATTTCTTCGCATTTTGCCAATGAACCCTGGGAGCCATGAAATACACTCCCAAATAGCCATAGGAGTGATTCAAAACAAAAAATTCAAAATTCAAAAAAGTTTGAATTTTTAAATTCCCTGATATGTCATTGTGCTGGAAAATTTATCTTTTTTTTTACCATAAATTCTCAAAAAACTCGAATAAACCACCCCAGATGCAGCGACCTGTGATCAGAATCAATATTCAGAGAAAAAAAAAATTGTGCAAAAGTGCCTTTTCTGACCACCGCGGGGCTGGGAAAAAAAGGTAATTTTTCACACATGACACTTCCAGAAAAAAATCATTCTTATTTCTTCGCATTTTGCCATTGAACCCTGGGATCCATGAAATACACTCCCAAATAGCCATAGGAGTGATTCAAAACAAAAAATTCAAAATTCAAAAAAGTTTGAATTTTTAAATTCCCTAATATGTCATTGTGCTGGAAAATTTATCTTTTTTTTTACCATAAATTCTCAAAAAACTCGAATAAACCACTCCAGATGCAGCGACCTGTGATCAGAATCAATATTCAGAGAAAAAAAAAATTGTGCAAAAGTGCCTTCTCTGACCATCGCGGGGCTGAGAAAAAATGGTAATTTTTCACACATGACACCTCCAGAAAAAAATCATTCTCATTTCTTCGCATTTTGCCAATGAACCCTGGGAGCCATGAAATACACTCCCAAATAGCCATAGGAGTGATTCAAAACAAAAAATTCAAAATTCAAAAAAGTTTGAATTTTTAAATTCCCTGATATGTCATTGTGCTGGAAAATTTATCTTTTTTTTTACCATAAATTCTCAAAAAACTCGAATAAACCACCCCAGATGCAGCGACCTGTGATCAGAATCAATATTCAGAGAAAAAAAAAATTGTGCAAAAGTGCCTTTTCTGACCACCGCGGGGCTGGGAAAAAAAGGTAATTTTTCACACATGACACTTCCAGAAAAAAATCATTCTTATTTCTTCGCATTTTGCCATTGAACCCTGGGATCCATGAAATACACTCCCAAATAGCCATAGGAGTGATTTAAACCAAAAAATTCAAAATTCAAAAAAGTTTGAATTCTAAAATTCCTTAATATGTCATTGTGCTGGAAAATTTATCATTTTTCCACCATACTTTCTCAAAAAACTCAAATAAACCACCCCAGAAGCACCGACTTGTGATCAGAATCGATATTCGGAGAAAAAAAAATTGTGTAAAAAAGTGCCTTTTCTGACCACCGCGGGGCTGTGAAAAAATGGTAATTTTTCACAAATGAAACCTCCAGAAAAAATCATTCTTATTTCTTCGCATTTTGCCAATGAACCCTGGGAGCCATGAAATACACTCCCAAATAGCCATAGGAGTGATTTAAACCGAAAAATTCAAAATTCAAAAAAGTTTGAATTCTAAAATTCCTTAATATGTCATTGTGCTGGAACATTTATCATTTTTTTCACCATACATTCTCAAAAAACTCAAATAAACCACCCCAGATGCACCGACTTGTGATCACAATCGATATTCGGAGAAAAAAAATTGTGCAAAAAAGTGCCTTTTCTGACCACCGCGGGGCTGAGAAAAAATGGTAATTTTTCACACATGACACCTCCAGAAAAAAATCATTCTCATTTCTTCGCATTTTGCCAATGAACCCTGGGAGCCATGAAATACACTCCCAAATAGCCAGAGGAGTGATTTAAAACAAAAAATTCAAAATTCAAAAAAGTTTGAATTCTAAAATTCCTTAATATGTCATTGTGCTGGAAAATTTATCATTTTTTCACCATAAATTCTCAAAAAACTCGAATAAACCACCCCAGATGCAGCGACCTGTGATCAGAATCCATATTCAGAGAAAAAAAAATTGTGCAAAAAAGTGCCTTTTCTGACCACCGCGGGGCTGAGAAAAAATGGTAATTTTTCACAAATGACACCTCCAGAAAAAAATCATTCTCATTTCTTCGCATTTTGCCAATAAACCCTGGGAGCCATGAAATACACTCCCAAATAGCCATAGGAGTGATTCAAAACAAAAAATTCAAAATTCAAAAAAGTTTGAAATCTAAAATTCCCTAATATGTCATTGTGCTGGAAAATTTATCTTTTTTTTTACCATAAATTCTCAAAAAACTCGAATAAACCACCCCAGATGCAGCGACCTGTGATCAGAATCAATATTCAGAGAAAAAAAAAATTGTGCAAAAGTGCCTTTTCTGACCACCGCGGGGCTGGGAAAAAAAGGTAATTTTTCACACATGACACGTCCAGAAAAAAATCCTTCTCATTTCTTCGCATTTTGCCAATGAACCCTGGGAGCCATGAAATACAATCCCAAATAGCCATAGGAGTGATTTAAAAAAAAACAAGAGCACACTCGATAATAGCCCGCCGCCGAATTATGATAAAGAAAGTAAAGACGAATGTCATCACGTAAATAACAACCCAAGATATAAATGGTATGTTAAATAAGATAGATACATGTATAATATGATATAATATATAATACTTGCATAGACTACAAGCAGATCTATAAAAAACCAGCCGCTTTTCAAGTTATCGCGCCCACAAGGTCAAATTATGAACGTAAAATAAATGTGAAAAATCGCAATAAGTCGACCATTTTGATTTTTTTACCGGCCATTATTGAGCTTGTCCAAGAACTGCTTATTAGTAACATGCATAACAAACTTGAAGAGGATACTTGTGAAAATGTTGAAGTTATCGCGCCTACAAGGTCAAATTATTGACGTAAAATGAGAAAAATCGCAATAAATCGGCCATTTTAAATTTTTTTTCAGCCATTATTGAACTTGTCCAAGAACTACTTATAAGTAACATACATAACAAATTTGAAGAGAATATGTGGAAAACTTTTTAAGTTATCGCGCCCACAGGGTCAAATTATTGACGTAAAATGAGAAAAATCGCAATAAATCGGCCATTTTTTTTTTTCGGCCATTATTAAAATTCTCCAAGAACTACTTATTAGTTATATGCATAACCAATTTGAAGAGTATATGTGAAAAACTTTTCAAGTTTTCGCGCCCACAAGGTCAAATTATCGACGTAAAATGTGAAAAATCGCAATAAATCAGCCATTTTTTTTTTTTTTTCGGCCATTATTGAACTTGTCCAAGAACTACTTATTAGTAACATGCATAACCAATTTGAAGAGGATATGTGAAAAACTTTTCAACTTATCGCGCCCACAAGGTCAAATTATTGACGTAAAATGTGAAAAATCGCAATAAATTGGTCATTTTTTTTTTTTTTTCGGCCATTATTAAACTTGTCCGAGAACTGGTCATTAGTAACATGCATAACAAATTTGAAAAGGATATGTGAAAAACTTTTCAAGTTATCGCGCCCACAAGGTCAAATTATTGACGTAAAATGTGAAAAATCGCAATAAATCGGCCATTTTTTTTTTTTTTCCGGCCATTATTGAACTTGTCCGAGAACTGGTCATTAGTAACATGAATAACAAATTTGAAAAGGATACGAGAAAAACTTTTCAAGTTATCGCGCCCACAAGGTCAAATTATTGACGTAAAAGGTGAAAAATCGCAATAAGTCGGCCATTTTGAATTTTTTTTCAGCCATTATTGAACTTGTCCGAGAAGTGGTCATTAGTAACATGCAAAACAAATTTGGGAAGGAAACATGAAAAACTTTTCAAGTTATCGCGCCCACAAGTAAATGTTAACGCCGACGCCGACGCCGCCGAACTTCAATTGCAATAGCCCACCTTTTTTAATTAAAATTAAAAGGCGGGCTAAAAATTCAAAATTCAAAAAAGTTTGAATTCTAAATTCCTTAATATGTCATTGTGCTGGAAAATTTATCATTTTTCACCATAAATTCTCAAAAAACTCTAATAAACCACCCCAGATGCAGCGACCTGTGATCAGAATCTATATTCGGAGAAAAAAAAATTGTGCAAAAAAGTGCCTTCTCTGACCACCGCGGGGCTGAGAAAAAATGGTAATTTTTCACACATGACACCTCCAGAAAAAAATCATTCTCATTTCTTCGCATTTTGCCAATGAACCCTGGGAGCCATGAAATACACTCCAAAATAGCCATAGGAGTGATTTAAAACAAAAAATTCAAAATTCAAAAAAGTTTGAATTCTAAAATTCCTTAATATGTCATTGTGCTGGAAATTTTTTATTTTTTCATCATACATTCTCAAAAAACTCAAATAAACCACCCCAGATGCACCGACTTGTGATCAGAATTGATATTCAACGAAAAAAAAATTGTGCAAAAAAGTGCCTTTTCTGACCACCGCGGGGCTGAAAAAAAATGGTAATTTTTCACACATGACACCTCCAGAAAAAAATCATTCTCATTTCTTCGCATTTTGCCAATGAACCCTGGGAGCCATGAAATACACTCCCAAATAGCCATAGGAGTGATTTAAAACAAAAAATTCAAAATTCAAAAAAGTTTGAATTCTAAAATTCCCTAATATGTCATTGTGCTGGAAAATGTATCTTTTTTTTCACAATAAATTCTCAAAAAACTCGAATAAACCACTCCAGATGCAGCGACCTGTGATCAGAATCCATATTCAGAGAAAAACAAAATGTGCAAAAAAGTGCTTTTTCTGACCACCGCAGGGCTGGGAAAAAATGGTCACACATGACACCTCCAGAAAAAAATCATTCTCATTTCTTCGCATTTTGCCAATGAACCCTGGGAGCCATGAAATACACTCCCAAATAGCCATAGGAGTGATTTAAAACAAAAAATTCAAAAAAGTTTGAATTCTAAAATTTCTTAATATGTCATTGTGCTGGAAAATTTATCATTTTTTCACCATAAATTCTCAAAAAACTCGAATAAACCAGCGACCTGTGATCAGAATCCATATTCAGAGAAAAACAAATTGTGCAAAAAAGTGCCTTTTCTGACCACCGCGGGGCTGGGAAAAAATGGTAATTTTTCACACATGACACTTCCAGAAAAAAATCATTCTTATTTCTTCGCATTTTGCCAATGAACCCTGGGAGCCATGAAATACACTCCCAAATAGCCATACGAGTGATTTTAACCAAAAAATTTAAAATTCAAAAAAGTTTGAATTCTAAAATTCCTTAATATGTCATTGTGCTGGAAAATTTATCATTTTTTCCACCATACATTCTCAAAAAACTCAAATAAACCACCCCAGATGCACCGACTTGTGATCAGAATCGATATTCGGATTAAAAAAATGTGCAAAAAAGTGCCTTTTCTGACCACCGCGGGGCTGAGAAAAAATGGTAATTTTACACACATGACACCTCCAGAAAAAAATCATTCTCATTTCTTCGCATTTTGCCAATGAACCCTGGGAGCCATGAAATACACTCCCAAATAGCCAGAGGAGTGATTTAAAACAAAAAATTCAAAATTCAAAAAAGTTTGAATTCTAAAATTCCTTAATATGTCATTGTGCTGGAAAATTTATCATTTTTTTCACCATAAATTCTCAAAAAACTCGAATAAACCACCCCAGATGCAGCACCTGTGATCAGAATCCATATTCAGAGAAAAAAAAATTGTGCAAAAAAGTGCCTTTTCTGACCACCGCGGGGCTGAGAAAAAATGGTAATTTTTCACACATGACACCTCCAGAAAAAAATCATTCTCATTTCTTCGCATTTTGCCAATGAACCCTGGGAGCCATGAAATACACTCCCAAATAGCCATAGCAGTGATTTAAAACAAAAAATTCAAAATTCAAAAAAGTTTGAATTCTAAAATTCCCTAATATGTCATTGAGCTGGAAAATTTATCTTTTTTTTCACCATAAATTCTCAAAAAACTCGAATAAACCACCCCAGATGCAGCGACCTGTGATCAGAATCCATATTCAGAGAAAAAAAAATTGTGCAAAAGTGCCTTTTCTGACCACCGCGGGGCTGGGAAAAAAAGGTAATTTTTCACACATGACACTTCCAGAAAAAAATCATTCTTATTTCTTCGCATTTTGCCATTGAACCCTGGGATCCATGAAATACACTCCCAAATAGCCGTAGGAGTGACTTAAGCCAAAAAATTCAAAATTCAAAAAAGTTTGAATTCTAAAATTCCTTAATATGTCATTGTGCTGAAAAATTTATCATTTTTTCATCATAAATTCTCAAAAAACTCAAATAAACTACCCCAGATGCACCAACCTGTGATCACAAATCGATATGAGGAGAAAAAAAAATTATGCAAAAAAGTGTCTTTTCTGACCACGGCGGGGCTGAGAAAAAATGGTAATTTTTCACACATGACACCTCCAGAAAAAAATCATTCTCATTTCTTCGCATTTTGCCAATGAACCCTGGGAGCCATGAAATACACTCCAAAATAGCCATAGGAGTGATTTAAAACAAAAAATTCAAAATTCAAAAAAGTTTGAATTCTAAAATTCCTTAATATGTCATTGTGCTGGAATTTTTTTATTTTTTCATCATACATTCTCAAAAAACTCAAATAAACCACCCCAGATGCACCGACTTGTGATCAGAATTGATATTCAGAGAAAAAAAAATTGTGCAAAAAAGTGCCTTTTCTGACCACCGCGGGGCTGAAAAAAAATGGTAATTTTTCACACATGACACCTCCAGAAAAAAATCATTCTCATTTCTTCGCATTTTGCCAATGAACCTTGGGAGCCATGAAATACACTCCCAAATAGCCATAGGAGTGATTTAAAACAAAAAATTCAAAATTCAAAAAAGTTTGAATTCTAAAATTCCCTAATATGTCATTGTGCTGGAAAATGTATCTTTTTTTTCACAATAAATTCTCAAAAAACTCGAATAAACCACCCCAGATGCAGCGACCTGTGATCAGAATCCATATTCAGAGAAAAACAAAATGTGCAAAAAAGTGCTTTTTCTGACCACCGCAGGGCTGGGAAAAAATGGTAATTTTTCACACATGACACCTCTAGAAAAAAATCATTCTCATTTCTTCGCATTTTGCCAATGAACCCTGGGAGCCATGAAATACACTCCCAAATAGCCATAGGAGTGATTTAAAACAAAAAATTCAAAAAAGTTTGAATTCTAAAATTTCTTAATATGTCATTGTGCTGGAAAATTTATCATTTTTTCACCATAAATTCTCAAAAAACTCGAATAAACCACCCCAGATGCAGCGACCTGTGATCAGAATCCATATTCAGAGAAAAACAAATTGTGCAAAAAAGTGCCTTTTCTGACCACCGCGGGGCTGGGAAAAAATGGTAATTTTTCACACATGACACTTCCAGAAAAAAATCATTCTTATTTCTTCGCATTTTGCCAATGAACCCTGGGAGCCATGAAATACACTCCCAAATAGCCATACGAGTGATTTTAACCAAAAAATTAAAAATTCAAAAAAGTTTGAATTCTAAAATTCCTTAATATGTCATTGTGCTGGAAAATTTATCATTTTTTCCACCATACATTCTCAAAAAACTCGAATAAACCACCCCAGATGCAGCACCTGTGATCAGAATCCATATTCAGAGAAAAAAAAATTGTGCAAAAAAGTGCCTTTTCTGACCACCGCGGGGCTGAGAAAAAATGGTAATTTTTCACACATGACACCTCCAGAAAAAAATCATTCTCATTTCTTCGCATTTTGCCAATGAACCCTGGGAGCCATGAAATACACTCCCAAATAGCCATAGGAGTGATTTAAAACAAAAAATTCAAAATTCAAAAAAGTTTGAATTCTAAAATTCCCTAATATGTCATTGAGCTGGAAAATTTATCTTTTTTTTCACCATAAATTCTCAAAAAACTCGAATAAACCACCCCAGATGCAGCGACCTGTGATCAGAATCCATATTCAGAGAAAAAAAAAATTGTGCAAAAGTGCCTTTTCTGACCACCGCGGGGCTGGGAAAAAAAGGTAATTTTTCACACATGACACTTCCAGAAAAAAATCATTCTTATTTCTTCGCATTTTGCCATTGAACCCTGGGATCCATGAAATACACTCCCAAATAGCCGTAGGAGTGACTTAAGCCAAAAAATTCAAAATTCAAAAAAGTTTGAATTCTAAAATTCCTTAATATGTCATTGTGCTGAAAAATTTATCATTTTTTCATCATAAATTCTCAAAAAACTCAAATAAACCACCCCAGATGCACCAACCTGTGATCACAAATCGATATGAGGAGAAAAAAAAATTATGCAAAAAAGTGTCTTTTCTGACCACGGCGGGGCTGAGAAAAAATGGTAATTTTTCACACATGACACCTCCAGAAAAAAATCATTCTCATTTCTTCGCATTTTGCAATGAACCCTGGGAGCCATGAAATACACTCCCAAATAGCCATAGGAGTGATATAAAAAAAAAAATTCAAAATTCAAAAAAGTTTGAATTCTAAAATTCCTTAATATGTCATTGTGCTGAAAAATTTATCATTTTTTCATCATAAATTCTCAAAAAACTCAAATAAACTACCCCAGATGCACCAACCTGTGATCACAAATCGATATGAGGAGAAAAAAAAATTATGCAAAAAAGTGTCTTTTCTGACCACGGCGGGGCTGAGAAAAAATGGTAATTTTTCACACATGACACCTCCAGAAAAAAATCATTCTCATTTCTTCGCATTTTGCCAATGAACCCTGGGAGCCATGAAATACACTCCAAAATAGCCATAGGAGTGATTTAAAACAAAAAATTCAAAATTCAAAAAAGTTTGAATTCTAAAATTCCTTAATATGTCATTGTGCTGGAATTTTTTTATTTTTTCATCATACATTCTCAAAAAACTCAAATAAACCACCCCAGATGCACCGACTTGTGATCAGAATTGATATTCAGAGAAAAAAAAATTGTGCAAAAAAGTGCCTTTTCTGACCACCGCGGGGCTGAAAAAAAATGGTAATTTTTCACACATGACACCTCCAGAAAAAAATCATTCTCATTTCTTCGCATTTTGCCAATGAACCTTGGGAGCCATGAAATACACTCCCAAATAGCCATAGGAGTGATTTAAAACAAAAAATTCAAAATTCAAAAAAGTTTGAATTCTAAAATTCCCTAATATGTCATTGTGCTGGAAAATGTATCTTTTTTTTCACAATAAATTCTCAAAAAACTCGAATAAACCACCCCAGATGCAGCGACCTGTGATCAGAATCCATATTCAGAGAAAAACAAAATGTGCAAAAAAGTGCTTTTTCTGACCACCGCAGGGCTGGGAAAAAATGGTAATTTTTCACACATGACACCTCTAGAAAAAAATCATTCTCATTTCTTCGCATTTTGCCAATGAACCCTGGGAGCCATGAAATACACTCCCAAATAGCCATAGGAGTGATTTAAAACAAAAAATTCAAAAAAGTTTGAATTCTAAAATTTCTTAATATGTCATTGTGCTGGAAAATTTATCATTTTTTCACCATAAATTCTCAAAAAACTCGAATAAACCACCCCAGATGCAGCGACCTGTGATCAGAATCCATATTCAGAGAAAAACAAATTGTGCAAAAAAGTGCCTTTTCTGACCACCGCGGGGCTGGGAAAAAATGGTAATTTTTCACACATGACACTTCCAGAAAAAAATCATTCTTATTTCTTCGCATTTTGCCAATGAACCCTGGGAGCCATGAAATACACTCCCAAATAGCCATACGAGTGATTTTAACCAAAAAATTAAAAATTCAAAAAAGTTTGAATTCTAAAATTCCTTAATATGTCATTGTGCTGGAAAATTTATCATTTTTTCCACCATACATTCTCAAAAAACTCGAATAAACCACCCCAGATGCAGCACCTGTGATCAGAATCCATATTCAGAGAAAAAAAAATTGTGCAAAAAAGTGCCTTTTCTGACCACCGCGGGGCTGAGAAAAAATGGTAATTTTTCACACATGACACCTCCAGAAAAAAATCATTCTCATTTCTTCGCATTTTGCCAATGAACCCTGGGAGCCATGAAATACACTCCCAAATAGCCATAGGAGTGATTTAAAACAAAAAATTCAAAATTCAAAAAAGTTTGAATTCTAAAATTCCCTAATATGTCATTGAGCTGGAAAATTTATCTTTTTTTTCACCATAAATTCTCAAAAAACTCGAATAAACCACCCCAGATGCAGCGACCTGTGATCAGAATCCATATTCAGAGAAAAAAAAAATTGTGCAAAAGTGCCTTTTCTGACCACCGCGGGGCTGGGAAAAAAAGGTAATTTTTCACACATGACACTTCCAGAAAAAAATCATTCTTATTTCTTCGCATTTTGCCATTGAACCCTGGGATCCATGAAATACACTCCCAAATAGCCGTAGGAGTGACTTAAGCCAAAAAATTCAAAATTCAAAAAAGTTTGAATTCTAAAATTCCTTAATATGTCATTGTGCTGAAAAATTTATCATTTTTTCATCATAAATTCTCAAAAAACTCAAATAAACCACCCCAGATGCACCAACCTGTGATCACAAATCGATATGAGGAGAAAAAAAAATTATGCAAAAAAGTGTCTTTTCTGACCACGGCGGGGCTGAGAAAAAATGGTAATTTTTCACACATGACACCTCCAGAAAAAAATCATTCTCATTTCTTCGCATTTTGCAATGAACCCTGGGAGCCATGAAATACACTCCCAAATAGCCATAGGAGTGATATAAAAAAAAAAATTCAAAATTCAAAAAAGTTTGAATTCTAAAATTCCCTAATATGTCATTGTGCTGGAAAATTTATCTTTTTTTTCACCATAAATTCTCAAAAAACTCGAATAAACCACCCCAGATGCAGCGACCTGTGATCAGAATCCATATTCAGAGAAAAAAAAAATTGTGCAAAAGTGCCTTTTCTGACCACCGCGGGGCTGGGAAAAAAAGGTAATTTTTCACACATGACACTTCCAGAAAAAAATCATTCTTATTTCTTCGCATTTTGCCATTGAACCCTGGGATCCATGAAATACACTCCCAAATAGCCGTAGGAGTGACTTAAGCCAAAAAATTCAAAATTCAAAAAAGTTTGAATTCTAAAATTCCTTAATATGTCATTGTGCTGAAAAATTTATCATTTTTTCATCATAAATTCTCAAAAAACTCAAATAAACCACCCCAGATGCACCAACCTGTGATCACAAATCGATATGAAGAGAAAAAAAAATTGTGCAAAAAAGTGCCTTTTCTGACCACGGCGGGGCTGAGAAAAAATGGTAATTTTTCACACATGACACCTCCAGAAAAAAATCATTCTCATTTCTTCGCATTTTGCCAATGAACCCTGGGAGCCATGAAATACACTCCCAAAAAGCCATAGGAGTGATTTAAAACAAAAAATTCAAAATTCAAAAAAGTTTGAATTCTAAAATTCCTTAATATGTCATTGTGCTGGAAAATTTATCATTTTTTTCCACCATAAATTCTCAAAAGACTCGAATAAACCACCCCAGATGCAGCGACCTGTGATCAGAATCCATATTCAGAGAAAAACAAATTGTGCAAAAAAGTGCCTTTTCTGACCACCGCGGGGCTGGGAAAAAATGGTAATTTTTCACACATGACACTTCCAGAAAAAAATCATTCTTATTTCTTCGCATTTTGCCAATGAACCCTGGGAGCCATGAAATACACTCCCAAATAGCCATACGAGTGATTTAAACCAAAAAATTCAAAATTTAAAAAAGTTTGAATTCTAAAATTCCTTAATATGTCATTGTGCTGGAAAATTTATCATTTTTTTCACCATACATTCTCAAAAAACTCGAATAAACCACCCCAGATGCAGCGACCTGTGATCAGAATCCATATTCAGAGAAAAACAAATTGTGCAAAAAAGTGCCTTTTCTGACCACCACGGGGCTGGGAAAAAATGGTAATTTTTCACACATGACACTTCCAGAAAAAAATCATTATTATTTCTTCGCATTTTGCCAATGAACCCTGGGAGCCATGAAATACACTCCCAAATAGCCATACGAGTGATTTAAACCAAAAAATTCAAAATTCAAAAAAGTTTGAATTCTAAAATTCCTTAATATGTCATTGTGCTGGAAAATTTATCATTTTTTCACCATACATTCTCAAAAAACTCAAATAAACCACCCCAGAAGCACCGACTTGTGATCAGAATCGATATTCGGAGAAAAAAAAATTGTGCAATTTTTGCCAATGAACCCTGGGAGCCATGAAATACACTCCCAAAAAGCCATAGGAGTGATTTAAAACAAAAAATTCAAAATTCAAAAAAGTTTGAATTCTAAAATTCCTGAATATGTCATTGTGCTGGAAAATTTATCATTTTTTTCCACCATAAATTCTCAAAAGACTCGAATAAACCACCCCAGATGCAGCGACCTGTGATCAGAATCCATATTCAGAGAAAAAAAAATTTGTGCAAAAGTGCCTTTTCTGACCACCGCGGGGCTGAGAAAAAATGGTAATTTTTCACACATGACACCTCCAGAAAAAAATCATTCTCATTTCTTCGCTTTTTGCCAATGAACCCTGGGAGCCATGAAATACACTCACAAATAGCCAGAGTGATTTAAAACAAAAAATTCAAAATTCAAAAAAGTTTGAATTCTAAAATTCCTTAATATGTCATTGTGCTGGAAAATTGATCATTTTTTCATCATAAATTCTCAAAAAACTCGAATAAACCACCCCAGATGCAGCGACCTGTGATCAGAATCCATATTCAGAGAAAAAAAAATTGTGCAAAAAAGTGCCTTTTCTGACCACCGCGGGGCTGAGAAAAAATGGTAATTTTTCACACATGACACCTCCAGAAAAAAATCATTCTCATTTCTTCGCATTTTGCCAATGAACCCTGGGAGCCATGAAATACACTCCCAAATAGCCATAGGAGTGATTTGAAACAAAAAATTCAAAATTCCAAAAAGTTTGAATTCTAAAATTCCCTAATATGTCATTGTGCTGGAAAATTTATCATTTTTTTAACCATAAATTCTCAAAAAACTCGAATAAACCACCCCAGATGCAGCGACCTGTGATCAGAATCCATATTCAGAGAAAAACAAATTGTGCAAAAAAGTGCCTTTTCTGACCACTGCGGGGCTGGGAAAAAATGGTAATTTTTCACACATGACACTTCCAGAAAAAAATCATTCATATTTCTTCGCATTTTGCCATTGAACCCTGGGATCCATGAAATACACTCCCAAATAGCCGTAGGGGTGACTTAAGCCAAAAAATTAAAAATTCAAAAAAGTTTGAATTCTAAAATTCCTTAATATGTCATTGTGCTGGAAAATTTATCATTTTTTTCACCTTAAATTCTCAAAAAACTCGAATAAACCACCCCAGATGCAGCGGCCTGTGATCAGAATCCATATTCAGAGAAAAAGAAATTGTGCAAAAAAGTGCCTTTTCTGACCACCGCGGGGCTGGGAAAAAATGGTAATTTTTCACACATGACACTTCCAGAAAAAAATCATTCTTATTTCTTCGCATTTTGCCAATGAACCCTGGGAGCCATGAAATACACTCCCAAATAGCCATACGAGTGATTTAAACCAAAAAATTCAAAATTCAAAAAAGTTTGAATTCTAAAATTCCTTAATATGTCATTGTGCTGGAAATTTTTTAATTTTTTTCATCATACATTCTCAAAAAACTCAAATAAACCACCCCAGATGCACCGACTTGTGATCAGAATTGATATTCGGAGAAAAAAAAATTGTGCAAAAAAGTGCCTTTTCTGACCACCGCGGGGCTGAAAAAAAATGGTAATTTTTCACACATGACACCTCCAGAAAAAAATCATTCTCATTTCTTCGCATTTTGCCAATGAACCCTGGGAGCCATTAAATACACTCCCAAATAGCCATAGGAGTGATTTAAACCAAAAAATTCAAAATTCAAAAAAGTTTGAATTCTAAAATTCCTTAATATGTCATTGTGCTGGAAAATTTATCATTTTTTTCACCATACATTCTCAAAAAACTC
Source organism: Flabesymbios commensalis (assembly GCA_964017125.1). NCBI lineage: Eukaryota > Metazoa > Annelida > Polychaeta > Terebellida > Flabelligeridae > Flabesymbios > Flabesymbios commensalis. Next base: position 84,664,645 of record OZ024905.1, read on the forward strand.
AAATAAACCACCCCAGATGCACCGACTTGTGATCACAATCGATATTCGGATTAAAAAATTGTGCAAAAAAGTGTTTTTTCTGACCACCGCGGGGCTGAGAAAAAATGGTAATTTTACACACATGACACCTCCAGAAAAAAATCAATCTCATTTCTTCGCATTTTGCCAATGAACCCTGGGAGCCATGAAATACACTCCCAAATAGCCAGAGGAGTGATTTAAAACAAAAAATTCAAAATTCAAAAAAGTTTGAATTCTAAAATTCCTTAATATGTCATTGTGCTGGAAAATTTATCATTTTTTCACCATAAATTCTCAAAAAACTCGAATAAACCACCCCAGATGCAGCGACCTGTGATCAGAATCCATATTCAGAGAAAAAAAATTGTGCAAAAAAGTGCCTTTTCTGACCACCGCGGGGCTGAGAAAAAATGGTAATTTTTCACACATGACACCTCCAGAAAAAAATCATTCTCATTTCTTCGCATTTTGCCAATGAACCCTGGGAGCCATGAAATACACTCCCAAATAGCCATGGGAGTGATTTAAAACAAAAAATTCAAAATTCAAAAAAGTTTGAATTCTAAAATTCCCTAATATGTCATTGTGCTGGAAAATTTATCTTTTTTTTTACCATAAATTCTCAAAAAACTCGAATAAACCACCCCAGATGCAGCGACCTGTGATCAGAATCCATATTCAGAGAAAAAAAAAATTGTACAAAAGTGCCTTTTCTGACCACCGCGGGGCTGGGAAAAAAAGGTAATTTTTCACACATGACACTTCCAGAAAAAAATCATTCTTATTTCTTCGCATTTTGCCATTGAACCCTGGGATCCATGAAATACACTCCCAAATAGCCGTAGGAGTGACTTAAGCCAAAAAATTCAAAATTCAAAAAAGTTTGAATTCTAAAATTCCTTAATATGTCATTGTGCTGAAAAATTTATCATTTTTTCATCATAAATTCTCAAAAAACTCAAATAAACCACCCCAGATGCACCGACTTGTGATCACAATCGATATTCGGATTAAAAAATTGTGCAAAAAAGTGCCTTTTCTGACCACGGCGGGGCTGAGAAAAAATGGTAATTTTACACACATGACACCTCCAGAAAAAAATCATTCTCATTTCTTCGCATTTTGCCAATGAACCCTGGGAGCCATGAAATACACTCCCAAATAGCCAGAGGAGTGATTTAAAACAAAAAATTCAAAATTCAAAAAGTTTGAATTCTAAAATTCCTTAATATGTCATTGTGCTGGAAAATTTATCATTTTTTCACCATAAATTCTCAAAAAACTCGAATAAACCACCCCAGATGCAGCGACCTGTGATCAGAATCCATATTCAGAGAAAAAAAAATTTTGCAAAAAACTGCCTTTTCTGACCACCGCGGGGCTGAGAAAAAATGGTAATTTTTCACACATGACACCTCCAGAAAAAAATCATTCTCATTTCTTCGCATTTTGCCAATGAACCCTGGGAGCCATGAAATACACTCCCAAATAGCCATAGGAGTGATTTAAAACAAAAAATTCTAAATTCAAAAAAGTTTGAATTCTAAAATTCCCTAATATGTCATTGTGCTGGAAAATTTATCTTTTTTTTCACCATAAATTCTCAAAAAACTCGAATAAACCACCCCAGATGCAGCGACCTGTGATCAGAATCCATATTCAGAGAAAAAAAAAATTGTGCAAAAGTGCCTTTTCTGACCACCGCGGGGCTGGGAAAAAAAGGTAATTTTTCACACATGACACTTCCAGAAAAAAATCATTCTTATTTCTTCGCATTTCGCCATTGAACCCTGGGATCCATGAAATACACTCCCAAATAGCCGTAGGAGTGACTTAAGCCAAAAAATTCAAAATTCAAAAAAGTTTGAATTCTAAAATTCCTTAATATGTCATTGTGCTGAAAAATTTATCATTTTTTCATCATAAATTCTCAAAAAACTCAAATAAACCACCCCAGATGCACCAACCTGTGATCACAAATCGATATAAGGAGAAAAAAAAATTGTGCAAAAAAGTGTTTTTTCTGACCACCGCGGGGCTGAGAAAAAATGGTAATTTTACACACATGACACCTCCAGAAAAAAATCAATCTCATTTCTTCGCATTTTGCCAATGAACCCTGGGAGCCATGAAATACACTCCCAAATAGCCATAGGAGTGATTTAAACCAAAAAATTCAAAATTCAAAAAAGTTTGAATTCTAAAATTCCCTAATATGTCATTGTGCTGGAAAATTTATCATTTTTTTAACCATAAATTCTCAAAAAACTCGAATAAACCACCCCAGATGCAGCGACCTGTGATCAGAATCCATATTCAGAGAAAAACAAATTGTGCAAAAAAGTGCCTTTTCTGACCACTGCGGGGCTGGGAAAAAATGGTAATTTTTCACACATGACACTTCCAGAAAAAAATCATTCATATTTCTTCGCATTTTGCCATTGAACCCTGGGATCCATGAAATACACTCCCAAATAGCCATACGAGTGATTTAAACCAAAAAATTCAAAATTCAAAAAAGTTTGAATTCTAAAATTCCTTAATATGTCATTGTGCTGGAAATTTTTTAATTTTTTTCATCATACATTCTCAAAAAACTCAAATAAACCACCCCAGATGCACCGACTTGTGATCAGAATTGATATTCGGAGAAAAAAAAATTGTGCAAAAAAGTGCCTTTTCTGACCACCGCGGGGCTGAAAAAAAATGGTAATTTTTCACACATGACAACTCCAGAAAAAAATCATTCTCATTTCTTCGCATTTTGCCAATGAACCCTGGGAGCCATTAAATACACTCCCAAATAGCCATAGGAGTGATTTAAACCAAAAAATTCAAAATTCAAAAAAGTTTGAATTCTAAAATTCCTTAATATGTCATTGTGCTGGAAAATTTATCATTTTTTTCACCATACATTCTCAAAAAACTCAAATAAACCACCCCAGATGCACCGACTTGTGATCACAATCAATATTCGGATTAAAAAATTGTGCAAAAAAGTGTTTTTTCTGACCACCGCGGGGCTGAGAAAAAATGGTAATTTTACACACATGACACCTCCAGAAAAAAATCAATCTCATTTCTTCGCATTTTGCCAATGAACCCTGGGAGCCATGAAATACACTCCCAAATAGCCATAGGAGTGATTTAAACCAAAAAATTCAAAATTCAAAAAAGTTTGAATTCTAAAATTCCTTAATATGTCATTGTGCTGGAAAATTTATCATTTTTTCCACCATACATTCTCAAAAAACTCAAATAAACCACCCCAGAAGCACCGACTTGTGATCAGAATCGATATTCGGAGAAAAAAAAATTGTGCAATTTTTGCCAATGAACCCTGGGAGCCATGAAATACACTCCCAAATAGCCATAGGAGTGATTTAAACCAAAAAATTCAAAATTCAAAAAAGTTTGAATTCTAAAATTCCTTAATATGTCATTGTGCTGGAAAATTTATCATTTTTTCATCATAAATTCTCAAAAAACTCGAATAAACCACCCCAGATGCAGCGACCTGTGATCAGAATCCATATTCAGAGAAAAAAAAATTGTGCAAAAAAGTGCCTTTTCTGACCACCGCGGGGCTGAGAAAAAATGGTAATTTTTCACACATGACACCTCCAGAAAAAAATCATTCTCATTTCTTCGCTTTTTGCCAATGAACCCTGGGAGCCATGAAATACACTCACAAATAGCCAGAGTGATTTAAAACAAAAAATTCAAAATTCAAAAAAGTTTGAATTCTAAAATTCCTTAATATGTCATTGTGCTGGAAAATTGATCATTTTTTCATCATAAATTCTCAAAAAACTCGAATAAACCACCCCAGATGCAGCGACCTGTGATCAGAATCCATATTCAGAGAAAAAAAAATTGTGCAAAAAAGTGCCTTTTCTGACCACCGCGGGGCTGAGAAAAAATGGTAATTTTTCACACATGACACCTCCAGAAAAAAATCATTCTCATTTCTTCGCATTTTGCCAATGAACCCTGGGAGCCATGAAATACACTCCCAAATAGCCATAGGAGTGATTTGAAACAAAAAATTCAAAATTCCAAAAAGTTTGAATTCTAAAATTCCCTAATATGTCATTGTGCTGGAAAATTTATCATTTTTTTAACCATAAATTCTCAAAAAACTCGAATAAACCACCCCAGATGCAGCGACCTGTGATCAGAATCCATATTCAGAGAAAAACAAATTGTGCAAAAAAGTGCCTTTTCTGACCACTGCGGGGCTGGGAAAAAATGGTAATTTTTCACACATGACACTTCCAGAAAAAAATCATTCATATTTCTTCGCATTTTGCCATTGAACCCTGGGATCCATGAAATACACTCCCAAATAGCCGTAGGGGTGACTTAAGCCAAAAAATTAAAAATTCAAAAAAGTTTGAATTCTAAAATTCCTTAATATGTCATTGTGCTGGAAAATTTATCATTTTTTTCACCTTAAATTCTCAAAAAACTCGAATAAACCACCCCAGATGCAGCGACCTGTGATCAGAATCCATATTCAGAGAAAAAGAAATTGTGCAAAAAAGTGCCTTTTCTGACCACCGCGGGGCTGGGAAAAAATGGTAATTTTTCACACATGACACTTCCAGAAAAAAATCATTCTTATTTCTTCGCATTTTGCCAATGAACCCTGGGAGCCATGAAATACACTCCCAAATAGCCATACGAGTGATTTAAACCAAAAAATTCAAAATTCAAAAAAGTTTGAATTCTAAAATTCCTTAATATGTCATTGTGCTGGAAAATTTTTAATTTTTTTCATCATACATTCTCAAAAAACTCAAATAAACCACCCCAGATGCACCGACTTGTGATCAGAATTGATATTCGGAGAAAAAAAAATTGTGCAAAAAAGTGCCTTTTCTGACCACCGCGGGGCTGAAAAAAAATGGTAATTTTTCACACATGACACCTCCAGAAAAAAATCATTCTCATTTCTTCGCACTTTGCCAATGAACCCTGGGAGCCATTAAATACACTCCCAAATAGCCATAGGAGTGATTTAAACCAAAAAATTCAAAATTCAAAAAAGTTTGAATTCTAAAATTCCTTAATATGTCATTGTGCTGGAAAATTTATCATTTTTTTCACCATACATTCTCAAAAAACTAAAATAAACCACCCCACATGCACCGACTTGTGATCACAATCGATATTCGGATTAAAAAATTGTGCAAAAAAGTGTTTTTTCTGACCACCGCGGGGCTGAGAAAAAATGGTAATTTTACACACATGACACCTCCAGAAAAAAATCAATCTCATTTCTTCGCATTTTGCCAATGAACCCTGGGAGCCATGAAATACACTCCCAAATAGCCAGAGGAGTGATTTAAAACAAAAAATTCAAAATTCAAAAAAGTTTGAATTCTAAAATTCCTTAATATGTCATTGTGCTGGAAAATTTATCATTTTTTCACCATAAATTCTCAAAAAACTCGAATAAACCACCCCAGATGCAGCGACCTGTGATCAGAATCCATATTCAGAGAAAAAAAATTGTGCAAAAAAGTGCCTTTTCTGACCACCGCGGGGCTGAGAAAAAATGGTAATTTTTCACACATGACACCTCCAGAAAAAAATCATTCTCATTTCTTCGCATTTTGCCAATGAACCCTGGGAGCCATGAAATACACTCCCAAATAGCCATGGGAGTGATTTAAAACAAAAAATTCAAAATTCAAAAAAGTTTGAATTCTAAAATTCCCTAATATGTCATTGTGCTGGAAAATTTATCTTTTTTTTTACCATAAATTCCCAAAAAACTCGAATAAACCACCCCAGATGCAGCGACCTGTGATCAGAATCCATATTCAGAGAAAAAAAAAATTGTACAAAAGTGCCTTTTCTGACCACCGCGGGGCTGGGAAAAAAAGGTAATTTTTCACACATGACACTTCCAGAAAAAAATCATTCTTATTTCTTCGCATTTTGCCATTGAACCCTGGGATCCATGAAATACACTCCCAAATAGCCGTAGGAGTGACTTAAGCCAAAAAATTGAAAATTCAAAAAAGTTTGAATTCTAAAATTCCTTAATATGTCATTGTGCTGAAAAATTTATCATTTTTTCATCATAAATTCTCAAAAAACTCAAATAAACCACCCCAGATGCACCGACTTGTGATCACAATCGATATTCGGATTAAAAAATTGTGCAAAAAAGTGCCTTTTCTGACCACGGCGGGGCTGAGAAAAAATGGTAATTTTACACACATGACACCTCCAGAAAAAAATCATTCTCATTTCTTCGCATTTTGCCAATGAACCCTGGGAGCCATGAAATACACTCCCAAATAGCCAGAGGAGTGATTTAAAACAAAAAATTCAAAATTCAAAAAGTTTGAATTCTAAAATTCCTTAATATGTCATTGTGCTGGAAAATTTATCATTTTTTCACCATAAATTCTCAAAAAACTCGAATAAACCACCCCAGATGCAGCGACCTGTGATCAGAATCCATATTCAGAGAAAAAAAAATTTTGCAAAAAAGTGCCTTTTCTGACCACCGCGGGGCTGAGAAAAAATGGTAATTTTTCACACATGACACCTCCAGAAAAAAATCATTCTCATTTCTTCGCATTTTGCCAAGGAACCCTGGGAGCCATGAAATACACTCCCAAATAGCCATAGGAGTGATTTAAAACAAAAAATTCAAAATTCAAAAAAGTTTGAATTCTAAAATTCCCTAATATGTCATTGTGCTGGAAAATTTATCTTTTTTTTCACCATAAATTCTCAAAAAACTCGAATAAACCACCCCAGATGCAGCGACCTGTGATCAGAATCCATATTCAGAGAAAAAAAAAATTGTGCAAAAGTGCCTTTTCTGACCACCGCGGGGCTGGGAAAAAAAGGTAATTTTTCACACATGACACTTCCAGAAAAAAATCATTCTTATTTCTTCGCATTTCGCCATTGAACCCTGGGATCCATGAAATACACTCCCAAATAGCCGTAGGAGTGACTTAAGCCAAAAAATTCAAAATTCAAAAAAGTTTGAATTCTAAAATTCCTTAATATGTCATTGTGCTGAAAAATTTATCATTTTTTCATCATAAATTCTCAAAAAACTCAAATAAACCACCCCAGATGCACCAACCTGTGATCACAAATCGATATAAGGAGAAAAAAAAATTGTGCAAAAAAGTGCCTTTTCTGACCACGGCGGGGCTGAGAAAAAATGGTAATTTTTCACACATGACACCTCCAGAAAAAAATCATTCTCATTTCTTCGCATTTTGCCAATGAACCCTGGGAGCCATGAAATACACTCCCAAATAGCCATAGGAGTGATTTAAACCAAAAAATTCAAAATTCAAAAAAGTTTGAATTCTAAAATTCCTTAATATGTCATTGTGCTGGAAAATTTATCATTTTTTCCACCATACATTCTCAAAAAACTCAAATAAACCACCCCAGAAGCACCGACTTGTGATCAGAATCGATATTCGGAGAAAAAAAAATTGTGCAATTTTTGCCAATGAACCCTGGGAGCCATGAAATACACTCCCAAATAGCCATAGGAGTGATTTAAACCAAAAAATTCAAAATTCAAAAAAGTTTGAATTCTAAAATTCCTTAATATGTCATTGTGCTGGAAAATTTATCATTTTTTTCACCATACATTCTCAAAAAACTCAAATAAACAACCCCAGATGCACCGACTTGTGATCACAATCGATATTCGGAGAAAAAAAATTGTGCAAAAAAGTGCCTTTTCTGACCACCGCGGGGCTGAGAAAAAATGGTAATTTTTCACACATGACACCTCCAGAAAAAAAATCATTCTCATTTCTTCGCTTTTTGCCAATGAACCCTGGGAGCCATGAAATACACTCACAAATAGCCAGAGGAGTGATTTAAAACAAAAAATTCAAAATTCAAAAAAGTTTGAATTCTAAAATTCCTTAATATGTCATTGTGCTGGAAAATTGATCATTTTTTCACCATAAATTCTCAAAAAACTCGAATAAACCACCCCAGATGCAGCGACCTGTGATCAGAATCTATATTCAGAGAAAAAAAAATTGTGCGAAAAAGTGCCTTTTCTGACCACCGCGGGGCTGAGAAAAAATGGTAATTTTTCACACATGACACCTCCAGAAAAAAATCATTCTCATTTCTTCGCATTTTGCCAATGAACCCTGGGAGCCATGAAATACACTCCCAAATAGCCATAGGAGTGATTTGAAACAAAAAATTCAAAATTCCAAAAAGTTTAAATTCTAAAATTCCCTAATATGTCATTGTGCTGGAAAATTTATCATTTTTTTAACCATAAATTCTCAAAAAACTCGAATAAACCACCCCAGATGCAGCGACCTGTGATCAGAATCCATATTCAGAGAAAAACAAATTGTGCAAAAAAGTGCCTTTTCTGACCACCGCGGGGCTGGGAAAAAATGGTAATTTTTCACACATGACACTTCCAGAAAAAAATCATTCACATTTCTTCGCATTTTGCCATTGAACCCTGGGATCCATGAAATACACTCCCAAATAGCCGTAGGGGTGACTTAAGCCAAAAAATTAAAAATTCAAAAAAGTTTGAATTCTAAAATTCCTTAATATGTCATTGTGCTGGAAAATTTATCAAATTTTTTCACCTTAAATTCTCAAAAAACTCGAATAAACCACCCCAGATGCAGCGACCTGTGATCAGAATCCATATTCGGAGAAAAAAAAATTGTGCAAAAAAGTGCCTTCTCTGACCACCGCGGGGCTGAGAAAAAATGGTAATTTTTCACACATGACACCTCCAGAAAAAAATCATTCTCATTTCTTCGCATTTTGCCAATGAATCCTGGGATCCATGAAATACACTCCCAAATAGCCGTAGGGGTGACTTAAGCCAAAAAATTAAAAATTCAAAAAAGTTTGAATTCTAAAATTCCTTAATATGTCATTGTGCTGGAAAATTTATCAAATTTTTTCACCTTAAATTCTCAAAAAACTCGAATAAACCACCCCAGATGCAGCGACCTGTGATCAGAATCCATATTCAGAGAAAAACAAATTGTGCAAAAAAGTGCCTTTTCTGACCACCGCGGGGCTGGGAAAAAATGGTAATTTTTCACACATGACACTTCCAGAAAAAAATCATTCTTATTTCTTCGCATTTTGCCAATGAACCCTGGGAGCCAAGAAATACACTCCCAAATAGCCATACGAGTGATTTAAACCAAAAAATTCAAAATTCAAAAAAGTTTGAATTCTAAAATTCCTTAATATGTCATTGTGCTGGAAAATGTATCATTTTTTCACCATACATTCTCAAAAAACTCAAATAAACCACCCCAGAAGCACCGACTTGTGATCAGAATCGATATTCGGAGAAAAAAAAATTGTGCAAAAAAGTGCCTTTTCTGACCACCGCGGGGCTGTGAAAAAATGGTAATTTTTCACAAATGAAACCTCCAGAAAGAATCATTCTTATTTCATCGCATTTTGCCAATGAACCCTGGGAGCCATGAAATACACTCCCAAATAGCCATAGGAGTGATTTAAACCAAAAAATTCAAAATTCAAAAAAGTTTGAATACTAAAATTCCTTAATATGTCATTGTGCTGGAAAATTTTTAATTTTTTTCATCATACATTCTCAAAAAACTCAAATAAACCACCCCAGATGCACCGACTTGTGATCAGAATTGATATTCGGAGAAAAAAAAATTGTGCAAAAAAGTGCCTTTTCTGACCACCGCGGGGCTGGGAAAAAATGGTAATTTTTCACACATGACACTTCCAGAAAAAAATCATTCATATTTCTTCGCATTTTGCCAATGAACCCTGGGAGCCATGAAATACACTCCCAAAAAGCCATAGGAGTGATTTAAAACAAAAAATTCAAAATTCAAAAAAGTTTGAATTCTAAAATTCCCTAATATGTCATTGTGCTGGAAAATGTATCTTTTTTTTCACCATAAATTCTCAAAAAACTCGAATAAACCACCCCAGATGCAGCGACCTGTGATCAGAATCCATATTCGGAGAAAAAAAAATTGTGCAAAAAAGTGCCTTCTCTGACCACCGCGGGGCTGAGAAAAAATGGTAATTTTTCACACATGACACCTCCAGAAAAAAATCATTCTCATTTCTTCGCATTTTGCCAATGAATCCTGGGAGCCATGAAATACACTCCCAAATAGCCATAGGAGTGATTTAAAACAAAAAATTCAAAATTCAAAAAAGTTTGAATTCTAAAGTTCCTTAATATGTCATTGTGCTGGAAAATTTATCATTTTTTCACCATAAATTCTCAAAAAACTCGAATAAACCACCCCAGATGCAGCGACCTGTGATCAGAATCCATATTCAGAGAAAAACAAATTGTGCAAAAAAGTGCTTTTTCTGACCACCGCAGGGCTGGGAAAAAATGGTAATTTTTCACACATGACACTTCCAGAAAAAAATCATTCTTATTTCTTCGCATTTTGCCATTGAACCCTGGGATCCATGAAATACACTCCCAAATAGCCGTAGGAGTGACTTAAGCCAAAAAATTCAAAATTCAAAAAAGTTTGAATTCTAAAATTCCTTAATATGTCATTGTGCTGGAAAATTTATCATTTTTTCACCATAAATTCTCAAAAAACTCTAATAAACCACCCCAGATGCAGCGACCTGTGATCAGAATCCATATTCGGAGAAAAAAAAATTGTGCAAAAAAGTGCCTTCTCTGACCACAGCGGGGCTCAGAAAAAATGGTAATTTTTCACACATGACACCTCCAGAAAAAAATCATTCTCATTTCTTCGCATTTTGCCAATGAACCCTGGGAGCCATGAAATACACTCCCAAATAGCCATAGGAGTGATTTAAAACAAAAAATTCAAAATTCAAAAAAGTTTGAATTCTAAAATTCCTTAATATGTCATTGTGCTGGAAATTTTTTAATTTTTTCATCATACATTCTCAAAAAACTCAAATAAACCACCCCAGATGCACCGACTTGTGATCAGAATTGATATTCGGAGAAAAAAAAATTGTGCAAAAAAGTGCCTTTTCTGACCACCGCGGGGCTGTGAAAAAATGGTAATTTTTCACACATGACACCTCCAGAAAAAAATCATTCTCATTTCTTCGCATTTTGCCAATGAACCCTGGGAGCCATGAAATACACTCCCAAATAGCCATACGAGTGACTTAAACCAAAAAATTCAAAATTCAAAAAAGTTTGAATTCTAAAATTCCTTAATATGTCATTGTGCTGGGAAATGTATCTTTTTTTTCACCATAAATTCTCAAAAAACTCGAATAAACCACCCCAGATGCAGCGACCTGTGATCAGAATCCATATTCAGAGAAAAACAAATTGTGCAAAAAAGTGCCTTTTCTGACCACCGCGGGGCTGGGAAAAAATGGTAATTTTTCACACATGACACTTCCAGAAAAAAATCATTCTTATTTCTTCGCATTTTGCCAATGAACCCTGGGAGCCATGAAATACACTCCCAAATAGCCATACGAGTGATTTAAACCAAAAAATTCAAAATTCAAAAAAGTTTGAATTCTAAAATTCCTTAATATGTCATTGTGCTGGAAAATTTATCATTTTTTCACCATAAATTCTCAAAAAACTCAAATTAACCACCCCAGATGCACCGACTTGTGATCAAAATCAATATTCGCAGAAAAAAAAATTGTGCAAAAAAGTGCCTTTTCTGACCACCGCGGGGCTGTGAAAAAATGGTAATTTTTCACACATGACACCTCGAGAAAAAAATCATTCTCATTTCTTCGCATTTTGCCAATGAACCCTGGGAGCCATGAAATACACTCCCAAATAGCCATAGGAGTGATTTAAAACAAAAAATTCCAAATTCAAAAAAGTTTGAATTCTAAAATTCCTTAATATGTCATTGTGCTGGAAAATTTATCATTTTTTTCACCATAAATTCTCAAAAAACTCAAATTACCCACCCCAGATGCACTGACCTGTGTTTAGAATCGATATTCGAAGAAAAAAAAATTGTGCAAAAAAGTGCCTTTTCTGACCACCGCGGGGCTGTGAAAAAATGGTAATTTTTCACACATGACACCTCCAGAAAAAATCATTCTTATTTCTTCGCATTTTGCCAATGAACCCTGGGAGCCATGAAATACACTCCCAAATAGCCATAGGAGTGATTTAAAACAAAAAATTCAAAAACTCAAAAAAGGTTGAATTCTAAAATTCCTTAATATGTCATTGTGCTGGAAAATTTATCATTTTTTTCACCATAAATTCTCAAAAAACTCAAATTAACCACCCCAGATGCACCGACCTGTGTTTAGAATCGATATTCGAAGAAAAAAAAATTGTGCAAAAAAGTGCCTTTTCTGACCACCGCGGGGCTGTGAAAAAATGGTAATTTTTCACACATGACACCTCCAGAAAAAATCATTCTTATTTCTTCGCATTTTGCCAATGAACCCTGGGAGCCATGAAATACACTCCCAAATAGCCATAGGAGTGATTTAAAACAAAAAATTCAAAACTCAAAAAAGGTTGAATTCTAAAATTCCTTAATATGTCATTGTGCTGGAAAATTTATCATTTTTTCACCATAAATTCTCAAAAAACTCGAATAAACCACCCCAGATGCAGCAACCTGTGATCAGAATCCATATTCAGAGAAAAGCAAATTGTGCAAAAAAGTGCTTTTTCTGACCACCGCAGGGCTGGGAAAAAATGGTAATTTTTCACACATGACACTTCCAGAAAAAAATCATTCTTATTTCTTCGCATTTTGCCATTGAACCCTGGGATCCATGAAATACACTCCCAAATAGCCGTAGGAGTGACTTAAGCCAAAAAATTCAAAATTCAAAAAAGTTTGAATTCTAAAATTCCTTAATATGTCATTGTGCTGGAAAATTTATCATTTTTTCACCATAAATTCTCAAAAAACTCTAATAAACCACCCCAGATGCAGCGACCTGTGATCAGAATCCATATTCGGAGAAAAAAAAATTGTGCAAAAAAGTGCCTTCTCTGACCACCGCGGGGCTCAGAAAAAATGGTAATTTTTCACACATGACACCTCCAGAAAAAAATCATTCTCATTTCTTCGCATTTTGCCAATGAACCTTGGGAGCCATGAAATACACTCCCAAATAGCCATAGGAGTGATTTAAAACAAAAAATTCAAAATTCAAAAAAGTTTGAATTCTAAAATCCCTTAATATGTCATTGTGCTGGAAATTTTTTAATTTTTTTCATCATACATTCTCAAAAAACTCAAATAAACCACCCCAGATGCACCGACTTGTGATCAGAATTGATATTCGGAGAAAAAAAAATTGTGCAAAAAAGTGCCTTTTCTGACCACCGCGGGGCTGTGAAAAAATGGTAATTTTTCACACATGACACCTCCAGAAAAAAATCATTCTCATTTCTTCGCATTTTGCCAATGAACCCTGGGAGCCATGAAATACACTCCCAAATAGCCATACGAGTGACTTAAACCAAAAAATTCAAAATTCAAAAAAGTTTGAATTCTAAAATTCCTTAATATGTCATTGTGCTGGGAAATGTATCTTTTTTTTCACCATAAATTCTCAAAAAACTCGAATAAACCACCCCAGATGCAGCGACCTGTGATCAGAATCCATATTCAGAGAAAAACAAATTGTGCAAAAAAGTGCCTTTTCTGACCACCGCGGGGCTGGGAAAAAATGGTAATTTTTCAAACATGACACTTCCAGAAAAAAATCATTCTTATTTCTTCGCATTTTGCCAATGAACCCTGGGAGCCATGAAATACACTCCCAAATAGCCATACGAGTGATTTAAACCAAAAAATTCAAAATTCAAAAAAGTTTGAATTCTAAAATTCCTTAATATGTCATTGTGCTGGAAAATTTATCATTTTTTCACCATAAATTCTCAAAAAAATCAAATTAACCACCCCAGATGCACCGACTTGTGATCAAAATCAATATTCGCAGAAAAAAAAATTGTGCAAAAAAGTGCCTTTTCTGACCACCGCGGGGCTGTGAAAAAATGGTAATTTTTCACACATGACACCTCCAGAAAAAAATCATTCTCATTTCTTCGCATTTTGCCAATGAACCCTGGGAGCCATGAAATACACTCCCAAATAGCCATAGGAGTGATTTAAAACAAAAAATTCCAAATTCAAAAAAGTTTGAATTCTAAAATTCCTTAATATGTCATTGTGCTGGAAAATTTATCATTTTTTTCACCATAAATTCTCAAAAAACTCAAATTACCCACCCCAGATGCACTGACCTGTGTTTAGAATCGATATTCGAAGAAAAAAAAATTGTGCAAAAAAGTGCCTTTTCTGACCACCGCAGGGCTGTGAAAAAATGGTAATTTTTCACACATGACACCTCCAGAAAAAATCATTCTTATTTCTTCGCATTTTGCCAATGAACCCTGGGAGCCATGAAATACACTCCCAAATAGCCATAGGAGTGATTTAAAACAAAAAATTCAAAACTCAAAAAAGGTTGAATTCTAAAATTCCTTAATATGTCATTGTGCTGGAAAATTTATCATTTTTTTCACCATAAATTCTCAAAAAACTCAAATTAACCACCCCAGATGCACCGACCTGTGTTTAGAATCGATATTCGAAGAAAAAAAAATTGTGCAAAAAAGTGCCTTTTCTGACCACCGCGGGGCTGTGAAAAAATGGTAATTTTTCACACATGACACCTCCAGAAAAAATCATTCTTATTTCTTCGCATTTTGCCAATGAACCCTGGGAGCCATGAAATACACTCCCAAATAGCCATAGGAAATATATAAACCAAAAAATTCAAAACTCAAAAAAGTTTGAATTCTAAAATTCCTTAATATGTCATTGTGCTGGAAAATTTATCATTTTTTCACCATACATTCTCAAAAAGCTCAAATAAACCACCCCAGATGCACCGACTTGTGATCAGAATCGATATTCAAAGAAAAAAAAATTGTGCAAAAAAGTGCCTTTTCTGACCACCGCGGGGCTGTGAAAAAATGGTAATTTTTCACACATGACACCTCCAGAAAAAAATCATTCTCATTTCTTCGCATTTTGCCAATGAACCCTGGGAGCCATGAAATACACTCCCAAATAGCCATAGGAGTGATTTAAAACAAAAAATTCCAAATTCAAAAAAGTTTGAATTCTAAAATTCCTTAATATGTCATTGTGCTGGAAAATTTATCATTTTTTTCACCATAAATTCTCAAAAAACTCAAATTACCCACCCCAGATGCACTGACCTGTGTTTAGAATCGATATTCGAAGAAAAAAAAATTGTGCAAAAAAGTGCCTTTTCTGACCACCGCGGGGCTGTGAAAAAATGGTAATTTTTCACACATGACACCTCCAGAAAAAAATCATTCTCATTTCTTCGCATTTTGCCAATGAACCCTGGGAGCCATGAAATACACTCCCAAATAGCCATAGGAGTGATTTAAAACAAAAAATTCCAAATTCAAAAAAGTTTGAATTCTAAAATTCCTTAATATGTCATTGTGCTGGAAAATTTATCATTTTTTTCACCATAAATTCTCAAAAAACTCAAATTACCCACCCCAGATGCACTGACCTGTGTTTAGAATCGATATTCGAAGAAAAAAAAATTGTGCAAAAAAGTGCCTTTTCTGACCACCGCAGGGCTGTGAAAAAATGGTAATTTTTCACACATGACACCTCCAGAAAAAATCATTCTTATTTCTTCGCATTTTGCCAATGAACCCTGGGAGCCATGAAATACACTCCCAAATAGCCATAGGAGTGATTTAAAACAAAAAATTCAAAACTCAAAAAAGGTTGAATTCTAAAATTCCTTAATATGTCATTGTGCTGGAAAATTTATCATTTTTTTCACCATAAATTCTCAAAAAACTCAAATTAACCACCCCAGATGCACCGACCTGTGTTTAGAATCGATATTCGAAGAAAAAAAAATTGTGCAAAAAAGTGCCTTTTCTGACCACCGCGGGGCTGTGAAAAAATGGTAATTTTTCACACATGACACCTCCAGAAAAAATCATTCTTATTTCTTCGCATTTTGCCAATGAACCCTGGGAGCCATGAAATACACTCCCAAATAGCCATAGGAAATATATAAACCAAAAAATTCAAAACTCAAAAAAGTTTGAATTCTAAAATTCCTTAATATGTCATTGTGCTGGAAAATTTATCATTTTTTCACCATACATTCTCAAAAAGCTCAAATAAACCACCCCAGATGCACCGACTTGTGATCAGAATCGATATTCGGAGAAAAAAAAATTGTGCAAAAAAGTGCCTTTTCTGACCACCGCGGGGCTGTGAAAAAATGGTAATTTTTCACACATGACACCTCCAGAAAAAAATCATTCTCATTTCTTCGCATTTTGCCAATGAACCCTGGGAGCCATGAAATACACTCCCAAATAGCCATAGGAAATATATAAACCAAAAAATTCAAAACTCAAAAAAGTTTGAATTCTAAAATTCCTTAATATGTCATTGTGCTGGAAAATTTATCATTTTTTTCACCATACATTCTCAAAAAACTCAAATAAACCACCCCAGATGCACCGACTTGTGATCAGAATCAATATTCGGAAAAAAAAAATTGTGCAAAAAAGTGCCTTTTCTGACCACGGCGTGGCTGTGTAAAAATGGTAATTTTTCACACATGACAGTTCTAGAAAAAAATCATTCTTATTTCTTCGCATTTTGCCAATGAACCCTGGGAGCCATGAAATACACTCCCAAATAGCCATAGGAGTGATTTAAAACAAAAAATTCAAAATTCAAAAAAGGTTGAATTCTAAAATTCCTTAATATGTCATTGTGCTGGAAAATTTATCATTTTTTCACCATAAATTCTCAAAAAAAACTCAAATTACCCACCCCAGATGCACTGACCTGTGCTTAGAATCGATATTCGAAGAAAAAAAAATTGTGCAAAAAAGTGCCTTTTCTGACCACCGCGGGGCTGTGAAAAAATGGTAATTTTTCACACATGACACCTCCAGAAAAAATCATTCTTATTTCTTCGCATTTTGCCAATGAACCCTGGGAGCCATGAAATACACTCCCAAATAGCCATAGGAGTGATTTAAAACAAAAAATTCAAAATTCAAAAAAGGTTGTATTCTAAAATTCCTTAATATGTCATTGTGCTGGAAAATTTATCATTTTTTTCACCATAAATTCTCAAAAAACTCAAATTAACCACCCCAGATGCACCGACCTGTGTTTAGAATCGATATTCGAAGAAAAAAAAATTGTGCAAAAAAGTGCCTTTTCTGACCACCGCGGGGCTGTGAAAAAATGGTAATTTTTCACACATGACACCTCCAGAAAAAGTCATTCTTATTTCTTCGCATTTTGCCAATGAACCCTGGGAGCCATGAAATACACTCCCAAATAGCCATAGGAAATATATAAACCAAAAAATTCAAAACTCAAAAAAGTTTGAATTCTAAAATTCCTTAATATGTCATTGTGCTGGAAAATTTATCATTTTTTCACCATACATTCTCAAAAAACACAAATAAACCACCCCAGATGCACCGACTTGTGATCAGAATCGATATTCAAAGAAAAAAAAATTGTGCAAAAAAGTGCCTTTTCTGACCACCGCGGGGCTGTGAAAAAATGGTAATTTTTCACTCATGACAGTTCTAGAAAAAAATCATTCTTATTTCTTCGCATTTTGCCAATGAACCCTGGGAGCCATGAAATACACTCCCAAATAGCCATAGGAGTGATTCAAAACAAAAAATTCAAAATTCAAAAAAGTTTGAATTCTAAAATTCCTTAATATGTCATTGTGCTGGAAAATTTATCATTTTTTTAACCATACATTCTCAAAAAACTCAAATAAACCACCCAAGATGCACCGACTTGAGATCAGAATCAATATTCGGAGAAAAAAAAATTGTGCAAAAAAGTGCCTTTTCTGACCACCGCGGGGCGGTGAAAAAATGGTAATTTTTCACACATGACAGTTCTAGAAAAAAATCATTCTTATTTCTTCGCATTTTGCCAATGAACCCTGGGAGCCATGAAATACACTCCCAAATAGCCATAGGAGTGATTTAAAACAAAAAATTCAAAATTCAAAAAAGGTTGAATTCTAAAATTCCTTAATATGTCATTGTGCTGGAAAATTTATCATTTTTTTCACCATAAATTCTCAAAAAACTCAAATTACCCACCCCAGATGCACTGACCTGTGTTTAGAATCGATATTCGAAGAAAAAAAAATTGTGCAAAAAAGTGCTTTTTCTGACCACCGCGGGGCTGTGAAAAAATCGTAATTTTTCACACATGACACCTCCAGAAAAAATCATTCTTATTTCTTCGCATTTTGCCAATGAACCCTAGGAGCCATGAAATACACTCCCAAATAGCCATAGGAAATATATAAACCAAAAAATTCAAAACTCAAAAAAGTTTGAATTCTAAAATTCCTTAATATGTCATTGTGCTGGAAAATTTATCATTTTTTCACCATACATTCTCAAAAAACTCAAATAAACCACCCCAGATGCACCGACTTGTGATCACAATCGATATTCAGAGAAAAAAAAATTGTGCAAAAAAGTGCCTTTTCTGACAACCGCGGGGCTGAGAAAAAATGGTAATTTTTCACACATGACACCTCCAGAAAAAAATCATTCTCATTTCTTCGCATTTTGCCAATGAACCCTGGGAGCCATGAAATACACTCCCAAATAGCCATAGGAAATATATAAACCAAAAAATTCAAAACTCAAAAAAGTTTGAATTCTAAAATTCCTTAATATGTCATTGTGCTGGAAAATTTATCATTTTTTTCACCATACATTCTCAAAAAACTCAAATAAACCACCCCAGATGCACCGACTTGTGATCAGAATCAATATTCGGAGAAAAAAAAATTGTGCAAAAAAGTGCCTTTTCTGACCACCGCGAGGCGGTGAAAAAATGGTAATTTTTCACACATGACAGTTCTAGAAAAAAATCATTCTTATTTCTTCGCATTTTGCCAATGAACCCTGGGAGCCATGAAATACACTCCCAAATAGCCATAGGAGTGATTTAAAACAACAAATTCAAAATTCAAAAAAGGTTGAATTCTAAAATTCCTTAATATGTCATTGTGCTGGAAAATTTATCATTTTTTTCACCATAAATTCTCAAAAAACTCAAATTACCCACCCCAGATGCACTGACCTGTGTTTAGAATCGATATTCGAAGAAAAAAAAATTGTGCAAAAAAGTGCCTTTTCTGACCACCGCGGGGCTGTGAAAAAATGGTAATTTTTCACACATGACACCTCCAGAAAAAATCATTCTTATTTCTTCGCATTTTGCCAATGAACCCTGGGAGCCATGAAATACACTCCCAAATAGCCATAGGAGTGATTTAAAACAAAAAATTCAAAATTCAAAAAAGGTTGAATTCTAAAATTCCTTAATATGTCATTGTGCTGGAAAATTTATCATTTTTTTCACCATAAATTCTCAAAAAACTCAAATTAACCACCCCAGATGCACCGACCTGTGTTTAGAATCGATATTCGAAGAAAAAAAAATTGTGCAAAAAAGTGCCTTTTCTGACCACCGCGGGGCTGTGAAAAAATGGTAATTTTTCACACATGACACCTCCAGAAAAAGTCATTCTTATTTCTTCGCATTTTGCCAATGAACCCTGGGAGCCATGAAATACACTCCCAAATAGCCATAGGAAATATATAAACCAAAAAATTCAAAACTCAAAAAAGTTTGAATTCTAAAATTCCTTAATATGTCATTGTGCTGGAAAATTTATCATTTTTTCACCATACATTCTCAAAAAACTCAAATAAACCACCCCAGATGCACCGACTTGTGATCAGAATCGATATTCAAAGAAAAAAAAATTGTGCAAAAAAGTGCCTTTTCTGACCACCGCGAGGCGGTGAAAAAATGGTAATTTTTCACACATGACAGTTCTAGAAAAAAATCATTCTTATTTCTTCGCATTTTGCCAATGAACCCTGGGAGCCATGAAATACACTCCCAAATAGCCATAGGAGTGATTTAAAACAAAAAATTCAAAATTCAAAAAAGGTTGAATTCTAAAATTCCTTAATATGTCATTGTGCTGGAAAATTTATCATTTTTTTCACCATAAATTCTCAAAAAACTCAAATTACCCACCCCAGATGCACTGACCTGTGTTTAGAATCGATATTCGAAGAAAAAAAAATTGTGCAAAAAAGTGCCTTTTCTGACCACCGCGGGGCTGTGAAAAAATGGTAATTTTTCACACATGACACCTCCAGAAAAAATCATTCTTATTTCTTCGCATTTTGCCAATGAACCCTGGGAGCCATGAAATACACTCCCAAATAGCCATAGGAGTGATTTAAAACAAAAAAATCAAAATTCAAAAAAGGTTGAATTCTAAAATTCCTTAATATGTCATTGTGCTGGAAAATTTATCATTTTTTTCACCATAAATTCTCAAAAAACTCAAATTAACCACCCCAGATGCACCGACCTGTGTTTAGAATCGATATTCGAAGAAAAAAAAATTGTGCAAAAAAGTGCCTTTTCTGACCACCGCGGGGCTGTGAAAAAATGGTAATTTTTCACACATGACACCTCCAGAAAAAGTCATTCTTATTTCTTCGCATTTTGCCAATGAACCCTGGGAGCCATGAAATACACTCCCAAATAGCCATAGGAAATATATAAACCAAAAAATTCAAAACTCAAAAAAGTTTGAATTCTAAAATTCCTTAATATGTCATTGTGCTGGAAAATTTATCATTTTTTCACCATACATTCTCAAAAAACTCAAATAAACCACCCCAGATGCACCGACTTGTGATCAGAATCGATATTCAAAGAAAAAAAAATTGTGCAAAAAAGTGCCTTTTCTGACCACCGCGGGGCTGTGAAAAAATGGTAATTTTTCACACATGACAGTTCTAGAAAAAAATCATTCTTATTTCTTCGCATTTTGCCAATGAACCCTGGGAGCCATGAAATACACACCCAAATAGCCATAGGAGTGATTTAAAACAAAAAATTCAAAATTCAAAAAAGTTTGAATTCTAAAATTCCTTAATATGTCATTGTGCTGGAAAATTTATCATTTTTTTCACCATACATTCTCAAAAAACTCAAATAAACCACCCCAGATGCACCGACTTGTGATCAGAATCAATATTCGGAGAAAAAAAAATTGTGCAAAAAAGTGCCTTTTCTGACCACCGCGGGGCTGTGAAAAAATGGTAATTTTTCACACATGACAGTTCTAGAAAAAAATCATTCTTATTTCTTCGCATTTTGCCAATGAACCCTGGGAGCCATGAAATACACTCCCAAATAGCCATAGGAGTGATTTAAAACAAAAAATTCAAAATTCAAAAAAGGTTGAATTCTAAAATTCCTTAATATGTCATTGTGCTGGAAAATTTATCATTTTTTTCACCATAAATTCTCAAAAAACTCAAATTACCCACCCCAGATGCACTGACCTGTGTTTAGAATCGATATTCGAAGAAAAAAAATTGTGCAAAAAAGTGTCTTTTCTGACCACCGCGGGGCTGTGAAAAAATGGTAATTTTTCACACTTGACACCTCCAGAAAAAATCATTCTTATTTCTTCGCATTTTGCCAATGAACCCTGGGAGCCATGAAATACACTCCCAAATAGCCATAGGAGTGATTTAAAACAAAAAATTCAAAATTCAAAAAAGGTTGAATTCTAAAATTCCTTAATATGTCATTGTGCTGGAAAATTTATCATTTTTTTCACCATAAATTCTCAAAAAACTCAAATTAACCACCCCAGATGCACCGACCTGTGTTTAGAATCGATATTCGAAGAAAAAAAAATTGTGCAAAAAAGTGCCTTTTCTGACCACCGCAGGGGCTGTGAAAAAAAGGTAATTTTTCACACATGACACCTCCAGAAAAAGTCATTCTTATTTCTTCGCATTTTGCCAATGAACCCTGGGAGCCATGAAATACACTCCCAAATAGCCATAGGAAATATATAAACCAAAAAATTCAAAACTCAAAAAAGTTTGAATTCTAAAATTCCTTAATATGTCATTGTGCTGGAAAATTTATCATTTTTTCACCATACATTCTCAAAAAACTCAAATAAACCACCCCAGATGCACCGACTTGTGATCAGAATCGATATTCAAAGAAAAAAAAATTGTGCAAAAAAGTGCCTTTTCTGACCACCGCGGGGCTGTGAAAAAATGGTAATTTTTCACACATGACACCTCTAGAAAAAAATCATTCTTATTTCTTCGCATTTTGCCAATGAACCCTGGGAGCCATGAAATACACTCCCAAATAGCCATAGGAGTGATTTAAACCAAAAAATTCAAAATTCAAAAAAGTTTGAATTCTAAAATTCCTTAATATGTCATTGTGCTGGAAAATTGATTATTTTTATCACCATACATTCTCAAAAAACTCAAATAAACCACCCCAGATGCACCGACTTGTGATCAAAATCAATATTCGCAGAAAAAAAAATTGTGCAAAAAAGTGCCTTTTCTGACCACGGCGGGGCTGTGAAAAAATGGTAATTTTTCACACATGACACCTCTAGAAAAAAATCATTCTTATTTCTTCGCATTTTGCCAATGAACCCTGGGAGCCATGAAATACACTCCCAAATAGCCATAGGAGTGATTTAAAACAAAAAATTCAAAATTCAAAAAAGTTTGAATTCTAAAATTCCTTAATATGTCATTGTGCTGGAAAATTTATCATTTTTTTCACCATAAATTCTCAAAAAACTCAAATTACCCACCCCAGATGCACTGACCTGTGTTTAGAATCGATATTCAAAGAAAAAAAAATTGTGCAAAAAAGTGCCTTTTCTGACCACCGCGGGGCTGTGAAAAAATGGTAATTTTTCACACATGACAGTTCTAGAAAAAATCATTCTTATTTCTTCGCATTTTGCCAATGAACCCTGGGAGCCATGAAATACACTCCCAAATAGCCATAGGAGTGATTTAAAACAAAAAATTCAAAATTCAAAAGAGGTTGAATTCTAAAATTCCTTAATATGTCATTGTGCTGGAAAATATATCATTTTTTTCACCATAAATTCTCAAAAAACTCAAATTAACCACCCCAGATGCACCGACCTGTGTTTAGAATCGATATTCGAAGAAAAAAAAATTGTGCAAAAAAGTGCCTTTTCTGACCACCGCGGGGCTGTGAAAAAATGGTAATTTTTCACACATGACACCTCCAGAAAAAGTCATTCTTATTTCTTCGCATTTTGCCAATGAACCCTGGGAGCCATGAAATACACTCCCAAATAGCCATAGGAAATATATAAACCAAAAAATTCAAAACTCAAAAAAGTTTGAATTCTAAAATTCCTTAATATGTCATTGTGCTGGAAAATTTATCATTTTTTCACCATACATTCTCAAAAAACTCAAATAAACCACCCCAGATGCACCGACTTGTGATCAGAATCGATATTCAAAGAAAAAAAAATTGTACAAAAAAGTGCCTTTTCTGACCACCGCGGGGCTGTGAAAAAATGGTAATTTTTCACAGATGACACCTCTAGAAAAAAATCATTCTTATTTCTTCGCATTTTGCCAATGAACCCTGGGAGCCATGAAATACACTCCCAAATAGCCATAGGAGTGATTTAAACCAAAAAATTCAAAATTCAAAAAAGTTTGAATTCTAAAATTCCTTAATGTCATTGTGCTGGAAAATTAATCATTTTTATCACCATACATTCTCAAAAAACTCAAATAAACCACCCCAGATGCACCGACTTGTGATCAAAATCAATATTCGCAGAAAAAAAAAATTTGCAAAAAAGTGCCTTTTCTGACCACCGCGGGGCTGTGAAAGAATGGTAATTTTTCACACATGACACCTCTAGAAAAAAATCATTCTTATTTCTTCGCATTTTGCCAATGAACCCTGGGAGCCATGAAATACACTCCCAAATAGCCATAGGAGTGATTTAAAACAAAAAATTCAAAATTCAAAAAAGTTTGAATTCTAAAATTCTTTAATATGTCATTGTGCTGGAAAATTTATCATTTTTTTCACCATAAATTCTCAAAAAACTCAAATTACCCACCCCAGATGCACTGACCTGTGTTTAGAATCGATATTCAAAGAAAAAAAAATTGTGCAAAAAAGTGCCTTTTCTGACCACCGCGGGGCTGTGAAAAAATGGTAATTTTTCACACATGACAGTTCTAGAAAAAAATCATTCTTATTTCTTCGCATTTTGCCGATGAACCCTGGGAGCCATGAAATACACTCCCAAATAGCCATAGGAGTGATTTAAAACAAAAAATTCAAAATTCAAAAAAGGTTGAAATCTAAAATTCCTTAATATGTCATTGTGCTGGAAAATTTATCATTTTTTTCACCATAAATTCTCAAAAAACTCAAATTACCCACCCCAGATGCACTGACCTGTGTTTAGAATCGATATTCGAAGAAAAAAAAATTGTGCAAAAAAGTGCCTTTTCTGACCACCGCGGGGCTGTGAAAAAATGGTAATTTTTCACACATGACACCTCCAGAAAAAATCATTCTTATTTCTTCGCATTTTGCCAATGAACCCTGGGAGCCATGAAATACACTCCCAAATAGCCATAGGAGTGATTTAAAACAAAAAATTCAAAATTCAAAAAAGGTTGAATTCTAAAATTCCTTAATATGTCATTGTGCTGGAAAATTTATCATTTTTTTCACCATAAATTCTCAAAAAACTCAAATTAACCACCCCAGATGCACCGACCTGTGTTTAGAATCGATATTCGAAGAAAAAAAAATTGTGCAAAAAAGTGCCTTTTCTGACCACCGCGGGGCTGTGAAAAAATGGTAATTTTTCACACATGACACCTCCAGAAAAAGTCATTCTTATTTCTCCGCATTTTGCCAATGAACCCTGGGAGCCATGAAATACACTCCCAAATAGCCATAGGAAATATATAAACCAAAAAATTCAAAACTCAAAAAAGTTTGAATTCTAAAATTCCTTAATATGTCATTGTGCTGGAAAATTTATCATTTTTTTCACCATACATTCTCAAAAAACTCAAATAAACCACCCCAGATGCACCGACTTGTGATCAGAATCAATATTCGGAGAAAAAAAAATTGTGCAAAAAAGTGCCTTTTCTGACCACCGCGAGGCGGTGAAAAAATGGTAATTTTTCACACATGACAGTTCTAGAAAAAAATCATTCTTATTTCTTCGCATTTTGCCAATGAACCCTGGGAGCCATGAAATACACTCCCAAATAGCCATAGGAGTGATTTAAAACAAAAAATTCAAAATTCAAAAAAGGTTGAATTCTGAAATTCCTTAATATGTCATTGTGCTAAAAAATTTATCATTTTTTTCACCATAAATTCTCAAAAAACTCAAATTACCCACCCCAGATGCACTGACCTGTGCTTAGAATCGATATTCGAAGAAAAAAAAATTGTGCAAAAAAGTGCCTTTTCTGACCACCGCGGGGCTGTGAAAAAATGGTAATTTTTCACACATGACACCTCCAGAAAAAATCATTCTTATTTCTTCGCATTTTGCCAATGAACCCTGGGAGCCATGAAATACACTCCCAAATAGCCATAGGAGTGATTTAAAACAAAAAATTCAAAATTCAAAAAAGGTTGAATTCTAAAATTCCTTAATATGTCATTGTGCTGGAAAATTTATCATTTTTTTCACCATAAATTCTCAAAAAACTCAAATTAACCACCCCAGATGCACCGACCTGTGTTTAGAATCGATATTCGAAGAAAAAAAAATTGTGCAAAAAAGTGCCTTTTCTGACCACCGCGGGGCTGTGAAAAAATGGTAATTTTTCACACATGACACCTCCAGAAAAAGTCATTCTTATTTCTTCGCATTTTGCCAATGAACCCTGGGAGCCATGAAATACACTCCCAAATAACCATAGGAAATATATAAACCAAAAAATTCAAAACTCAAAAAAGTTTGAATTCTAAAATTCCTTAATATGTCATTGTGCTGGAAAATTTATCATTTTTTCACCATACATTCTCAAAAAACTCAAATTAACCACCCCAGATGCACCGACTTGTGTTTAGAATCGATATTCGAAGAAAAAAAAATTGTGCAAAAAAGTGCCTTTTCTGACCACCGCGGGGCTGTGAAAAAATGGTAATTTTTCACACATGACACCTCCAGAAAAAAATCATTCTCATTTCTTCGCATTTTGCCAATGAACCCTGGGAGCCATGAAATACACTCCCAAATAGCCATAGGAGTGATTTAAAACAAAAAATTCAAAATTCAAAAAAGTTTGAATTCTAAAATTCCTTAATATGTCATTGTGCTGGAAAATTTATCATTTTTTTCACCATAAATTCTCAAAAAACTCAAATTAACCACCCCAGATGCACCGACCTTAGTTTAGAATCGATATTCGAAGAAAAAAAATTATGCAAAAAAGTGCCTTTTCTGACCACCGCGGGGCTGTGAAAAAATGGTAATTTTTCACACATGACACCTCCAGAAAAATCATTCTTGTTTCTTCGCATTTTGCCAATGAACCCTGGGAGCCATGAAATACGCTCCCAAATAGCCATAGGAGTGATTTAAACCAAAAAATTCAAAATTCAAAAAAGTTTGAATTCTAAAATTCCTTAATATGTCATTGTGCTGGAAAATTTATCATTTTTTCACCATACATTCTCAAAAAACTCAAATAAACCACCCCAGATGCACCGACTTGTGATCACAATCGATATTCGGAGAAAAAAAAATTGTGCAAAAAAGTTCCTTTTCTGACCACCGCGGGGCTGAGAAAAAATGGTAATTTTTCACACATGACACCTCCAGAAAAAAATCATTCTCATTTCTTCGCATTTTGCCAATGAACCCTGGGAGCCATGAAATACACTCCCAAATAGCCATAGGAGTGATTTAAAACAAAAAATTCAAAATTCAAAAAAGTTTGAATTCTAAAATTCCTCAATATGTCATTGTGCTGGAAAATTTATCATTTTTTTCACCATAAATTCTCAAAAAACTCAAATTAACCACCCCAGATGCACCGACCTGTGTTTAGAATCGATATTCGAAGAAAAAAAAATAGTGCAAAAAAGTGCCTTTTCTGACCACCGCGGGGCTGTGAAAAAATGGTAATTTTTCACACATGACACCTCCAGAAAAAATCATTCTTATTTCTTCGCATTTTGCCAATGAACCCTGGGAGCCATGAAATACACTCCCAAATAGCCATAGGAGTGATTTAAAACAAAAAATTCAAAATTCAAAAAAGTTTGAATTCTAAAATTCCTTAATATGTCATTGTGCTGGAAAATTTATCATTTTTTTCACCATAAATTCTCAAAAAACTCAAATTAACCACCCCAGATGCACCGACCTTAGTTTAGAATCGATATTCGAAGAAAAAAAATTATGCAAAAAAGCGCCTTTTCTGACCACCGCGGGGCTGTGAAAAAATGGTAATTTTTCACACATGACACCTCCAGAAAAATCATTCTTGTTTCTTCGCATTTTGCCAATGAACCCTGGGAGCCATGAAATACGCTCCCAAATAGCCATAGGAGTGATTTAAACCAAAAAATTCAAAATTCAAAAAAGTTTGAATTCTAAAATTCCTTAATATGTCATTGTGCTGGAAAATTTATCATTTTTCACCATACATTCTCAAAAAACTCAAATAAACCACCCCAGATGCACCGACTTGTGATCACAATCGATATTCGGAGAAAAAAAAATTGTGCAAAAAAGTGCCTTTTCTGACCACCGCGGGGCTGAGAAAAAATGGTAATTTTTCACACATGACACCTCCAGAAAAAAATCATTCTCATTTCTTCGCATTTTGCCAATGAACCCTGGGAGCCATAAAAATACACTCCCAAATAGCCATAGGAGTGATTTAAAACAAAAAATTCAAAATTCAAAAAAGTTTGAATTCTAAAATTCCTTAATATGTCATTGTGCTGGAAAATTTATCATTTTTCTCACCAAAAATTCTCAAAAAACTCAAATTAACCACCCCAGATGCACCGACCTGTGATCAGAATCGATATTCGAAGAAAAAAAAATTGTGCAAAAAAGTGCCTTTTCTGATCACCGCGGGGCTGAGAAAAAATGATAATTTTTCACACATGACACCTCCAGAAAAAATCATTCTTATTTCTTTGCATTTTGCCAATGAACCCTGGGAGCCATAAAATAAACTCCCAAATAGCCATAGGAGTGATTTAAAACAAAAAATTCAAGATTCAAAAAAGTTTGAATTCTAAAATTCCTTAATATGTCATTGTGCTGGAAAATTTATCATTTTTCTCACCAAAAATTCTCAAAAAACTCAAATTAACCACCCCAGATGCACCGACCTGTGATCAGAATCGATATTCGAAGAAAAAAAAATTGTGCAAAAAAGTGCCTTTTCTGACCACCGCGGGGCAGTGAAAAAATGGTAATTTTTCACACATGACACCTCTAGAAACAAATCATTTTTATTTCTTCGCATTTTGCCAATGAACCATGGGAGCCATGAAATACACTCCCAAATAGCCATAGGAGTGATTTAAACCAAAAAATTCAAAAAAGTTTGAATTCTAAAATTCCTTAATATGTCATTGTGCTGGAAAATTTATCATTTTTTTCACCATACATTCTCAAAAAACTCAAATAAACCACCCCAGATGCACCGACTTGTGATCAAAATCAATATTCGGAGAAAAAAAAATTGTGCAAAAAAGTGCCTTTTCTGACCACCGCGGGGCTGAGAAAAAATGATAATTTTTCACACATGACACCTCCAGAAAAAATCATTCTTATTTCTTCGCATTTTGCCAATGAACCCTGGGAGCCATAAAATACACTCCCAAATAGTCATAGGAGTGATTTAAAACAAAAAATTCAAAATTCAAAAAAGTTTGAATTCTAAAATTCCTTAATATGTCATTGTGCTGGAAAATTTATCATTTTTTTTACCATAAATTCTCAAAAAACTCAAATTATCCACCCCAGATGCACCGACCTGTGTTTAGAATCGATATTCGAAGAAAAAAAAATTGTGCAAAAAAGAGCCTTTTCTGACCACCGCGGGGCTGTGAAAAAATGGTAATTTTTCACACATGACACCTCCAGAAAAAATCATTCTTATTTCTTCGCATTTTGCCAATGAACCCTGGGAGCCAAGAAATACACTCCCAAATAGCCATAGGAGTGATTTAAAACAAAAAATTCAAAATTCAAAAAAGTTTGAATTCTAAAATTCCTTAATATGTCATTGTGCTGGAAAATTTATCATTTTTTTTACCATAAATTCTCAAAAAACTCAAATTATCCACCCCAGATGCACGACCTGTGTTTAGAATCGATATTCGAAGAAAAAAAAATTGTGCAAAAAAGAGCCTTTTCTGACCACCGCGGGGCTGTGAAAAAATGGTAATTTTTCACACATGACACCTCCAGAAAAAATCATTCTTATTTCTTCGCATTTTGCCAATGAACCCTGGGAGCCATGAAATACACTCCCAAATAGCCATAGGAGTGATTTAAAACAAAAAATTCAAAATTCAAAAAAGTTTGAATTCTAAAATTCCTTAATATGTCATTGTGCTGGAAAATTTATCATTTTTTTCACCATAAATTCTCAAAAAACTCAAATTAACCACCCCAGATGCACCGACCTTAGTTTAGAATCGATATTCGAAGAAAAAAAATTATGCAAAAAAGTGCCTTTTCTGACCACCGCGGGGCTGTGAAAAAATGGTAATTTTTCACACATGACACCTCCAGAAAAATCATTCTTGTTTCTTCGCATTTTGCCAATGAACCCTGGGAGCCATGAAATACGCTCCCAAATAGCCATAGGAGTGATTTAAACCAAAAAATTCAAAATTCAAAAAAGTTTGAATTCTAAAATTCCTTAATATGTCATTGTGCTGGAAAATTTATCATTTTTTCACCATACATTCTCAAAAAACTCAAATAAACCACCCCAGATGCACCGACTTGTGATCACAATCGATATTCAGAGAAAAAAAAATTGTGCAAAAAAGTGCCTTTTCTGACCACCGCGGGGCTGAGAAAAAATGGTAATTTTTCACACATGACACCTCCAGAAAAAAATCATTCTCATTTCTTCGCATTTTGCCAATGAACCCTGGGAGCCATGAAATACACTCCCAAATAGCCATAGGAGTGATTTAAAACAAAAAATTCAAAATTCAAAAAAGTTTGAATTCTAAAATTCCTCAATATGTCATTGTGCTGGAAAATTTATCATTTTTTTCACCATAAATTCTCAAAAAACTCAAATTAACCACCCCAGATGCACCGACCTGTGTTTAGAATCGATATTCGAAGAAAAAAAAATTGTGCAAAAAAGTGCCTTTTCTGACCACCGCGGGGCTGTGAAAAAATGGTAATTTTTCACACATGACACCTCCAGAAAAAATCATTCTTATTTCTTCGCATTTTGCCAATGAACCCTGGGAGCCATGAAATACACTCCCAAATAGCCATAGGAGTGATTTAAAACAAAAAATTCAAAATTCAAAAAAGTTTGAATTCTAAAATTCCTTAATATGTCATTGTGCTGGAAAATTTATCATTTTTTTCACCATAAATTCTCAAAAAACTCAAATTAACCACCCCAGATGCACCGACCTTAGTTTAGAATCGATATTCGAAGAAAAAAAATTATGCAAAAAAGCGCCTTTTCTGACCACCGCGGGGCTGTGAAAAAATGGTAATTTTTCACACATGACACCTCCAGAAAAATCATTCTTGTTTCTTCGCATTTTGCCAATGAACCCTGGGAGCCATGAAATACGCTCCCAAATAGCCATAGGAGTGATTTAAACCAAAAAATTCAAAATTCAAAAAAGTTTGAATTCTAAAATTCCTTAATATGTCATTGTGCTGGAAAATTTATCATTTTTCACCATACATTCTCAAAAAACTCAAATAAACCACCCCAGATGCACCGACTTGTGATCACAATCGATATTCGGAGAAAAAAAAATTGTGCAAAAAAGTGCCTTTTCTGACCACCGCGGGGCTGAGAAAAAATGGTAATTTTTCACACATGACACCTCCAGAAAAAAATCATTCTCATTTCTTCGCATTTTGCCAATGAACCCTGGGAGCCATAAAAATACACTCCCAAATAGCCATAGGAGTGATTTAAAACAAAAAATTCAAAATTCAAAAAAGTTTGAATTCTAAAATTCCTTAATATGTCATTGTGCTGGAAAATTTATCATTTTTCTCACCAAAAATTCTCAAAAAACTCAAATTAACCACCCCAGATGCACCGACCTGTGATCAGAATCGATATTCGAAGAAAAAAAAATTGTGCAAAAAAGTGCCTTTTCTGATCACCGCGGGGCTGAGAAAAAATGATAATTTTTCACACATGACACCTCCAGAAAAAATCATTCTTATTTCTTTGCATTTTGCCAATGAACCCTGGGAGCCATAAAATAAACTCCCAAATAGCCATAGGAGTGATTTAAAACAAAAAATTCAAGATTCAAAAAAGTTTGAATTCTAAAATTCCTTAATATGTCATTGTGCTGGAAAATTTATCATTTTTCTCACCAAAAATTCTCAAAAAACTCAAATTAACCACCCCAGATGCACCGACCTGTGATCAGAATCGATATTCGAAGAAAAAAAAATTGTGCAAAAAAGTGCCTTTTCTGACCACCGCGGGGCAGTGAAAAAATGGTAATTTTTCACACATGACACCTCTAGAAACAAATCATTTTTATTTCTTCGCATTTTGCCAATGAACCATGGGAGCCATGAAATACACTCCCAAATAGCCATAGGAGTGATTTAAACCAAAAAATTCAAAAAAGTTTGAATTCTAAAATTCCTTAATATGTCATTGTGCTGGAAAATTTATCATTTTTTTCACCATACATTCTCAAAAAACTCAAATAAACCACCCCAGATGCACCGACTTGTGATCAAAATCAATATTCGGAGAAAAAAAAATTGTGCAAAAAAGTGCCTTTTCTGACCACCGCGGGGCTGAGAAAAAATGATAATTTTTCACACATGACACCTCCAGAAAAAATCATTCTTATTTCTTCGCATTTTGCCAATGAACCCTGGGAGCCATAAAATACACTCCCAAATAGTCATAGGAGTGATTTAAAACAAAAAATTCAAAATTCAAAAAAGTTTGAATTCTAAAATTCCTTAATATGTCATTGTGCTGGAAAATTTATCATTTTTTTTACCATAAATTCTCAAAAAACTCAAATTATCCACCCCAGATGCACCGACCTGTGTTTAGAATCGATATTCGAAGAAAAAAAAATTGTGCAAAAAAGAGCCTTTTCTGACCACCGCGGGCTGTGAAAAAATGGTAATTTTTCACACATGACACCTCCAGAAAAAATCATTCTTATTTCTTCGCATTTTGCCAATGAACCCTGGGAGCCAAGAAATACACTCCCAAATAGCCATAGGAGTGATTTAAAACAAAAAATTCAAATTTCAAAAAAGTTTGAATTCTAAAATTCCTTAATATGTCACTGTGCTGGAAAATTTATCATTTTTTTCACCATAAATTCTCAAAAAACTCAAATTAACCACCCCAGATGCACCGACCTGTGATCAGAATCGATATTCGAAGAAAAAAAATTGTACAAAAATGTGCCTTTTCTGACCACCGCGGGGCAGTGAAAAAATGGTAATTTTTCACACATGACACCTCTAGAAACAAATCATTTTTATTTCTTCGCATTTTGCCAATGAACCATGGGAGCCATGAAATACACTCCCAAATAGCCATAGGAGTGATTTAAACCAAAAAATTCAAAATTCAAAAAAGTTTGAATTCTAAAATTCCTTAATATGTCATTGTGCTGGAAAATTTATCATTTTTTTCACCATACATTCTCAAAAAACTCAAATAAACCACCCCAGATGCACCGACTTGTGATCAAAATCAATATTCGGAGGAAAAAAAATTGTGCAAAAAAGTGCCTTTTCTGACCACCGCGGGGCTAAGAAAAAATGA
Source organism: Flabesymbios commensalis (assembly GCA_964017125.1). Taxonomy (NCBI): domain Eukaryota; kingdom Metazoa; phylum Annelida; class Polychaeta; order Terebellida; family Flabelligeridae; genus Flabesymbios; species Flabesymbios commensalis. Next base: position 84,697,688 of record OZ024905.1, read on the forward strand.
TAATTTTTCACACATGACACCTCCAGAAAAAATCATTCTTATTTCTTCGCATTTTGCCAATGAACCCTGGGAGCCATAAAATACACTCCCAAATAGCCATAGGAGTGATTTAAAACAAAAAATTCAAAATTCAAAAAAGTTTGAATTCTAAAATTCCTTAATATGTCATTGTGCTGGAAAATTTATCATTTTTTTTACCATAAATTCTCAAAAAACTAAATTTAACCACCCCAGATGCACCGACCTGTGTTTAGAATCGATATTCGAAGAAAAAAAAATTGTGCAAAAAAGTGCCTTTTCTGACCACTGCGGGGCTGTGAAAAAATGGTAATTTTTCACACATGACACCTCCAGAAAAAATCATTCTTATTTCTTCGCATTTTGCCAATGAACCCTGGGAGCCATGAAATACACTCCCAAATAGCCATAGGAGTGATTTAAAACAAAAAATTCAAATTTCAAAAAAGTTTGAATTCTAAAATTCCTTAATATGTCATTGTGCTGGAAAATTTATCATTTTTTTCACCATAAATTCTCAAAAAACTCAAATTAACCACCCCAGATGCACCGACTTGTGTTTAGAATCGATATTCGAAGAAAAAAAAATTGTGCAAAAAAGTGCCTTTTCTGACCACCGCGGGGCTGTGAAAAAATGGTAATTTTCCACACATGACACCTCCAGAAAAAATCATTCTTATTTCTTCGCATTTTGCCAATGAACCCTGGGAGCCATGAAATACACTTCCAAATAGCCATAGGAGTGATTTAAAACAGAAAATTCAAAATTCAAAAAAGTTTGAATTTTAAAATTCCTTAATATGTCATTGTGCTGGAAAATTTATCATTTTTTCACCATACATTCTCAAAAAACTCAAATAAACCACCCCAGATGCACCGATTTGTGATCACAATCGATATTCGGAGAAAAAAAAATTGTGCAAAAAAGTGCCTTTTCTGACCACCGCGGGGCTGAGAAAAAATGGTAATTTTTCACACATGACACCTCCAGAAAAAAATCATTCTCATTTCTTCGCATTTTGCCAATGAACCCTGGGAGCCATAAAAATACACTCCCAAATAGCCATAGGAGTGATTTAAAACAAAAAATTCAAAATTCAAAAAAGTTTGAATTCTAAAATTCCTTAATATGTCATTGTGCTGGAAAATTTATCATTTTTCTCACCAAAAATTCTCAAAAAACTCAAATTAACCACCCCAGATGCACCGACCTGTGATCAGAATCGATATTCGAAGAAAAAAAAATTGTGCAAAAAAGTGCCTTTTCTGATCACCGCGGGGCTGAGAAAAAATGATAATTTTTCACACATGACACCTCCAGAAAAAATCATTCTTATTTCTTTGCATTTTGCCAATGAACCCTGGGAGCCATAAAATACACTCCCAAATAGCCATAGGAGTGCTTTAAAACAAAAAATTCAAGATTCAAAAAAGTTTGAATTCTAAAATTCCTTAATATGTCATTGTGCTGGAAAATTTATCATTTTTCTCACCAAAAATTCTCAAAAAACTCAAATTAACCACCCCAGATGCACCGACCTGTGATCAGAATCGATATTCGAAGAAAAAAAAATTGTGCAAAAAAGTGCCTTTTCTGACCACCGCGGGGCAGTGAAAAAATGGTAATTTTTCACACATGACACCTCTAGAAACAAATCATTTTTATTTCTTCGCATTTTGCCAATGAACCATGGGAGCCATGAAATACACTCCCAAATAGCCATAGGAGTGATTTAAACCAAAAAATTCAAAAAAGTTTGAATTCTAAAATTCCTTAATATGTCATTGTGCTGGAAAATTTATCATTTTTGTCACCATACATTCTCAAAAAACTCAAATAAACCACCCCAGATGCACCGACCTGTGATCAGAATCGATATTCGAAGAAAAAAAAATTGTGCAAAAAAGTGCCTTTTCTGACCACCGCGGGGCAGTGAAAAAATGGTAATTTTTCACACATGACACCTCTAGAAACAAATCATTTTTATTTCTTCGCATTTTGCCAATGAACCATGGGAGCCATGAAATACACTCCCAAATAGCCATAGGAGTGATTTAAACCAAAAAATTCAAAAAAGTTTGAATTCTAAAATTCCTTAATATGTCATTGTGCTGGAAAATTTATCATTTTTGTCACCATACATTCTCAAAAAACTCAAATAAACCACCCCAGATGCACCGACTTGTGATCAAAATCAATATTCAGAGAAAAAAAAATTGTGCAAAAAAGTGCCTTTTCTGACCACCGCGGGGCTGAGAAAAAATGATAATTTTTCACACATGACACCTCCAGAAAAAATCATTCTTATTTCTTCGCATTTTGCCAATGAACCCTGGGAGCCATGAAATACACTCCCAAATAGCCATAGGAGTGATTTAAAACAAAAAATTCAAAATTCAAAAAAGTTTGAATTCTAAAATTCCTTAATATGTCATTGTGCTGGAAAATTTATCATTTTTTTTACCATAAATTCTCAAAAAACTCAATTTAACCACCCCAGATGCACCGACCTGTGTTTAGAATCGATATTCGAAGAAAAAAAAATTGTGCAAAAAAGTGCCTTTTCTGACCACCGCGGGGCTGTGAAAAAATGGTAATTTTTCACACATGACACCTCCAGAAAAAATCATTCTTATTTCTTCGCATTTTGCCAATGAACCCTGGGAGCCATGAAATACACTCCCAAATAGCCATAGGAGTGATTTAAAACAAAAAATTCAAATTTCAAAAAAGTTTGAATTCTAAAATTCCTTAATATGTCATTGTGCTGGAAAATTAATCATTTTTTTCACCATAAATTCTCAAAAAACTCAAATTAACCACCCCAGATGCACCGACTTGTGTTTAGAATCGATATTCGAAGAAAAAAAAATTGTGCAAAAAAGTGCCTTTTCTGACCACCGCGGGGCTGTGAAAAAATGGTAATTTTTCACACATGACACCTCCAGAAAAAATCATTCTTATTTCTTCGCATTTTGCCAATGAACCCTGGGAGCCATGAAATACACTTCCAAATAGCCATAGGAGTGATTTAAAACAGAAAATTCAAAATTCAAAAAAGTTTGAATTCTAAAATTCCTTAATATGTCATTGTGCTGGAAAATTTATCATTTTTTTCACCATAAATTCTCAAAAAACTCAAATTAACCACCCCAGATGCACCGACCTGTGTTTAGAATCGATATTCGAAGAAAAAAAAATTGTGCAAAAAAGTGCCTTTTCTGACCACCGCGGGGCTGTGAAAAAATGGTAATTTTTCACACATGACACCTCCAGAAAAAATCATTCTTATTTCTTCGCATTTTGCCAATGAACCCTGGGAGCCATGAAATACACTCCCAAATAGCCATAGGAGTGATTTAAACCAAAAAATTCAAAATTCAAAAAAGTTTGAATTCTAAAATTCCTTAATATGTCATTGTGCTGGAAAATTTATCATTTTTTTCACCATAAATTCTCAAAAAACTCAAATTAACCACCCCAGATGCACCGACTTGTGATCACAATCGATATTCGGAGAAAAAAAAATTGTGCAAAAAAGTGCCTTTTCTGACCACCGCGGGGCTGAGAAAAAATGGTAATTTTTCACACATGACACCTCCAGAAAAAAATCATTCTCATTTCTTCGCATTTTGCCAATGAACCCTGGGAGCCGTGAAATACACTCCCAAATAGCCATAGGAGTGATTTAAAACAAAAAATTAAAAATTAAAAAAAGTTTGAATTCTAAAATTCCTCAATATGTCATTGTGCTGGAAAATTTATCATTTTTTTCACCATAAATTCTCAAAAAACTCAAATTAACCACCCCAGATGCACCGACCTGTGTTTAGAATCGATATTCGAAGAAAAAAAAATAGTGCAAAAAAGTGCCTTTTCTGACCACCGCGGGGCTGTGAAAAAATGGTAATTTTTCACACATGACACCTCCAGAAAAAATCATTCTTATTTCTTCGCATTTTGCCAATGAACCCTGGGAGCCATGTAATACACTCCCAAATAGCCATAGGAGTGATTTAAAACAAAAAATTCAAAATTCAAAAAAGTTTGAATTCTAAAATTCCTTAATATGTCATTGTGCTGGAAAATTTATCATTTTTTTCACCATAAATTCTCAAAAAACTCAAATTAACCACCCCAGATGCACCGACCTTAGTTTAGAATCGATATTCGAAGAAAAAAAATTATGCAAAAAAGTGCCTTTTCTGACAACCGCGGGGCTGTGAAAAAATGGTAATTTTTCACACATGACACCTCCAGAAAAAATCATTCTTATTTCTTCGCATTTTGCCAATGAACCCTGGGAGCCATGAAATACGCTCCCAAATAGCCATAGGAGTGATTTAAACCAAAAAATTCAAAATTCAAAAAAGTTTGAATTCTAAAATTCCTTAATATGTCATTGTGCTGGAAAATTTATCATTTTTCACCATACATTCTCAAAAAACTCAAATAAACCACCCCAGATGCACCGACTTGTGATCACAATCGATATTCGGAGAAAAAAAAATTGTGCAAAAAAGTGCCTTTTCTGACCACCGCGGGGCTGAGAAAAAATGGTAATTTTTCACACATGACACCTCCAGAAAAAAATCATTCTCATTTCTTCGCATTTTGCCAATGAACCCTGGGAGCCATAAAAATACACTCCCAAATAGCCATAGGAGTGATTTAAAACAAAAAATTCAAAATTCAAAAAAGTTTGAATTCTAAAATTCCTTAATATGTCATTGTGCTGGAAAATTTATCATTTTTCACCATACATTCTCAAAAAACTCAAATAAACCACCCCAGATGCACCGACTTGTGATCACAATCGATATTCGGAGAAAAAAAAATTGTGCAAAAAAGTGCCTTTTCTGACCACCGCGGGGCTGTGAAAAAATGGTAATTTTTCACACATGACACCTCTAGAAAAAAATCATTCTTATTTCTTCGCATTTTGCCAATGAACCCTGGGAGCCATGAAATACACTCCCAAATAGCCATAGGAGTGATTTAAACCAAAAAATTCATAATTCAAAAAAGTTTGAATTCTAAAATTCCTAAATATGTCATTGTGCTGGAAAATTTATCATTTTTTCACCATAAATTCTCAAAAAACTCAAATTAACCACCCCAGATGCACCGACCTGTGCTTAGAATCGATATTCGAAGAAAAAAAAATTGTGCAAAAAAGTGCCTTTTCTGACCACCGCGGGGCTGTGAAAAAATGGTAATTTTTCACACATGACACCTCCAGAAAAAATCATTCTTATTTCTTCGCATTTTGCCAATGAACCCTGGGAGCCATGAAATACACTCCCAAATAGCCATAGGAGTGATTTAAAACAAAAAATTCAAAATTCAAAAAAGTTTGAATTATAAAATTCCTTAATATGTCATTGTGCTGGGAAATTTATCATTTTTTTCACCATACATTCTCAAAAAACTCAAATAAACCACCCCAGATGCAACGACTTGTGATCAAAATCAATATTCGGAGAAAAAAAAATTGTGCAAAAAAGTGCCTTTTCTGACCACCGCGGGGCTGAGAAAAAATGGTAATTTTTCATACATGACACCTCCAGAAAAAAATCATTCTTATTTCTTCGCATTTTGCTAATGAACCCTGGGAGCCATGAAATACACTCCCAAATAGCCATAGGAGTGATTTAAACCAAAAAATTCAAAATTCAAAAAAGTTTGAATTCTAAAATTCCTTAATATGTCATTGTGCTGGAAAATTTATCATTTTACACCATACATTCTCAAAAAACTCAAATAAACCACCCCAGATGCACCGACTTGTGATCACAATCGATATTCGGAGAAAAAAAAATTGTGCAAAAAAGTGCCTTTTCTGACCACCGCGGGGCTGAGAAAAAATGGTAATTTTTCACACATGACACCTCCAGAAAAAAATCATTCTCATTTCTTCGCATTTTGCCAATGAACCCTGGGAGCCGTGAAATACACTCCCAAATAGCCATAGGAGTGATTTAAAACAAAAAATTCAAAATTAAAAAAAGTTTGAATTCTAAAATTCCTCAATATGTCATTGTGCTGGAAAATTTATCATTTTTTTCACCATAAATTCTCAAAAAACTCAAATTAACCACCCCAGATGCACCGACCTGTGTTTAGAATCGATATTCGAAGAAAAAAAAATAGTGCAAAAAAGTGCCTTTTCTGACCACCGCGGGGCTGTGAAAAAATGGTAATTTTTCACACATGACACCTCCAGAAAAAATCATTCTTATTTCTTCGCATTTTGCCAATGAACCCTGGGAGCCATGTAATACACTCCCAAATAGCCATAGGAGTGATTTAAAACAAAAAATTCAAAATTCAAAAAAGTTTGAATTCTAAAATTCCTTAATATGTCATTGTGCTGGAAAATTTATCATTTTTTTCACCATAAATTCTCAAAAAACTCAAATTAACCACCCCAGATGCACCGACCTTAGTTTAGAATCGATATTCGAAGAAAAAAAATTATGCAAAAAAGTGCCTTTTCTGACAACCGCGGGGCTGTGAAAAAATGGTAATTTTTCACACATGACACCTCCAGAAAAAATCATTCTTATTTCTTCGCATTTTGCCAATGAACCCTGGGAGCCATGAAATACGCTCCCAAATAGCCATAGGAGTGATTTAAACCAAAAAATTCAAAATTCAAAAAAGTTTGAATTCTAAAATTCCTTAATATGTCATTGTGCTGGAAAATTTATCATTTTTCACCATACATTCTCAAAAAACTCAAATAAACCACCCCAGATGCACCGACTTGTGATCACAATCGATATTCGGAGAAAAAAAAATTGTGCAAAAAAGTGCCTTTTCTGACCACCGCGGGGCTGAGAAAAAATGGTAATTTTTCACACATGACACCTCCAGAAAAAAATCATTCTCATTTCTTCGCATTTTGCCAATGAACCCTGGGAGCCATAAAAATACACTCCCAAATAGCCATAGGAGTGATTTAAAACAAAAAATTCAAAATTCAAAAAAGTTTGAATTCTAAAATTCCTTAATATGTCATTGTGCTGGAAAATTTATCATTTTTTCACCATACATTCTCAAAAAACTCAAATAAACCACCCCAGATGCACCGACTTGTGATCACAATCGATATTCGGAGAAAAAAAAATTGTGCAAAAAAGTGCCTTTTCTGACCACCGCGGGGCTGTGAAAAAATGGTAATTTTTCACACATGACACCTCTAGAAAAAAATCATTCTTATTTCTTCGCATTTTGCCAATGAACCCTGGGAGCCATGAAATACACTCCCAAATAGCCATAGGAGTGATTTAAACCAAAAAATTCATAATTCAAAAAAGTTTGAATTCTAAAATTCCTAAATATGTCATTGTGCTGGAAAATTTATCATTTTTTCACCATAAATTCTCAAAAAACTCAAATTAACCACCCCAGATGCACCGACCTGTGCTTAGAATCGATATTCGAAGAAAAAAAAATTGTGCAAAAAAGTGCCTTTTCTGACCACCGCGGGGCTGTGAAAAAATGGTAATTTTTCACACATGACACCTCCAGAAAAAATCATTCTTATTTCTTCGCATTTTGCCAATGAACCCTGGGAGCCATGAAATACACTCCCAAATAGCCATAGGAGTGATTTAAAACAAAAAATTCAAAATTCAAAAAAGTTTGAATTATAAAATTCCTTAATATGTCATTGTGCTGGAAAATTTATTATTTTTTTCACCATACATTCTCAAAAAACTCAAATAAACCACCCCAGATGCACCGACTTGTGATCAAAATCAATATTCGGAGAAAAAAAAATTGTGCAAAAAAGTGCCTTTTCTGACCACCGCGGGGCTGAGAAAAAATGGTAATTTTTCATACATGACACCTCCAGAAAAAAATCATTCTTATTTCTTCGCATTTTGCTAATGAACCCTGGGAGCCGTGAAATACACTCCCAAATAGCCATAGGAGTGATTTAAAACAAAAAATTCAAAATTAAAAAAAGTTTGAATTCTAAAATTCCTCAATATGTCATTGTGCTGGAAAATTTATCATTTTTTTCACCATAAATTCTCAAAAAACTCAAATTAACCACCCCAGATGCACCGACCTGTGTTTAGAATCGATATTCGAAGAAAAAAAAATAGTGCAAAAAAGTGCCTTTTCTGACCACCGCGGGGCTGTGAAAAAATGGTAATTTTTCACACATGACACCTCCAGAAAAAATCATTCTTATTTCTTCGCATTTTGCCAATGAACCCTGGGAGCCATGTAATACACTCCCAAATAGCCATAGGAGTGATTTAAAACAAAAAATTCAAAATTCAAAAAAGTTTGAATTCTAAAATTCCTTAATATGTCATTGTGCTGGAAAATTTATCATTTTTTTCACCATAAATTCTCAAAAAACTCAAATTAACCACCCCAGATGCACCGACCTTAGTTTAGAATCGATATTCGAAGAAAAAAAATTATGCAAAAAAGTGCCTTTTCTGACAACCGCGGGGCTGTGAAAAAATGGTAATTTTTCACACATGACACCTCCAGAAAAAATCATTCTTATTTCTTCGCATTTTGCCAATGAACCCTGGGAGCCATGAAATACGCTCCCAAATAGCCATAGGAGTGATTTAAACCAAAAAATTCAAAATTCAAAAAAGTTTGAATTCTAAAATTCCTTAATATGTCATTGTGCTGGAAAATTTATCATTTTTCACCATACATTCTCAAAAAACTCAAATAAACCACCCCAGATGCACCGACTTGTGATCACAATCGATATTCGGAGAAAAAAAAATTGTGCAAAAAAGTGCCTTTTCTGACCACCGCGGGGCTGAGAAAAAATGGTAATTTTTCACACATGACACCTCCAGAAAAAAATCATTCTCATTTCTTCGCATTTTGCCAATGAACCCTGGGAGCCATAAAAATACACTCCCAAATAGCCATAGGAGTGATTTAAAACAAAAAATTCAAAATTAAAAAAAGTTTGAATTCTAAAATTCCTTAATATGTCATTGTGCTGGAAAATTTATCATTTTTCACCATACATTCTCAAAAAACTCAAATAAACCACCCCAGATGCACCGACTTGTGATCACAATCGATATTCGGAGAAAAAAAAATTGTGCAAAAAAGTGCCTTTTCTGACCACCGCGGGGCTGTGAAAAAATGGCAATTTTTCACACATGACACCTCTAGAAAAAAATCATTCTTATTTCTTCGCATTTTGCCAATGAACCCTGGGAGCCATGAAATACACTCCCAAATAGCCATAGGAGTGATTTAAACCAAAAAATTCATAATTCAAAAAAGTTTGAATTCTAAAATTCCTAAATATGTCATTGTGCTGGAAAATTTATCATTTTTTCACCATAAATTCTCAAAAAACTCAAATTAACCACCCCAGATGCACCGACCTGTGCTTAGAATCGATATTCGAAGAAAAAAAAATTGTGCAAAAAAGTGCCTTTTCTGACCACCGCGGGGCTGTGAAAAAATGGTAATTTTTCACACATGACACCTCCAGAAAAAATCATTCTTATTTCTTCGCATTTTGCCAATGAACCCTGGGAGCCATGAAATACACTCCCAAATAGCCATAGGAGTGATTTAAAACAAAAAATTCAAAATTCAAAAAAGTTTGAATTATAAAATTCCTTAATATGTCATTGTGCTGGAAAATTTATCATTTTTTTCACCATACATTCTCAAAAAACTCAAATAAACCACCCCAGATGCACCGACTTGTGATCAAAATCAATATTCGGAGAAAAAAAAATTGTGCAAAAAAGTGCCTTTTCTGACCACCGCGGGGCTGAGAAAAAATGGTAATTTTTCATACATGACACCTCCAGAAAAAAATCATTCTTATTTCTTCGCATTTTGCTAATGAACCCTGGGAGCCATGAAATACACTCCCAAATAGCCATAGGAGTGATTTAAACCAAAAAATTCAAAATTCAAAAAAGTTTGAATTCTAAAATTCCTTAATATGTCATTGTGCTGGAAAATTTATCATTTTTTCACCATACATTCTCAAAAAACTCAAATAAACCACCCCAGATGCACCGACTTGTGATCACAATCGATATTCGGAGAAAAAAAAATTGTGCAAAAAAGTGCCTTTTCTGACCACCGCGGGGCTGAGAAAAAATGGTAATTTTTCACACATGACACCTCCAGAAAAAAATCATTCTCATTTCTTCGCATTTTGCCAATGAACCCTGGGAGCCGTGAAATACACTCCCAAATAGCCATAGGAGTGATTTAAAACAAAAAATTCAAAATTAAAAAAAGTTTGAATTCTAAAATTCCTCAATATGTCATTGTGCTGGAAAATTTATCATTTTTTTCACCATAAATTCTCAAAAAACTCAAATTAACCACCCCAGATGCACCGACCTGTGTTTAGAATCGATATTCGAAGAAAAAAAAATAGTGCAAAAAAGTGCCTTTTCTGACCACCGCGGGGCTGTGAAAAAATGGTAATTTTTCACACATGACACCTCCAGAAAAAATCATTCTTATTTCTTCGCATTTTGCCAATGAACCCTGGGAGCCATGTAATACACTCCCAAATAGCCATAGGAGTGATTTAAAACAAAAAATTCAAAATTCAAAAAAGTTTGAATTCTAAAATTCCTTAATATGTCATTGTGCTGGAAAATTTATCATTTTTTTCACCATAAATTCTCAAAAAACTCAAATTAACCACCCCAGATGCACCGACCTTAGTTTAGAATCGATATTCGAAGAAAAAAAATTATGCAAAAAAGTGCCTTTTCTGACAACCGCGGGGCTGTGAAAAAATGGTAATTTTTCACACATGACACCTCCAGAAAAAATCATTCTTATTTCTTCGCATTTTGCCAATGAACCCTGGGAGCCATGAAATACGCTCCCAAATAGCCATAGGAGTGATTTAAACCAAAAAATTCAAAATTCAAAAAAGTTTGAATTCTAAAATTCCTTAATATGTCATTGTGCTGGAAAATTTATCATTTTTCACCATACATTCTCAAAAAACTCAAATAAACCACCCCAGATGCACCGACTTGTGATCACAATCGATATTCGGAGAAAAAAAAATTGTGCAAAAAAGTGCCTTTTCTGACCACCGCGGGGCTGAGAAAAAATGGTAATTTTTCACACATGACACCTCCAGAAAAAAATCATTCTCATTTCTTCGCATTTTGCCAATGAACCCTGGGAGCCATAAAAATACACTCCCAAATAGCCATAGGAGTGATTTAAAACAAAAAATTCAAAATTCAAAAAAGTTTGAATTCTAAAATTCCTTAATATGTCATTGTGCTGGAAAATTTATCATTTTTTCACCATACATTCTCAAAAAACTCAAATAAACCACCCCAGATGCACCGACTTGTGATCACAATCGATATTCGGAGAAAAAAAAATTGTGCAAAAAAGTGCCTTTTCTGACCACCGCGGGGCTGTGAAAAAATGGTAATTTTTCACACATGACACCTCTAGAAAAAAATCATTCTTATTTCTTCGCATTTTGCCAATGAACCCTGGGAGCCATGAAATACACTCCCAAATAGCCATAGGAGTGATTTAAACCAAAAAATTCATAATTCAAAAAAGTTTGAATTCTAAAATTCCTAAATATGTCATTGTGCTGGAAAATTTATCATTTTTTCACCATAAATTCTCAAAAAACTCAAATTAACCACCCCAGATGCACCGACCTGTGCTTAGAATCGATATTCGAAGAAAAAAAAATTGTGCAAAAAAATGCCTTTTCTGACCACCTGTGAAAAAATGGTAATTTTTCACACATGACACCTCCAGAAAAAATCATTCTTATTTCTTCGCATTTTGCCAATGAACCCTGGGAGCCATGAAATACACTCCCAAATAGCCATAGGAGTGATTTAAAACAAAAAATTCAAAATTCAAAAAAGTTTGAATTATAAAATTCCTTAATATGTCATTGTGCTGGAAAATTTATCATTTTTTTCACCATACATTCTCAAAAAACTCAAATAAACCACCCCAGATGCACCGACTTGTGATCAAAATCAATATTCGGAGAAAAAAAAATTGTGCAAAAAAGTGCCTTTTCTGACCACCGCGGGGCTGAGAAAAAATGGTAATTTTTCATACATGACACCTCCAGAAAAAAATCATTCTTATTTCTTCGCATTTTGCTAATGAACCCTGGGAGCCATGAAATACACTCCCAAATAGCCATAGGAGTGATTTAAAACAAAAAATTCAAAATTCAAAAAAGTTTGAATTCTAAAATTCCTTAATATGTCATTGTGCTGGAAAATTGATCATTTTTTTCACCATAAATTCTCAAAAAACTCAAATTAACCACCCCAGATGCACCGACCTGTGTTTAGAATCGATATTCAAAGAAAAATAAATTGTGCAAAAAAGTGCCTTTTCTGACCACCGCGGGGCTGTGAAAAAATGGTAATTTTTCACACATGACACCTCCAGAAAAAATCATTCTTATTTCTTCGCATTTTGCCAATGAACCCTGGGAGCCATGAAATACACTCCCAAATAGCCATAGGAGTGATTCAAACCAAAAAATTCAAAAAAGTTTGAATTCTAAAATTCCTTAATATGTCATTGTGCTGGAAAATTTATCATTTTTTCACCATACATTCTCAAAAAACTCAAATAACCCACCCCAGATGCACCGACTTGTGATCACAATCGATATTCGGAGAAAAAAAAATTGTGCAAAAAAGTGCCTTTTCTGACCACCGCGAGGCTGTGAAAAAATGGTAATTTTTCACACATGACACCTCTAGAAAAAAATCATTCTTATTTCTTCGCATTTTGCCAATGAACCCTGCGAGCCATGAAATACACTCCCAAATAGCCATAGGAGTGATATAAAACAAAAAATTCAAAATTCAAAAAAGTTTGAATTCTAAAATTCCTTAATATGTCATTGTGCTGGAAAATTTATCATTTTTTTCACCATAAATTCTCAAAAAACTCAAATTAACCACCCCAGATGCACCGACCTGTGTTTAGAATCGATATTCAAAGAAAAAAAAATTGTGCAAAAAAGTGCCTTTTCTGACCACCGCGGGGCTGTGAAAAAATGGTAATTTTTCACACATGACACCTCCAGAAAAAATCATTCTTATTTCTTCGCATTTTGCCAATGAACCCTGGGAGCCATGAAATACACTCCCAAATAGCCATAGGAAATATATAAACCAAAAAATTCAAAACTCAAAAAAGTTTGAATTCTAAAATTCCTTAATATGTCATTGTGCTGGAAAATTTATCATTTTTTCACCATACATTCTCAAAAAACTCAAATAAACCACCCCAGATGCACCGACTTGTGATCACAATCGATATTCGGAGAAAAAAAAATTGTGCAAAAAAGTGCCTTTTCTGACAACCGCGGGGCTGAGAAAAAATGGTAATTTTTCACACATGACACCTCCAGAAAAAAATACTTCTCATTTCTTTGCATTTTGCCAATGAACCCTGGGAGCCATGAAATACACTCCCAAATAGCCATAGGAAATATATAAACCAAAAAATTCAAAACTCAAAAAAGTTTGAATTCTAAAATTCCTTAATATGTCATTGTGCTGGAAAATTTATCATTTTTTCCACCATACATTCTCAAAAAACTCAAATAAACCACCCCAGATGCACCGACTTGTGATCAAAATCAATATTCGGAGAAAAAAAAATTGTGCAAAAAAGTGCCTTTTCTGACCACCGCGGGGCTGAGAAAAAATGGTAATTTTTCATACATGACACCTCCAGAAAAAATCATTCTTATTTCTTCGAATTTTGCCAATGAACCCTGGGAGCCATGAAATACACTCCCAAATAGCCATAGGAGTGATTTAAACCAAAAAATTCAAAATTCAAAAAAGTTTGAATTCTAAAATTCCTTAATATGTCATTGTGCTGGAAAATTTATCATTTTCTCACCATACATTCTCAAACAAGACTACATAAGTCCAGGAGCTCCCGCGACGAATTAGAATTTGATTTAAGCGATTTTGTGTAGGGTTTTTAATGTAGTCCTAGGCTAGGTCAAAAATCAAGACGCAAGACAACTAGCTCAGTCTAAGAGTAAGATAAGAACTAGACAGTCTGTCAGAGATTGCAAACCTCCATTGAAATTAATGATCCTAATCAGTATCCCAGTAATGGTCTACCTATCTGGCACGGTTTACCCGATATCAGGCCAATCGAGGTAACTAATAGCTGATTAACGGTCATTTTGAATTTGATATAAACTAGTTAAAAACTTAGGGTGCATCCTCCCCCGAAACCTCAAATTTTGTTTTATAGTAATGGACTAACATCTAACACAGCTTGCAAAATATTGGGCATGTGAAAGTAAATAATGGCCGATAGGGGGCCATTTTGAATTTGATCGAGTCAGAATTTTTCAAGATGCACCTCAGCATCTGGAGAAGCGAGCATCCACCCATTTCCCCACTCCCGTACCCCCTCACACCTTCTAATTTTTATATCTACTTTACTCCCCACGCCTATTTTGCTTTAATGGGGTCCACACCCTTAGATCAGTCCCTCTCCCTCTTCTGTGTTTCTTCTCTGATCATGAGTTATACCCCCAGTTAACCTGAAAGTCCGCATAACACCAGATAAATCTGGATACAGGACTCCCACGGCCTGGCGAGTGCTTGTTCAACTACAGTAGCATTTCTTCAGCTATTGGAGCTCTTCTTCTGGTGTTCAGCGAGTCTTTCAGTGTTTCTACCCCCAGTTAACCTGAGAGTCCGCATAGCACTAAGTCCGCATAACAAAACAGGTGTCCATGCCGCGGTGAGCGATAAATGGTGAATTTACTGGATTACGGTAGCTAAACTATAAAAATGCTATGAACCAGGGCCAGTACACTCCACAGTTGGGTAAAACATTAAAAATCGATTTAAAAGTCATGACAAAAAAATCCTTCAATGACAGACAACATAGATCCAGACATAAAAGATTATTTATTTTTTCCCAAAGTCAATGTTATGAATGAATGAATCAGTCAGCTAGATTGGGCTAATGAATTGACTGAGATAATGGTAGGGGAGGGTTGGGAGAGTGAGGCAAGCTAACTACTTTTTTTAAATGTTTATTGTGCTCATACAATTCATATAGGCAAAATGAATGAATGTATTTATGAAAGTTTTGTTGTTTGTTTTTTGTTACGTATCATACACAAGTGGTAATCTACATTGATTTTGACATAAATGCAAATAAACTAAATAAACTAGCATGGCCCATCTTGCCCCATCTCCGGGGCAAATGGGACATATACCAATGATAAAATTTGAATAATAAATACAAAATTTATTTTATTTCCAATCACTAAATAAACCAAACTAAATGGGTGATCCCAGCTAAATGCTATATTCATTCCACCGGAAAAGACAGCACAGCACCCCTTATTTTTACCAATTAAATGATCAGATACTGGAAACCGTATCCACTAACCCTTATTTGGGTGTCGTCCTGACTGAAGACCTGAGCTTCAGCCCTCATATTTCAAAAAGTAAAAAAAAGTCAGTATAGAACCCTAGGTTTCCCTCAGCGTAACCCTTAGAGGTTGCCCTGTTCATCTTAAGGAGTTATCTTACTTTGCTCTTGTGAGATCCACTCTCGAGTACCCCACTCTCGAGCTGCACACTTTACGAGGGGCCACAGAAAACCATCGAATCACGACAAGTATGAGCCCGTAGTGACACCATGGGATGACTTAGAAGGCCGACGCAGGGTTGCAAGACTTTGTATGATGTATAAAGCTATTAATGGGTTGGTGGCCCTACCTACTTCTCATCTACATAAATCAGATTCACGCACGAGAGGAGGTCTGCATAACTTCAAATACATAATGACTAATAAAACACAACATGCCAATTATTCCTACCCACGGACCATAAAAGACTGGAACAAATTACCAGAATCACTAAAGGCTACTCCCAACCTGACAGCCTTCAAGCAGGGTTTCAAGTCTGCCTTGTATACCTTGTATACCAAATACGGCGTTCGCTCAACCCTCTCCCTCTTCTGTGTTTCTTCTCTGATCATGAGTTATAGGGGAGCACTAAAAGACGCATGCCAACACACACCACCGCATACCAACGCATACCAGCATATACCAACGCATGCCACCCAATGCAACTATATTTCGGGTATCTATATGTCATCATCAGCTCAAATATTATTCCATAAAGCTAACTGCTAAATTTTATATCGATACAATCAGCCAAACGACTAAAATCCCCAGTTTTTATGTCCTTAACCGCATAGCCATAGGTACAGTTAGCGCTGGTAGTAGGCCTGAATCAGACTAATCATGAATGTTGGGCGACGCCTTAAATATATGCAGACACAAGACGTTGAGTTAATGTTGGTCCACCGTCTTAGGCGTTGGACAAATGCAAAGCCAGCATTGATTAAACGTATTGTTTCTGCTAGGATATATGTATATGCTGTAGGCCTATATGATTTAGTGTATGTGGCCGGATATGCAAATATATTAATAAAAATTAAACAGAACAAAACAAATAATAAAAAAAATACTGTTATTTTTCAAGTAAAAATGTAATATATACATATATGTTATGAACATTAGTCACACCAGTAGGCCTACTTATCATAAATATCTTCGATGTATGACAAGTCGCACAGTGAATTAGACATATTCAATACAGTAGTGTATACACCAATTACATGTGCACCGAGTTAATATTTTTCTCAAGTTTTGAATTTTTGAAATAAGTTATAAATGTAGGAAATAAACTGCACATATGCTGCTGTATAGACCGATTCGGACGAAACATCAGATGAAGGTATGAGTTGCACATTGAATTAAACATATTCAATACAGTACACGACATAACTGCTGAAATAAGTTAATTTCATTAAATAATTAAATTATTAAGATTAACTCAAGTATTAAGATGAAATGGCTCAACAATGGCTCAATGTCTTGTGCTTGCTTCATTGAGAATTAGATATGTCATCACTGCTATTGAGTGACAATCACACCTCCTCATCAATGAAGAAGATTAACATATTACAGCATAATATATTACAGCATGAAAACGCAAATTTATATTTTTTTTAATTGTGACCATACAGACCTAATAAATGTCACCAGAAAGCTTATTCAATTCTGAAAATAAGGATATAAATTACATTATAAAAGCATGCAAACGCGCAAAGTTCTTTATTTGAAAAGAAATGCAGGACATAGCCTCATAGGCCGTATAATGACTTAACTTAATGCCGGCGACAAGGGTTTTATTTTTTATTATTCAAATAATAATACTATATGGAGTTCAGTTATGTTATTATTATTATTATTTTTAAATAATTATTTATATATAGCTTTGTTGTATGTTAATTGAAATTTTATCTTGAATGTTGAACGTTTCATTCACATTTTCATGTTTTCACTATTTTTCTATACAAGTAACAAGTATATACATGTGAGTATATAAAGCCTTATAAATAAACAACCAATAAATACACATATGCAGTCGATGACATTTTGCGAGCGATTCCTTAGAAAAGGTGTGTATCTTTCATGTTACCGGCTCGCCAAGGGTGTGTTTACATATGGCGAGACGGTGAGACAATTAGCGGCATCACTTTAGCACAATAAGGGTCAAGCACGACACCTTTTGCGTGCTACAATTCGAAAAGTTAGTATCTATATATATGTGGGAAAAAAATAATAATTGTGTCGTATGCTGATATCAACTGCACATTTTAGTAATAAATGAATCTGACCTAACTTTTATTCACTTATATATTACATCGCTATACGTTCCTGTTATAAATCATGACGCAGTTTTGTCAGTAGAGTACGACATTCATAATAATTGAAGGGCTCCATGCAATAACCTGTTAAGCGCCATTAACAGGTTCTTGCTGATAACGACGGATTTGAAGTTCTGAGGTAGGGAAGATTATTGTGTAAAAAATCTTAGCTTTACGATCATTATAAAGCACTTTTCTCAGAAGCAAGTACATGTTTATGGCTGTTAGTGAGACAAATTTCCCTATAAAAAAACTGTTAAGCGCGTTTACCAGTAAATATTACTAAATAACATGTAGCAAATCGTACCGGTGAACTCACTTAACATGTTCTTGCAAATAATAGAATCAAAAATCAGAAATAGTAAGCACCAATAACATGATTTTACAAATATCAACATATTTAATTTTGAATGTGCAAAAGTATTCAGATGAATGGTTATGAAGTCGCTGTGTCACAGATATCCAATCGATATCCATGATTTCTGGAAAAATTTGCATAAGGCAATAACTGGTAATGTCATTTACCATAAAATATTGTGATAATTAACTTGAAGACTATTGGCAAATACTAGTTAACAAACTTTGAAAATGTGCGCAAGGCATGCTGAGAGTCTCAGATATGATTACTAAACTTACTTTACCAATATTATTGATAAACAAACTTATTTTATGCGGAAGCTCCTAAAGGAAAAAAATATTGAACTCAAACTTTGAAGTCGTTTTTCTCAAAACTATAAAACATGCACTTAACAGGTTCTTGTACGGAGTCATTCAATTGTCACTTATATTTATCACGAATAAAAAGATTTCAAATTATAAGTTTCTATAAACACTCTGGTATATTGTTGCGACTTATATCATGTCTGACCAAAAAAGTACAATTTGAAAATATACTTTTCTCTGTGAAAAATTATTCAATTTGTACGAACAATGATGTGATACAGTATTAGGTATGTTTTATTCACGGATACAAACAATAAAATTATTGTTAAGACTTATTTGTTAAGCCTTATCAGCGGTGTGAATGACACCAAGTGTGGGAAATATAAACTACGCCCATTGATAATACATCGCAATGCATAGCACTCGTTGACGGGACTTTAAAATGCCGAATTAGGCAAGTTATAATTAATATTTTTTAACAAAATTTGGTCTATACACTCCGCAGGATGTACTTAATACGATAGACTTTCAAATATATAGTTTCTATATCGTCTACTCCGTCTTTTCGTTGGTATGCGCTGGTATGCATACCGGAGTATACCACCCATTGATAATACATTGCAATGCATAGCCCTCATTGACGGACTTTAAAATGCCGAATTAGGCAAGTTATAATTATATTTTTTTCACAAAATTTGGTATATACACTCCGTAGGATGTATTAAATACGATAGACTATAAAATATATAGTTCTTATGTCGTCTACCCCGTCTTTTCGCTGGTATGCATTGGTATGCGCTGGTATGTGGTGGCATGCGTCTTTTAGTGTAACCGTGAGTTATACCCCCAGTTAACCTGAAAGTCCGCATAACACCAGATAAATCTGGGTACAGGACTCCCACGGCCTGGCGAGTGCTTGTTCAACTACAGTAGCATTTCTTCAGCTATTGGAGCTCTTCTTCTGGTGTTCAGCGAGTCTTTCAGTGTTGTCTACCCCCAGTTAACCTGAGAGTCCGCATAGCACTAAGTCCGCATAACAAAACAGCCTCCATGCCGCGGTGAGCGATAAATGGTCAATTTACTTGATTACGGTAGCTAAACTATAAAAATGCTATGAACCAGGGCCAGTACACTCCACAGTTGGTTAAAACATTAAAAATCGATTTAAAAGTCATGACAAAAAAATCCTTCAATGACAGACAACATAGATCCAGACATAGAATAAAGATTATTTACTTTTTCCCAAAGTCAATGTTATGAATGAATGAATCAGTCAGCTAGATTGGGCTAATGAATTGACTGAGATAATGGTAGGGGAGGGTTGGTAGAGTGAGGCAAGCTAACTACTTTTTTTAAATGTTTATTATGCTCATACAATTCATATAGGCAAAATGAATGAATGTATTTATGAAAGTTTTGTTGTTTGTTTTTTGTTACGTATCATACACAAGTGGTAATCTACATTGATTTTGACATAAATGCAAATAAACTAAATAAACTAGCATGGCCCATCTTGCCCCATCTCCGGGGCAAATGGGGCATATACCAATAATAAAATTTGAAAAATAAATACAAAATTTATTTTATTTCCAATTACTAAATAAACCAAACTAAATGGGTGATCCCAGCTAAATGCTATATTCTTTCCACCGGAAAAGACAGCACCCCTTATTTTTACCAATTAAATGATCAGATACTTGAAACCGTATCCACTAACCCTTATTTGGGTGTCGTCCTGACTGAAGACCTGAGCTTCAGCCCTCATATTTCAAAAAGTAAAAAAAAGTCAGTGTAGAACCCTAGGTTTCCCTCAGCGTAACCCTTAGAGGTTGCCCTGCTCATCTTAAGGAGTTATCTTACTTTGCTCTTGTGAGATCCACTCTCGAGTACCCCACTCTCGAGCTGCACACTTTACGAGGGGCCACAGAAAACCATCGAATCACGACAAGTATGAGCCCGTAGTGACACCATGGGACGACTTAGAAGGCCGACGCAGGGTCGCAAGACTTCGTATGATGTATAAAGCTATTAATGGGTTGGTGGCCCTACCTACTTCTCATCTACATAAATCAGATTCACGCACGAGAGGAGGTCTGCATAACTTCAAATACATAATGACTAATAAAACACAACATGCCAATTATTCCTACCCACGGACCATAAAAGACTGGAACAAATTACCAGAATCACTAAAGGCTACTCCCAACCTGACAGCCTTCAAGCAGGGTTTCAAGTCCGCCTTGTATACCTTGTATACCCAATACGGCGTTCGCTCAACGGCTTGTGCTCGATTACTGAAGTTAAGCAACGTCTCGCCCGGTTCATAATTGGATGGGTGACCGCCTGGGACTGCCAGATGTTGTATACACTCACTGCCCACATCGTCCTCCAGTCCCATCATCCGGACTTTGCAGCCTAAGGCCCAATCCCCAGACTAAGGCTGCCTTTCCATTGACACGATTAAATGGCCGCGCGGGCGAACGCGCGCGTTGCGCCGCTTCGCAGAAACCTTCCCATTGGCGCGTCCAAAGGCACAGGAGATGTGGTGACATTGTTCCAGACTGTCCTTGGTATTGTAGGCCTATCCATGAAGTCCAATTTTTGCGCAATGCAGTTATAACGGGTCATTCTACAATAAACGTAGGCCAACATTTACATGCCGAAATAGGTCTTTTCAATGCATGAGACATTCATTACGCGCACCCTTTAAATACCGCATGTAGTCAAATTAAGTGTGGCTTATAACTGGACTATAGAGAGGGAGATCAAGATTATAGGCGGGCATGTTTTGTGATAGGGCCTACATTATGATGAATAATCTAAATATATACATCACTGTACTCTCCCAGTAAACACAATAAAATTGTATAGGCTTAACATGTTACCCCGGCCCAACGTCTTCGACGTTGCTCCAACGTTGTATAAATGCTATAGAGGCCTACTGGGCTAGCGTTCAGTGTCACAGCAGCTTAGCAAATATGAGACGTTGCGGAGAGCCAATTTTAAATAAAATTCATGCTCGGCCAGCATCGCAGACGGTAATCCAGCATTTAATCAGCATTGGTTAAACGTCACGTGTTTGATGGGCTGCCAGACTTGACGGAAAACAACAAGAAAAAATATAAAACGACAAATGGGGAGATAAACGCGCGGTGGATAAACGCAGAAATCGCTACATGTGCGATTGCTGGCCGCGCGGCCAATCGCGTCCATGGAAAGGTCACATTGTGATTGTATTAGATCGATTTTTAATTCTGCCGCGCGGCCGTCGCAACGCAACGCGTCGCGCACTCAAACGCGTCAATGGAAAGGCAGCCTCATGCACACACTCCAATACATGTGCACGAGGAACACACTAATACTTGTCTATCTTTGCGGGTCATCCCTAACAACCCTCTTCTCATTCCTTTGACATGCAGTCCATATAGGTCCCATCCTGGCATTCACCAATTCAAACTGGTGACGTTTTTATTCCCATGAATTATCTTAACTTCAATTTCTGTTCTTTTTAATATTCTAGATCAGAACCATTTACTATAAATAAATCTGTCCTGTAAATCCATAAAACACACCTGGTGGACAACTAGAGTCAAATCAATCAGCTAGATATATCGCCATCTTAAAATGGGACATGTCCTTTTAATGTGAAGGATGTATAACACACCTTTTTCATTCTTATTGTATAAATTAGAGGTGACGAAAGTGTTTTAACTACCTCCCAACATTATGACATTATAGCTTCAGAACTGGTGTAGGCCCTAATATTGAATCAAAACATTTTCGCGAATGTATAGCTTTAAAGCACCGAAATTTTTTTGTATAAACCACAGAAATCAACGGGATTTTTAAATCATCATAAATGGTCCATAAATGTTGGCCCATGGGTCTACAGCCATAATAAATTTTTATTTTTTTAGTGCGGGGATCGACTTTAGTTTCCGAAGCCCCCCCCCTTTCAGGGTCTCAAAAGATAAAAAAACATATCGAAATATGCTCTAGACTGCGTCATTTAAGGCCTAAGCGCAACAATAGTGGTTATTAATCTGTTTTATTGTGAACTGTTATTGGAATGAAATGACATTTAAACATCAATATTTGCAAATGTTTGGTCTCTAATTAAACAAATACGAGTAATTTTCACTCACTTGGAAGTTGTTTTGCGATAGCAAGACACAAGTTCAAATGGGTGACAATTTAAACAACTGGTATAGAAAAAACATAGGTAGTGCAACGATGATTTCTCAAACAATTGTGCCTTCAAATTTTACAATCACTATTTTCGAATCATGGAAAAATATTGTATAGTTTATAAGCTGCATTATTAAACACGTGTAGAGCTACAATTGTTTTGTTGAAGCACGAAATGTGTAAAATGCAGCATATTCTGTGTTAGAGTGGGAGAGTTATTCCACTAACATCATTCAATTGTGGTATATTCTCGATGGCAACACGGTGCTTACTATCGTCAGATTCTATCACTGTCCCCTCGCTAGAATAGGACACATCACCCAGAGTCTGCTGTACATTCATCCCGCCACTGATGGCCGCATCAACAGGAGGATGTTCATCTTCAAAATCTTGAGTAACCTCAGATACATTGATATTTTGAATGTCATCGTCAGAAATCAAATCAAGCTTTTTTTTTTCCCAGTCACTTTTTCTTGATTATTCACAGATTTCACATTTACTCTCCTTTTCTTCTCGCTCATATTTCCACGTTTATTGACGTGTTTTGAAGCAGCCTTTTGTTTTGTCAAATTTTTATGTTCACTAATGTGTTTCTGATAGAGTTTCAGCCAGCGGAATTCCTTACCACACGTCTCACATTTATGTTCCTTAGGTCGGTGAATTTGCTCATAAAAGGCTTTTCTCCTGCGTGAGTTCGTCCATGTACCTCTAAATGAAATTTTCTTAAAAATAATTTTTGGCACAAACGACATATATATTCTCTTTCCTTGTGGCTATTCAAATGTTGTTTTAAAAGGGAGTTAAATCTGAAAGACTTTGGGCATTTGTCACAAGAATAAGTTCTTTCGTTGTGCGTCTGCTTGTGCAAAACTAAATGATTGTGAGATGTAAATGCCTGGGAACATTTGTTGCAGGAATAATTTCTTTCACTGTGTGTGAGTTTGTGCATGCCTAACCAATACGAGCTACCGAATTTCTTATTACACATTTCACAGGAGATGATTTTCTTACGAGAGTGCCTGTTAAGATGCATTTTAGAATGTGTTGCACAGGAGAAAATTTTGGAACACTTATCACATTTGTCTGACCTTAACTGAACTTTTAAAAAATTCTTGTTTAAAAAATACTTATTACATTTGGGACATGAATATTCACTTGTCACTTGTCAATTTTTTGGTTTTGCGCTTCTGTGTTTGTTCGGTTGGTGCACATTTTCTTCTGTGTTTTTTTAGAAGGACCTTGCCTTTAAAGACAAGTGGACACAAATTACAGGTGAGAGATTCATGTCTTATCATGTGCTTTTGTAATATAAATTTGCCGATGCACATCTTCCTACAGTCAGAGCATACATGCTTTGTTTTTTTATGGTATATCATATGCCGCTTTAACTGCTCTGGCAAATGGAAGCTCTTCGTACATAACTCACACTTGATCGGCAAGTGTTCACCACCGTGCTCAGCTTGTTGGTGATTCAACAAGTTTACTTTTGATTGACAGTTTGTTTGACTAATGGTGCATGTCCATGAATTCTCATCCCGAATATGTCGCAGAGTGTGTTTTCTCATATTGCTTGAAAACCTACACCTCACCCCACATTTATCACATTGATACGGCATACATCTAGTGTGCTCGCCTTTTTTAAACTTTCTTACACAGAATCTACAATAATAATATCCCTTCGAGTACTTGCGAGGTGTTGTGCTATTTTCTATATTGGCGGTACTCTCTGCATTAGCTGTGTTTTCTATAATTGAGGTGTTCAGCTGTGTTGTCTGTTGTCTGTGGTATTAGACGTGGTTGGATCATAGTCCTTTGTTATTACCAGTGGGTGATTGTGATCTGTCAACACAATTTCATATCTTGTCTTTATTTCAGTGTGAACTTGAGGCATCGTTGTCTTTATGCTCCCAGTCTCAATTACAGAGTCTGTCTCATAAAGCCGCTGTTTGACGCGCTGTCGTCTATGGTTAGTATGTGTGGCATCGCCAGTCGTCAGCAGGTCAGTAGGTGTCATGTCTTCAGTGAATGTCACGCTTCTAACATTTGCTCCTACATGTTTAACTGATCTTAGTTGTGTTTGTAATCTCGTTACAGAATCTACCAGTTTCGTCACACCTACTTTCTCGGCCAGGATCCTCATATCATCAAGGCTATCAACGCCACAACGCAATTTACCAGTGTACACAAACTCTAAAATATTTGATACAGCCAAGGATGCCACATCACCAAGGTTGGAAGCATAACCATTTTCACATAGACCACGAACAGGTAGTTCAACATTTAGCAGAGGACTACTTGCAGCAAGTATAATAGAGTGAGCCATGAAGGATGCACCACTCGTTGTTGTTAATATTGTGTCACAGCTTCGGCTGTCGTCAAATCTCTGCTGATTCATCATGGACATTAGATGGCAGCACCAGTTAACAGAGCCGTTGCAGGTTCTTTCACTAGAGGATTTCTCGCTTTTCTGTAACAAAAAAAACAAGACTACATAAGTCCAGGAGCTCCCGCTCCGAATTAGAATTTGATTTAAGCAATTTTGTATAGGGTTATTAATGTAGTCCTAGTCTAGGTCAAAAATCAAGACGCAAGACAACTAGGTCTAAGAAGCCCAGTCTAAGAGTAAGATAAGAACTAGACAGTCTGTCAGAGATTGCAAACCTCCATTGAAATGAATGATCCTAATCAGTATCCCAGTAATGGTCTACCTATCTGGCACGGTTTACCCGATATCAGGCCAATCGAGTTAACTAATAGCTGATTTACGGTCATTTTGAATTCGATATAAATTAGTTAAAAACTTAGGGTGCATTCTCCCCCGAAACCTCAAATTTTGTTTTATAGTAATGGACTAACATCTAACACAGTTTGCAAAATATTGGGCATGTGAAAGTAAATGATGGCCGATAGGGGGCCATTTTGAATTTGATCGAGTCAGAATTTTTCAAGATGCATCCTCAGCTGAAATCTCACATTTCATTCTATAGTAATCGTCTAGCTATCTAGCACGGTTTACCAAATATCGGCCATGTGAAAGTGAATAATGGCCTAAAGGCGGCCATTTTGAATTTGATCAAGTCAAAATTTTCCAAGATGCTTCCTCAGCTGAAATCTCACATTTCATTCTATAGTAATGGTCTAGCCATCTAGCACGGTTTACCAAATATCGCCCATGTGAAAGTGAATAATGGCCGATAGGAGGCCATTTTGAATTTGATCAAGTCAAAATTTTTCAAGATGCATCCTCTTATGAAATCTCACATTCTGTTTTATAGTAATGGTCTAGCCATCTAGTACGGTTACCAAAAACCGGCTATGTGAAAGTGAATAATGGCCGATACGCGGCCATTTTGAATTTGATCGAGTCAATTTTTTCAAGATGCATCCTCTCTTGTAATCTCACATTTTGTTTTATAGTTATGGTCCAGCTATCTAACACGGTTAACCAAATATCAGCAATGTGAAAGTAAATAGTGGCCGATAGGCGGCCATTTTGAATTTGATTGAGTCGAAAGTTTTTAAAAGGCATCCTCTCTCGAAACGTCACATTTTGTTTTATAGTAATGGTCTAGCTATCTAGCACGGTTTACCTGATATCAGGCCTATCGAGGTAAATAATGCTGATTGTCGGCCATTTTGAATTCGTAAGTTATACATTTTCAGGGTGCATCCTCCCCCGAAAACTCACACTTTGTTTTATAGTAATCAGGTAATGGTCTAGCCATCTAGCACAGTTTACCAAATATCAGCCATGTGAAAATGAATAATGACCGAAAAAGGCGGCCATTTTAAATATGATCAAGTCAAATTTTTTCAAGATGCATCCTCATCTGAAATCTCACATTTTGTTTTACAGTAATGGTCTAGCCATCTAGCACAGTTGACCAAAT
Source organism: Flabesymbios commensalis (assembly GCA_964017125.1). Lineage (NCBI taxonomy): Eukaryota > Metazoa > Annelida > Polychaeta > Terebellida > Flabelligeridae > Flabesymbios > Flabesymbios commensalis. The sequence goes on from OZ024905.1 coordinate 84,724,229, forward strand.
AACGGCCATGTGAAAGTGAATAATGGCCGATAAGCGGCCATTTTGAATTTTATCGAGTCAAATTTTTTCAAGATGCATCCTCTCCTGAAATCACACATTTTTTTTTATAGTAATGGTCTAGCCATCTAGCACGGTTTACCAAATAACGGCCATGTGAAAGTTAATAATGGCCGATTGGCGGCCATTTTGAACTTGGACGAGTTAAATTTTTTCAAAATGCATCCTCTCCTGAAGCCTTACAACTTGTTTTATAGTAATGGTGTAGATATCTTGAGCGGTTTTCATGATATTCCACAATATCAGGCCTGCCGAGGTGAATAATGGCTGATAGGCGGCCATATTGAATTTAATCAACTTCAAATTTTTCAAGATGCATCCTCTCCTGAAACCTTACAATTTATTTGATATTAATGGTGTAGCTATCTTGAGCGGTTTTCATGATATTCCGCGATATCAGGCCTGTCAAGGTGAATAATGGCCGATAGGCGGCCATTTTCAATTTTATCGACTTGAAATTTTTCAAGATGCATCCTCTCCTGAAACCTCACAATTTGTTTTATAGTAATGGTGTAGCTATCTTGAGCGGTTTTCATGATATTCCGCAAAATCTTTCAGGCAGATTTACCGATGTTATAAATTAGGTCAAAGTGCTGGGTCAACTTCAAGGTCAAGGTCCAAAATCCTGAAAAGGCACAACTAGGGACCTTAGAGAACATGTATGTGCGATATGACTGTCATCGGCCCAGTACTTTTCGAGATCTGCTCCGGAAACGAAGTGCGCGTCAAAACGACTAAATAGGTCATAGTTCTGAACCAGAAGTAGGTCAAAGTTCAAATACCCCAAAAGGCACAACTAGACCCCCTAGGGGTGTTGTGGGTAAAATTTGAAGACAATCGGACAAGTACTTTCAGAGATATGCTCCGGAAACGAATTGTTTACGGACGGCCCAACGGCCCAACGGCCCAACGCCGTCACATCATCATTTTCTCCTCTGCAACCTTGCGTATTGAATTCAGATTAAAAATATTTTAACCTGTCCATTAGCCACCTGGAAGTAACCCACATACCAAAAATTGTTATCCTAGCTTATTTTCTTACAAAGTTATAGGCAAAAGAAGAGGCCAAAAAAAAACGGAGGTAGAATCCATAGCTCCCTCCGAAGTGCGCGTCAGAACGACTAAATAGGTCATAGTTCTGAACCAGAAGTAGGTCAAAGTTCAAATACCCCAAAAGGCACAACTAGACCCCCTAGGGGTGTTGTGGGTAAAATTTGAAGACAATCGGACAAGTACTTTCAGAGATATGCTCCGGAAACGAATTGTTTACGGACTGCCCAACGGCCCAACGCCGTCACATCATCATTTTCTCCTCTGCAACCTTGCGTATTGAATTCAGATTAAAAATATGTTACCCTGTCCATTAGCCACCTGGAAGTAACCCACATACCAAAAATTGTTATTCTAGCTTATTTTCTTACAAAGTTATAGGCAAAAGAAGAGGCCAAAAAAAAACGGAGGTAGAATCTATAGCTCCCTCCGTCTCACCTACGGTGACGGCGGGAGCTAAAAAATCATTCTCATTTCTTCGCATTTTGCCAATGAACCCTGGGAGCCATGAAATACACTCCCAAATAACCATAGGAGTGATTTAAACCAAAAAATTCAAAATTCAAAAAAGTTTGAATTCTAAAATTCCTTAATATGTCATTGTGCTGGAAAATTTATCATTTTTTTCACCATACATTCTCAAAAAACTCAAATAAATCACCCCAGATGCACCGACTTGTGATCTGAATCGATATTTGGAGAAAACAAAATTGTGCAAAAAAGTGCCTTTTCTGACCACCGCGGGGCTGAGAAAAAATGGTAATTTTTCACACATGACACCTCCAGAAAAAAATCATTCTCATCTCTTCGCATTTTGCCAATGAACCCTGGGAGCCATGAAATACACTCCCAAATAGCCATAGGAGTGATTTAAAACAAAAAATTCAAAATTCAAAAAAGTTTGAATTCTAAAATTCCTTAATATGTCATTGTGCTGGAAAATTTATCTTTTTTTACACCATAAATTCTCAAAAAACTCGAATAAACCACCCCAGATGCACCGACCTGTGATCAGAATCCATATTCAGAGAAAAACAAATTGTGCAAAATAGTGCCTTTTCTGACCACCGCGGGGCTGTGAAAAAATGGTAATTTTTCACACATGACACCTCTAGAAAAAAATCATTCTCATTTCTTCGCATTTTGCCAATGAACCCTGGGAGCCATGAAATACACTCCCAAATAGCCATAGGAGTGATTTAAACCAAAAAATTCAAAATTCAAAAAAGTTTGAATTCTAAAATTCCTTAATATGTCATTGTGCTGGAAAATTTATCATTTTTTAACCATACATTCACAAAAAACTCAAATAAACCACCCCAGATGCACCGACTTGTGATCACAATCGATATTCGGAGAAAAAAAAATTGTGCAAAAAAGTGCCTTTTCTGACCACCGCGGGGCTGTGAAAAAATGGTAATTTTTCACACATGACACCTCCAGAAAAAAATCATTCTCATCTCTTCGCATTTTGCCAATGAACCCTGGGAGCCATGAAATACACTCCCAAATAGCCATAGGAGTGATTTAAAACAAAAAATTCAAAATTCAAAAAAGTTTGAATTCTAAAATTCCTTAATATGTCATTGTGCTGGAAAATTTATCTTTTTTTTCACCATAAATTCTCAAAAAACTCGAATAAACCACCCCAGATGCAGCGACCTGTGATCAGAATCCATATTCGGAGAAAAACAAATTGTGCAAAAGAGTGCCTTTTCTGACCACCGCGGGGCTGGATAAAAATGGTAATTTTTCACACATGACACCTCCAGAAAAAAATCATTCTCATTTCTTCGCATTTTGCCAATGAACCCTGGGAGCCATGAAATACACTCCCAAATAGCCTTAGGAGTGATTTTTAAAAAAAAATTCAAAATTCAAAAAAGTTTGAATTCTAAAATTCCTTAATATGTCATTGTGCTGGAAAATTTATCATTTTTTCACCATAAATTCTCAAAAAACTCGAATAAACCACCCCAGATGCAGCGACCTGTGATCATAATCCATATTCGGAGAAAAAAAAATTGTGCAAAAAAGTGCCTTCTCTGACCTCCGCGGGGCTGAGAAAAAATGGTAATTTTTCACACATGACACTTCCATAAAAAAATCATTCTCATTTCTTCGCATTTTGCCAATGAACCCTGGGAGCCATGAAATACACTCCCAAATAGCCATAGGAGTGATTTAAAACAAAAAATTCAAAATTCAAAAAAGTGTGAATTCTAAAATTCCTTAATATGTCATTGTGCTGGAAAATTTATCATTTTTTTCACCATAACTTCTCAAAAAACTCGAATAAACCACCCCAGATGCAGCGACCTGTGATCAGAATCCACATTCGGAGAAAAAAAAATTGTGCCAAATAGTGCCTTTTCTGACCACCGCGAGGCTGAGAAAAAATGGTAATTTTTCACACATGACACCTCCAGAAAAAAATCATTCTCATTTCTTCGCATTTTGCCAATGAACCCTGGGAGCCATGAAATACAGTCCCAAATAGCCATAGGAGTGATTTAAAACAAAAAATTCAAAATTCAAAAAAAATTGAATTCTAAAATTCCTTAATATGTCATTGTGCTGGAAAATTTATCATTTTTTTCACCATAAATTCTCAAAAAACTTGAATAAACCACCCCAGATGCAGCGACCTGTGATCAGAATCCATATTCAGAGAAAAAAAAATTGTGCAAAAAAGTGCCTTCTCTGACCACCGCGAGGCTGAGAAAAAATGGTAATTTTTCACACATGACACTTCCATAAAAAAATCATTCTCATTTCTTCGCATTTTGCCAATAAACCCTGGGAGCCATGAAATACACTCCCAAATAGCCATAGGAGTGATTTAAAACAAAAAATTCAAAATTCAAAAAAGTTTGAATTCTAAAATTCCTTAATATGTCATTGTGCTGGAAAATTTATCATTTTTTTCACCATAACTTCTCAAAAAACTCGAATAAACCACCCCAGATGCAGCGACCTGTGATCAGAATCCACATTCGGAGAAAAAAAAATTGTGCAAAAAAGTGCCTTTTCTGACCACCGCGAGGCTGAGAAAAAATGGTAATTTTTCACACATGACACCTCCAGAAAAAAATCATTCTCATTTCTTCGCATTTTGCCAATGAACCCTGGGAGCCATGAAATACAGTCCCAAATAGCCATAGGAGTGATTTAAAACAAAAAATTCAAAATTCAAAAAAGTTTGAATTCTAAAATTCCTTAATATGTCATTGTGCTGGAAAATTTATCATTTTTTTCACCATAAATTCTCAAAAAACTTGAATAAACCACCCCAGATGCAGCGACCTGTGATCAGAATCCATATTCAGAGAAAAAAAAATTGTGCAAAAAAGTGCCTTCTCTGACCACCGCGAGGCTGAGAAAAAATGGTAATTTTTCACACATGACACTTCCAGAAAAAAATCATTCTTATTTCTTCGCATTTTGCCAATGAACCCTGGGAGCCATGAAATACACTCCCAAATAGCCATAGGAGTGATTTAAAACAAAAAATTCAAAATTCAAAAAAGTTTGAATTCTAAAATTCCTTAATATGTCATTGTGCTGGAAAATTTATCATTTTTTCACCAAAAATTCTCAAAAAACTCGAATAAACCACCCCAGATGCAGCGACCTGTGATCAGAATCCATATTCAGAGAAAAAAAAATTGTGCAAAAAAGTGCCTTCTCTGACCGCCGCGGGGCTGAGAAAAAATAATAATTTTTCACACATGACACCTCCAGAAAAAAATCATTCTCATTTCTTCGCATTTTGCCAATGAACCCTGGGAGCCATGAAATACACTCCCAAATAGCCATAGGAGTGATTTAAAACAAAAAATTCAAAATTCAAAAAAGTTTGAATTCTAAAATTCCTTAATATGTCATTGTGCTGGAAAATTTATCATTTTTTCACCATAAATTCTCAAAAAACTCGAATAAACCACCCCAGATGCAGCGACCTGTGATCATAATCCATATTCGGAGAAAAAAAAATTGTGCAAAAAAGTGCCTTCTCTGACCTCCGCGGGGCTGAGAAAAAATGGTAATTTTTCACACATGACACTTCCATAAAAAAATCATTCTCATTTCTTCGCATTTTGCCAATGAACCCTGGGAGCCATGAAATACACTCCCAAATAGCCATAGGAGTGATTTAAAACAAAAAATTCAAAATTCAAAAAAGTGTGAATTCTAAAATTCCTTAATATGTCATTGTGCTGGAAAATTTATCATTTTTTTCACCATAACTTCTCAAAAAACTCGAATAAACCACCCCAGATGCAGCGACCTGTGATCAGAATCCACATTCGGAGAAAAAAAAATTGTGCCAAATAGTGCCTTTTCTGACCACCGCGAGGCTGAGAAAAAATGGTAATTTTTCACACATGACACCTCCAGAAAAAAATCATTCTCATTTCTTCGCATTTTGCCAATGAACCCTGGGAGCCATGAAATACAGTCCCAAATAGCCATAGGAGTGATTTAAAACAAAAAATTCAAAATTCAAAAAAAATTGAATTCTAAAATTCCTTAATATGTCATTGTGCTGGAAAATTTATCATTTTTTTCACCATAAATTCTCAAAAAACTTGAATAAACCACCCCAGATGCAGCGACCTGTGATCAGAATCCATATTCAGAGAAAAAAAAATTGTGCAAAAAAGTGCCTTCTCTGACCACCGCGAGGCTGAGAAAAAATGGTAATTTTTCACACATGACACTTCCATAAAAAAATCATTCTCATTTCTTCGCATTTTGCCAATAAACCCTGGGAGCCATGAAATACACTCCCAAATAGCCATAGGAGTGATTTAAAACAAAAAATTCAAAATTCAAAAAAGTTTGAATTCTAAAATTCCTTAATATGTCATTGTGCTGGAAAATTTATCATTTTTTTCACCATAACTTCTCAAAAAACTCGAATAAACCACCCCAGATGCAGCGACCTGTGATCAGAATCCACATTCGGAGAAAAAAAAATTGTGCAAAAAAGTGCCTTTTCTGACCACCGCGAGGCTGAGAAAAAATGGTAATTTTTCACACATGACACCTCCAGAAAAAAATCATTCTCATTTCTTCGCATTTTGCCAATGAACCCTGGGAGCCATGAAATACAGTCCCAAATAGCCATAGGAGTGATTTAAAACAAAAAATTCAAAATTCAAAAAAGTTTGAATTCTAAAATTCCTTAATATGTCATTGTGCTGGAAAATTTATCATTTTTTTCACCATAAATTCTCAAAAAACTTGAATAAACCACCCCAGATGCAGCGACCTGTGATCAGAATCCATATTCAGAGAAAAAAAAATTGTGCAAAAAAGTGCCTTCTCTGACCACCGCGAGGCTGAGAAAAAATGGTAATTTTTCACACATGACACTTCCAGAAAAAAATCATTCTTATTTCTTCGCATTTTGCCAATGAACCCTGGGAGCCATGAAATACACTCCCAAATAGCCATAGGAGTGATTTAAAACAAAAAATTCAAAATTCAAAAAAGTTTGAATTCTAAAATTCCTTAATATGTCATTGTGCTGGAAAATTTATCATTTTTTTCACCATAAATTCTCAAAAAACTCGAATAAACCACCCCAGATGCAGCGACCTGTGATCAGAATCCATATTCAGAGAAAAAAAAATTGTGCAAAAAAGTGCCTTCTCTGACCACCGCGGGGCTGAGAAAAAATGGTAATTTTTCACACATGACACCTCCAGAAAAAAATCATTCTCATTTCTTTGCATTTTGCCAATGAACCCTGGGAGCCATGAAATACACTCCCAAATAGCCATAGGAGTGATTTAAAACAAAAAATTCAAAATTCAAAAAAGTTTGAATTCTAAAATTCCTTAATATGTCATTGTGCTGGAAAATTTATCATTTTTTTCACCATAAATTCTCAAAAAACTCAAATAAACCACCCCAGATGCACCGACCTGTGATCAGAAACGATATTCGGAGAAAAAAAATTGTGCAAAAAAGTGCCTTTTCTGACCACCGCGGGGCTGTGAAAAAATGGTAATTTTTCACACATGACACCTCTAGAAAAAAAATCATTCTCATTTCTTCGCATTTTGCCAATGAACCCTGGGAGCCATGAAATACACTCCCAAATAGCCATAGGAGTGATTTAAACCAAAAAATTCAAAATTCAAAGAAGTTTGAATTCTAATATTCCTTAATATGTCATTGTGCTGGAATTTTTTTAATTTTTTTCATCATACATTCTCAAAAAACTCAAATAAACCACCCCAGATGCACCGACTTGTGATCAGAATTGATATTCGAAGAAAAAAAAATTGTGCAAAAAAGTGCCTTTTCTGACCACCGCGGGGCTGAAAAAAAATGGTAATTTTTCACACATGACACCTCCAGAAAAAAATCATTCTCATTTCTTCGCATTTTGCCAATGAACCCTGGGAGCCATGAAATACACTCCCAAATAGCCATAGGAATGATTTAAAACAAAAAATTCAAAATTCAAAAAAGTTTGAATTCTAAAATTCCTTAATATGTCATTGTGCTGGAAAATTTATCATTTTTTCACCATAAATTCTCAAAAAACTCGAATAAACCACCCCAGATGCAGCGACCTGTGATCAGAATCCATATTCAGAGAAAAAAAAATTGTGCAAAAAAGTGCCTTCTCTGACCGCCGCGGGGCTGAGAAAAAATAATAATTTTTCACACATGACACCTCCAGAAAAAAATCATTCTCATTTCTTCGCATTTTGCCAATGAACCCTGGGAGCCATGAAATACACTCCCAAATAGCCATAGGAGTGATTTAAAACAAAAAATTCAAAATTCAAAAAAGTTTGAATTCTAAAATTCCTTAATATGTCATTGTGCTGGAAAATTTATCATTTTTTTCACCATAAATTCTCAAAAAACTCAAATAAACCACCCCAGATGCACCGACCTGTGATCAGAATCGATATTCGGAGAAAAAAAATTGTGCAAAAAAGTGCCTTTTCTGACCACCGCGGGGCTGTGAAAAAATGGTAATTTTTCACACATGACACCTCTAGAAAAAAAATCATTCTCATTTCTTCGCATTTTGCCAATGAACCCTGGGAGCCATGAAATACACTCCAAAATAGCCATAGGAGTGATTTAAACCAAAAAATTCAAAATTCAAAAAAGTTTGAATTCTAAAATTCCTTAATATGTCATTGTGCTGGAAATTTTTTGATTTTTTTCATCATACATTCTTAAAAAACTCAAATAAACCACCCCAGATGCACCGACTTGTGATCAGAATTGATATTCGAAGAAAAAAAAATTGTGCAAAAAAGTGCCTTTTCTGACCACCGCGGGGCTGAAAAAAAATGGTAATTTTTCACACATGACACCTCCAGAAAAAAATCATTCTCATTTCTTCGCATTTTGCCAATGAACCCTGGGAGCCATGAAATACACTCCCAAATAGCCAGAGGAGTGATTTAAAACAAAAAATTCAAAAAAGTTTGAATTCTAAAATTCCTTAATATGTCATTGTGCTGGAAAATTTATCATTTTTTTCACCATAAATTCTCAAAAAACTCAAATAAACCACCCCAGATGCACCGACCTGTGATCAGAATCCATATTCAGAGAAAAAAAAATTGTGCAAAAAAGTGCCTTCTCTGACCACCGCGAGGCTGAGAAAAAATGGTAATTTTTCACACATGACACTTCCAGAAAAAAATCATTCTCATTTCTTCGCATTTTGCCAATGAACCCTGGGAGCCATGAAATACACTCCCAAATAGCCATAGGAGTGATTTAAAACAAAAAATTCAAAATTCAAAAAAGTTTGAATTCTAAAATTCCTTAATATGTCATTGTGCTGGGAATTTTTTAATTTTTTTCATCATACATTCTCAAAAAACTCAAATAAACCACCCCAGATGCACCGACTTGTGATCAGAATTGATATTCGAAGAAAAAAAAATTGTGCAAAAAAGTGCCTTTTCTGACCACCGCGGGGCTGAAAAAAAATGGTAATTTTTCACACATGACACCTCCAGAAAAAAATCATTCTCATTTCTTCGCATTTTGCCAATGAACCCTGGGAGCCATGAAATACACTCCCAAATAGCCATAGGAGTGATTTAAAACAAAAAATTCAAAATTCAAAAAAGTTTGAATTCTAAAATTCCTTAATATGTCATTGTGCTGGAAAATTTATCATTTTTTCACCAAAAATTCTCAAAAAACTCGAATAAACCACCCCAGATGCAGCGACCTGTGATCAGAATCCATATTCAGAGAAAAAAAAATTGTGCAAAAAAGTGCCTTCTCTGACCGCCGCGGGGCTGAGAAAAAATAATAATTTTTCACACATGACACCTCCAGAAAAAAATCATTCTCATTTCTTCGCATTTTGCCAATGAACCCTGGGAGCCATGAAATACACTCCCAAATAGCCATAGGAGTGATTTAAAACAAAAAATTCAAAATTCAAAAAAGTTTGAATTCTAAAATTCCTTAATATGTCATTGTGCTGGAAAATTTATGTTTTTTTTCACCATAAATTCTCAAAAAACTCGAATAAACCACCCCAGATGCAGCGACCTGTGATCAGAATCCATATTCGGAGAAAAACAAATTGTGCAAAAGAGTGCCTTTTCTGACCACCGCGGGGCTGGATAAAAATGGTAATTTTTCACACATGACACCTCCAGAAAAAAATCATTCTCATTTCTTCGCATTTTGCCAATGAACCCTGGGAGCCATGAAATACACTCCCAAATAGCCTTAGGAGTGATTTTTGAAAAAAAATTCAAAATTCAAAAAAGTTTGAATTCTAAAATTCCTTAATATGTCATTGTGCTGGAAAATTTATCATTTTTTCACCATAAATTCTCAAAAAACTCGAATAAACCACCCCAGATGCAGCGACCTGTGATCAGAATCCATATTCGGAGAAAAAAAAATTGTGCAAAAAAGTGCCTTCTCTGACCACCGCGGGGCTGAGAAAAAATGGTAATTTTTCACACATGACACTTCCATAAAAAAATCATTCTCATTTCTTCGCATTTTGCCAATGAACCCTGGGAGCCATGAAATACACTCCCAAATAGCCATAGGAGTGATTTAAAACAAAAAATTCAAAATTCAAAAAAGTTTGAATTCTAAAATTCCTTAATATGTCATTGTGCTGGAAAATTTATCATTTTTTTCACCATAACTTCTCAAAAAACTCGAATAAACCACCCCAGATGCAGCGACCTGTGATCAGAATCCACATTTGGAGAAAAAAAAATTGTGCAAAAAAGTGCCTTTTCTGACCACCGCGAGGCTGAGAAAAAATGGTAATTTTTCACACATGACACCTCCAGAAAAAAATCATTCTCATTTCTTCGCATTTTGCCAATGAACCCTGGGAGCCATGAAATACAGTCCCAAATAGCCATAGGAGTGATTTAAAACAAAAAATTCAAAATTCAAAAAAGTTTGAATTCTAAAATTCCTTAATATGTCATTGTGCTGGAAAATTTATCATTTTTTTCACCATAAATTCTCAAAAAACTCGAATAAACCACCCCAGATGCAGCGACCTGTGATCAGAATCCATATTCAGAGAAAAAAAAATTGTGCAAAAAAGTGCCTTCTCTGACCACCGCGGGGCTGAGAAAAAATGGTAATTTTTCACACATGACACCTCCAGAAAAAAATCATTCTCATTTCTTTGCATTTTGCCAATGAACCCTGGGAGCCATGAAATACACTCCCAAATAGCCATAGGAGTGATTTAAAACAAAAAATTCAAAATTCAAAAAAGTTTGAATTCTAAAATTCCTTAATATGTCATTGTGCTGGAAAATTTATCATTTTTTTCACCATAAATTCTCAAAAAACTCAAATAAACCACCCCAGATGCACCGACCTGTGATCAGAAACGATATTCGGAGAAAAAAAATTGTGCAAAAAAGTGCCTTTTCTGACCACCGCGGGGCTGTGAAAAAATGGTAATTTTTCACACATGACACCTCTAGAAAAAAAATCATTCTCATTTCTTCGCATTTTGCCAATGAACCCTGGGAGCCATGAAATACACTCCCAAATAGCCATAGGAGTGATTTAAACCAAAAAATTCAAAATTCAAAGAAGTTTGAATTCTAAAATTCCTTAATATGTCATTGTGCTGGAAATTTTTTAATTTTTCATCATACATTCTCAAAAAACTCAAATAAACCACCCCAGATGCACCGACTTGTGATCAGAATTGATATTCGAAGAAAAAAAAATTGTGCAAAAAAGTGCCTTTTCTGACCACCGCGGGGCTGAAAAAAAATGGTAATTTTTCACACATGACACCTCCAGAAAAAAATCATTCTCATTTCTTCGCATTTTGCCAATGAACCCTGGGAGCCATGAAATACACTCCCAAATAGCCATAGGAGTGATTTAAAACAAAAAATTCAAAATTCAAAAAACTTTGAATTCTAAAATTCCTTAATATGTCATTGTGCTGGAAAATTTATCATTTTTTCACCATAAATTCTCAAAAAACTCGAATAAACCACCCCAGATGCAGCGACCTGTGATCAGAATCCATATTCAGAGAAAAAAAAATTGTGCAAAAAAGTGCCTTCTCTGACCGCCGCGGGGCTGAGAAAAAATAATAATTTTTCACACATGACACCTCCAGAAAAAAATCATTCTCATTTCTTCGCATTTTGCCAATGAACCCTGGGAGCCATGGAATACACTCCCAAATAGCCATAGGAGTGATTTAAAACAAAAAATTCAAAATTCAAAAAAGTTTGAATTCTAAAATTCCTTAATATGTCATTGTGCTGGAAAATTTATCATTTTTTTCACCATAAATTCTCAAAAAACTCAAATAAACCACCCCAGATGCACCGACCTGTGATCAGAATCGATATTCGGAGAAAAAAAATTGTGCAAAAAAGTGCCTTTTCTGACCACCGCGGGGCTGTGAAAAAATGGTAATTTTTCACACATGACACCTCTAGAAAAAAAATCATTCTCATTTCTTCGCATTTTGCCAATGAACCCTGGGAGCCATGAAATACACTCCAAAATAGCCATAGGAGTGATTTAAACCAAAAAATTCAAAATTCAAAAAAGTTTGAATTCTAAAATTCCCTAATATGTCATTGTGCTGGAATTTTTTTAATTTTTTCATCATACATTCTCAAAAAACTCAAATAAACCACCCCAGATGCACCGACTTGTGATCAGAATTGATATTCGAAGAAAAAAAAATTGTGCAAAAAAGTGCCTTTTCTGACCACCGCGGGGCTAAAAAAAAAATGGTAATTTTTCACACATGACACCTCCAGAAAAAAATCATTCTCATTTCTTCGCATTTTGCCAATGAACCCTGGGAGCCATGAAATACACTCCCAAATAGCCAGAGGAGTGATTTAAAACAAAAAATTCAAAAAAGTTTGAATTCTAAAATTCCTTAATATGTCATTGTGCTGGAAAATTTATCATTTTTTTCACCATAAATTCTCAAAAAACTCAAATAAACCACCCCAGATGCACCGACCTGTGATCAGAATCCATATTCAGAGAAAAAAAAATTGTGCAAAAAAGTGCCTTCTCTGACCACCGCGAGGCTGAGAAAAAATGGTAATTTTTCACACATGACACTTCCAGAAAAAAATCATTCTCATTTCTTCGCATTTTGCCAATGAACCCTGGAAGCCATGAAATACACTCCCAAATAGCCATAGGAGTGATTTAAGACAAAAAATTCAAAATTCAAAAAAGTTTGAATTCTAAAATTCCTTAATATGTCATTGTGCTGGAAATTTTTTAATTTTTTTCATCATACATTCTCAAAAAACTCAAATAAACCACCCCAGATGCACCGACTTGTGATCAGAATTGATATTCGAAGAAAAAAAAATTGTGCAAAAAAGTGCCTTTTCTGACCACCGCGGGGCTGAAAAAAAATGGTAATTTTTCACACATGACACCTCCAGAAAAAAATCATTCTCATTTCTTCGCATTTTGCCAATGAACCCTGGGAGCCATGAAATACACTCCCAAATAGCCATAGGAGTGATTTAAAACAAAAAATTCAAAATTCAAAAAAGTTTGAATTCTAAAATTCCTTAATATGTCATTGTGCTGGAAAATTTATCATTTTTTCACCAAAAATTCTCAAAAAACTCGAATAAACCACCCCAGATGCAGCGACCTGTGATCAGAATCCATATTCAGAGAAAAAAAAATTGTGCAAAAAAGTGCCTTCTCTGACCGCCGCGGGGCTGAGAAAAAAGAATAATTTTTCACACATGACACCTCCAGAAAAAAATCATTCTCATTTCTTCGCATTTTGCCAATGAACCCTGGGAGCCATGAAATACACTCCCAAATAGCCATAGGAGTGATTTAAAACAAAAAATTCAAAATTCAAAAAAGTTTGAATTCTAAAATTCCTTAATATGTCATTGTGCTGGAAAATTTATCATTTTTTTCACCATAAATTCTCAAAAAACTCAAATAAACCACCCCAGATGCACCGACCTGTGATCAGAATCGATATTCGGAGAAAAAAAATTGTGCAAAAAAGTGCCTTTTCTGACCACCGCGGGGCTGTGAAAAAATGGTAATTTTTCACACATGACACCTCTAGAAAAAAAATCATTCTCATTTCTTCGCATTTTGCCAATGAACCCTGGGAGCCATGAAATACACTCCAAAATAGCCATAGGAGTGATTTAAACCAAAAAATTCAAAATTCAAAAAAGTTTGAATTCTAAAATTCCTTAATATGTCATTGTGCTGGAAATTTTTTAATTTTTTCATCATACATTCTCAAAAAACTCAAATAAACCACCCCAGATGCACCGACTTGTGATCAGAATTGATATTCGAAGAAAAAAAAATTGTGCAAAAAAGTGCCTTTTCTGACCACCGCGGGGCTGAAAAAAAATGGTAATTTTTCACACATGACACCTCCAGAAAAAAATCATTCTCATTTCTTCGCATTTTGCCAATGAACCCTGGGAGCCATGAAATACACTCCCAAATAGCCAGAGGAGTGATTTAAAACAAAAAATTCAAAAAAGTTTGAATTCTAAAATTCCTTAATATGTCATTGTGCTGGAAAATTTATCATTTTTTCACCATAAATTCTCAAAAAACTCAAATAAACCACCCCAGATGCACCGACCTGTGATCAGAAACCATATTCAGAGAATAAAAAATTGTGCAAAAAAGTGCCTTCTCTGACCACCGCGAGGCTGAGAAAAAATGGTAATTTTTCACACATGACACTTCCAGAAAAAAATCATTCTCATTTCTTCGCATTTTGCCAATGAACCCTGGGAGCCATGAAATACACTCCCAAATAGCCATAGGAGTGATTTAAAACAAAAAATTCAAAATTCAAAAAAGTTTGAATTCTAAAATTCCTTAATATGTCATTGTGCTGGAAAATTTATCATTTTTAGCCCTGGAAAGCCCCACACCGAAAAGGCTTGGGTCGTAGATCCTAGTCCTTGCCAGCCCCATACCACACAGGCTTTGGTCGTGGATCCTAGCCCTGGACAGCCCCACACCGAAAACGCTTGGGTTGTGGATCCTAGCCCTGGACAGCCCCACACCGGGAAGGCTTGGGTCGAGGATTCTAGCCCTGGCAGCCCCACTCCACAAATTCTTGGGTCACGGCTCCTAGCCCTGGACAGCCCCACACCGGGAAGGCTTGGGTCGTAGATCCTAGTCCTTGCCAGCCCCATACCACACAGGCTTGGGTCGTGGATCCTAACCCTGGACAGCACCACACCGGAAATGCTTGGGTCATTAATCCTAGCCCTGGACAGCCCCACACCGAAAAGGCTTGGGTCGTGGATCCTAGCCCTGGACAGCCCCACACCAGAAAGGCTTGGGTCGTGGGTCGAAAAGTCGTGGGTCTTGGATCTTAGCCCTAGACACCCTTACACCACAAATTCTGGGGTCGTGGATCCTAGCCCTGGAAAGCCCAACTCCACAATTTCTTTTGTCACGGCTCCTAGTCCTGGACAGCCCCACACCGGAAAGGCTTGGGTCGTGGATCCTAGCACTGGACAGCCCATAACAAAAAATGCTTGGGTCGTGGATCCTAGCCCTGGACAGCCCCACACATTACAGACTTGGTTTGTGGATCCTAGCCCTGTACAGCCCCACACCAGAAAGGCTGGGGTCAAAGATTCTAGCCCTGGACAGCCCCACTCCACAAATTCTTGGGTCACAGTTCCTAGCCCTGGACAGCCCCACACCGGAGAGGCTTGGGTCGTGGATCCTAGCACTGGACAGCCCCAAACCACACAGACTTGGGTTGTGGATCCTAGCCCTGGACAGCACCACACCGGAAAAGCTTGGGTCGTTGATTCTAGCCTTGGACAGCCCCACACCGAAAAGGCTTGGGTCGTGGATCCTAGCCCTGGACAGCCCCACACCGGAAAGGCTTGGGTCGTGGGTCGGAAAGTCGTGGGTTTTGGATCTTAGCCCTAGACAGCCCTACACCACAAATTCTGGGGTCGTGGATCCTAGCCCTGGAAAGCCCCAGTCCACAAATTCTTTTGTCACGGCTCCTAGCCCTGGACAGCCCCACACAGGAAAGGCTTTGGTCGTGGATCCTAGCACTGGACAGTTCAAACCAAAAAAGGCTTGGGTCGTGGATCCTAGCCCTGGACAGCCCCACACATTACAGACTTGGTTTGTGGATCCTAGGCCTGTACAGCCCCACACCAGAAAGGCTAGGGTCGAAGATTCTAGCCCTGGACAGCCCCACTCCACAAAGTCTTGGGTCACGGTTCCTAGCCCTGGAAAGCCCCACACCTGAAAGGCTTGGGTCGTGGATCCTAGCACTGGACAGCTCCAAACCACACAGGCTTGGGTCGTGGATCCTAGCCCTGGACAGCACCACACCGGAAATGTTTGGGTCGTTGATCCTAGCCCTGGACAGCCCCACACCGAAAAGGCTTGGGTCATGGATCCAAGCCCTGGACATCCCTACACTGGAAAGGCTTGGGTCGTGGGTCGGAAAGTCGTGGATCGTGGATCCTAGCCCTAGACAGCCCTACACCACAAATTCTTGGGTCGTGGATTCTAGCCCTGGAAAGCCGCACTCTACAAATTCTTTTGTCACGGCTCCTAGCCTTGGACAGCCCCACACCGGAAAGGCTTGTGTCATGGATCCTAGCCCTGGACAGCCCCACACCGTGAAGGCTTGGGTCATGAATCCTAGCCCTGGACAGCCCCACCCCAAAAAGTCTTGGGTCGTGGATCCTAGCCCTGAACAGCCCCACCCCAAAAAGGCTTGGGTCGTGGATCCTAGCCCTGGACAGCCCCACAGCGGAAAGGCTTGGGTCGTGGATCCTAGCCCTGGACAGCCCCACACCGGAAAGTTGTGGGTCGTGGATCTCAGCCCTAGAAAGCCCTACACCACAAATTCTTGGGTCGTGGATCCTAGCCCTGGAAAGCCCCACTCCGCAA
This sequence comes from Flabesymbios commensalis, assembly GCA_964017125.1. Classification (NCBI taxonomy): domain Eukaryota; kingdom Metazoa; phylum Annelida; class Polychaeta; order Terebellida; family Flabelligeridae; genus Flabesymbios; species Flabesymbios commensalis. The sequence continues at coordinate 84,740,783 of OZ024905.1, forward strand.
ATTCTTGGATCACGGTTCCTAGACCTTGACAGCCCCACACCAAAAAGGCTTGGGTCGTGTACCCCAGCCCTGGAAAGCCCCACACCACACAGGCTTGGGTCGTGGATCCTAGCCCTGGACAGCTCCACACCAAAAAGGCTTGGGTCGTGGATCCTAGCCCTGAACATCCCCACACCTTACAGACTTGGGTTGTAAATCTCAGCCCTGGACAGCCCCACACCGAAAAGACTTGGGTCGAAGATTCTAGCCCTGGACAGCCCCACTCCACACATTCTTGGGTCACGGTTCCTAGCCCTGGACAGCCCCACACCGGAAAGGCTTGGGTCGTGGATCCTAGCACTGGACAGCCACAAACCACACAGGCTTGGGGCGTGGATCCTAGCCCTGGACAGCACCACACCGGAAATGCTTGGGTCGTTGATTCTAGCCTTGGACAGCCCCACACCGAAAAGGCCTGGGTCGTGGATCCTAGCCCTGGACAGCCCCACACCGGAAAGGCTTGGGTCGTGGGTCGGAAAGTCGTGGGTCTTGGATCTTAGCCCTAGACAGCCCTACACCACAAATTCTGGGGTCGTGGATCCTAGCCCTGGAAAGCCCCACTCCACAAATTCTTTTGTCACGGCTCCTAGCCCTGGACAGCCCCACACCGGAAAGGCTTTGGTCGTGGATCCTAGCACTGGACAGTTCAAAACAAAAAAGGCTTGGGTCGTGGATCCTAGCCCTGGACAGCCCCACACATTACAGACTTGGTTTGTGGATCCTAGCCCTGTACAGCCCCACACCAGAAAGGCTAGGGTCGAAGATTCTAGCCCTGGACAGCCCCACTCCACAAAGTCTTGGGTTACGGTTCCTAGCCCTGGAAAGCCCCACACCTGAAAGGCTTGGGTCGTGGATCCTAGCACTGGACAGCTCCAAACCACACAGGCTTGGGTCGTGGATCCTAGCCCAGGACAGCACCACATCGGAAATGCTTGTGTCGTTGATCCTAGCCCTGGACAGCCCCACACCGAAAAGGCTTGGGTCATGGATCCAAGCCCTGTACATCCCTACACCGGAAAGGCTTGGGTCGTGGGTCGGAAAGTCGTGGGTCGTGGATCCTAGCCCTAGACAGCCCTACACCACAAATTCTTGGGTCGTGGATTCTAGCCCTGGAAAGCCGCACTCTACAAATTCTTTTGTCACGGCTCCTAGCCTTGGACAGCCCCACACCGGAAAGGCTTGTGTCATGGATCCTAGCCCTGGACAGCCCCACACCGTGATGGCTTGGGTCATGAATCCTAGCCCTGGACAGCCCCACCCCAAAAAGTCTTGGGTCGTGGATCCTAGCCCTGAACAGCCCCACCCCAAAAAGGCTTGGGTTGTGGATCCTAGCCCTGGACAGCCCCACAGCGGAAAGGCTTGGGTCGTGGATCCTAGCCCTGGACAGCCCCACACCGTGAAGGCTTGGGTCATGAATCCTAGCCCTGGACAGCCCCACCCCAAAAAGTCTTGGGTCGTGGATCCTAGCCCTGAACAGCCCCACCCCAAAAAGGCTTGGGTCGTGGATCCTAGCCCTGGACAGCCCCACACCGGAAAGGCTTGGGTCGTGGGTCGGAAAGTCGTGGGTCTTGGATCTTAGCCCTAGACAGCCCTACACCACAAATTCTGGGGTCGTGGATCCTAGCCCTGGAAAGCCCCACTCCACAAATTCTTTTGTCACGGCTCCTAGCCCTGGACAGCCCCACACCGGAAAGGCTTTGGTCGTGGATCCTAGCACTGGACAGTTCAAAACAAAAAAGGCTTGGGTCGTGGATCCTAGCCCTGGACAGCCCCACACATTACAGACTTGGTTTGTGGATCCTAGCCCTGTACAGCCCCACACCAGAAAGGCTAGGGTCGAAGATTCTAGCCCTGGACAGCCCCACTCCACAAAGTCTTGGGTTACGGTTCCTAGCCCTGGAAAGCCCCACACCTGAAAGGCTTGGGTCGTGGATCCTAGCACTGGACAGCTCCAAACCACACAGGCTTGGGTCGTGGATCCTAGCCCAGGACAGCACCACATCGGAAATGCTTGTGTCGTTGATCCTAGCCCTGGACAGCCCCACACCGAAAAGGCTTGGGTCATGGATCCAAGCCCTGTACATCCCTACACCGGAAAGGCTTGGGTCGTGGGTCGGAAAGTCGTGGGTCGTGGATCCTAGCCCTAGACAGCCCTACACCACAAATTCTTGGGTCGTGGATTCTAGCCCTGGAAAGCCGCACTCTACAAATTCTTTTGTCACGGCTCCTAGCCTTGGACAGCCCCACACCGGAAAGGCTTGTGTCATGGATCCTAGCCCTGGACAGCCCCACACCGTGATGGCTTGGGTCATGAATCCTAGCCCTGGACAGCCCCACCCCAAAAAGTCTTGGGTCGTGGATCCTAGCCCTGAACAGCCCCACCCCAAAAAGGCTTGGGTTGTGGATCCTAGCCCTGGACAGCCCCACAGCGGAAAGGCTTGGGTCGTGGATCCTAGCCCTGGACAGCCCCACACCGTGAAGGCTTGGGTCATGAATCCTAGCCCTGGACAGCCCCACCCCAAAAAGTCTTGGGTCGTGGATCCTAGCCCTGAACAGCCCCACCCCAAAAAGGCTTGGGTCGTGGATCCTAGCCCTGGACAGCCCCACACCGGAAAGGCTTGGGTCGTGGGTCGGAAAGTCGTGGGTCTTGGATCTTAGCCCTAGACAGCCCTACACCACAAATTCTGGGGTCGTGGATCCTAGCCCTGGAAAGCCCCACTCCACAAATTCTTTTGTCACGGCTCCTAGCCCTGGACAGCCCCACACCGGAAAGGCTTTGGTCGTGGATCCTAGCACTGGACAGTTCAAAACAAAAAAGGCTTGGGTCGTGGATCCTAGCCCTGGACAGCCCCACACATTACAGACTTGGTTTGTGGATCCTAGCCCTGTACAGCCCCACACCAGAAAGGCTAGGGTCGAAGATTCTAGCCCTGGACAGCCCCACTCCACAAAGTCTTGGGTTACGGTTCCTAGCCCTGGAAAGCCCCACACCTGAAAGGCTTGGGTCGTGGATCCTAGCACTGGACAGCTCCAAACCACACAGGCTTGGGTCGTGGATCCTAGCCCTGGACAGCTCCACACCGGAAATGCTTGGGTCGTTGATCCTAGCCCTGGACAGCCCCACACCGAAAAGGCTTGGGTCATGGATCCAAGCCCTGGACATCCCTACACCGGAAAGGCTTGGGTCGTGGGTCGGAAAGTCGTGGGTCGTGGATCCTAGCCCTAGACAGCCCTACACCACAAATTCTTGGGTCGTGGATTCTAGCCCTGGAAAGCCGCACTCTACAAATTCTTTTGTCACGGCTCCTAGCCTTGGACAGCCCCACACCGGAAAGGCTTGTGTCATGGATCCTAGCCCTGGACAGCCCCACACCGTGAAGGCTTGGGTCATGAATCCTAGCCCTGGACAGCCCCACCCCAAAAAGTCTTGGGTCGTGGATCCTAGCCCTGAACAGCCCCACCCCAAAAAGGCTTGGGTCGTGGATCCTAGCCCTGGACAGCCCCACAGCGGAAAGGCTTGGGTCGTGGATCCTAGCCCTGGACAGCCCCACACCGGAAAGTTGTGGGTCGTGGATCTCAGCCCTAGAAAGCCCTACACCACAAATTCTTGGGTCGTGGATCCTAGCCCTGGAAAGCCCCACTCCGCAAATTCTTGGATCACGGTTCCTAGACCTTGACAGCCCCACACCAAAAAGGCTTGGGTCGTGTATCCCAGCCCTGGAAAGCCCCACACCACACAGGCTTGGGTCGTGGATCCTAGCCCTGGACAGCCCCACACCAGAAAG